>JBAIZL010000002.1:203795060-204365060 GCA_036971475.1 Prosapia bicincta
AGTGATGATAACAACGTAGCAACTAAAATTCGAGGATGTACAGATGTTTTATGGCTAATAATTTTTATACTTTTTTGGTTTTTGATGGTAATGCTTTCTATTTATCTATCTTTCTAGTATGTGTAGTGTAGTGATGGTTAAATAGGAATCTAGGAAAATAATTATTTGAAAAAATAAACCTTGAAAAAGGTTTATTTCAATTATAATGTAAATCCTACAAATAACAACTATTTTTATGGTTTGAAGTGTTTTGTCTTGTATATGAAAAATCAAGACAGATATCATTAACAAAATAATAGACATAAACGTACTGCACAACTCCTATACTCCCATTTCACATACCAATATGGTATGGTACCATATAACAATATTAGTATACCATTTTGAACCTGTATATCAATATTCCTATAACAATAACCTTTGCATTCACACAAACATCTATTTATGATGCATAATTATAATTTTTGTCACAGTTTTTGTCTGCTACGGCATTGAATGGATTCTTCCAGAGAGTTTATTTTATTTTCATCTTAGATTCTCCAGACTACTTTCCTAATAATGTATTTTCCATTTGACCTGAATGGGGTTTTAACCAGTGGCGCTTTGAACCTGTAATAGTACAGGTTCCAGGAATTTTTCCCTATAAATTTCTCTCCAATTCTCCCCCTAATACATGCTAGAGTATTAAATTGTTAAAGATTCATACTTTGGTTATTTATTTTGATTGTGTTTCAATAAATTCCTTATTTTAATCCATTTAGACAATTAATTAGATCTTCTGGTTTTTAATACAAACATTTTAAATAAAATGTCTACTGTTATTTGTCCCACTGAACATATTATAGTAGTTTTTGATACTTATCTTATATTTTCAGTGAAAAAGTGTATATGCGCTATTTTCATTTATATACTAAGGTTATGTCACGGTGCTATTTTTTAATAGAGTGCAGGAGGAATAAGGTTTGAAGACGATACCATATCCGTTATTGAAACGTCTGTATAAATAAATAGTTGTACCTGACTCGCAAGTCAACCGCTTTTATTTAACAATAATCTCTGAGAGGGTAAACATGATTAATTATGTGAATTAGATATTTAATGTTTTATCTTTATTTTGTTACAGATATTTATCGCTGCATTTGCACTAGTTTATGGTAATCCTCTAAGGCTTGTTAATGGTTACGACACATTTGGAAATACTTGTGGGTCTTCACTCAATGATAAAATGGGAAATCTGAATCTTTCTGGCATAACCACTATTGATAAAAAGTTGGTATTATGTTTTTTTAAATGTGTAGAATAGGTAAAGCATACAATCGAAAATATAATACAAAATTAGGGTTAGGTCTTCACTTGTGATAGTTTTAAGAACATATGGAGAGTTTAAAGATATTGATAACTTTTTATCTGTAGCTACTTAACTAATATGTTGATTTAAACTTAAGGCAAAATTTAATAATATTGAATAATGTTGCATATTTTATCAATTTAACAAATTATAAACTGTGTAATTTTTATTACATATTTTACATTAGTGGAATAGAGTTTTATATTTTTATAAAAATTTTCAACCTTTAGTTAAATTAGTCCATTTGTTACCTAATATATTATATAATATATGAAGTTCCCGGGATTCAGCTAGGATATCCTAGCTGAATCTCGGGAACTACATTCACTGATATATGGCTTTATTGGTTATATCTTTATTACCACCTGTGTTGGCTTACATGCATATACTAACATGCAATTCACTGAAAAAACACATGTACGTCAATATATTATAACAAATGATAATTTCTAAGTAACAACCTAATTTTTATCTTTCTATAAACAATTTTTCTATAGAAATTCTAACTATTACATTAAAATATTATGATAACATGTGAAACATAGGATTTATTATTATATTGAATCTATTAAGATTGTCACCTTAATAAGAAATTATTAACATCTAACACAATGTGTCTCTTCTTATGCTCTTCTATATTTTAAGAAGAACGGAATTTATGTATTATAACCCTGTACTTGTCGCCTTTGAAGAACATATATATGTTCCGTGCCCAAGCAATATAGGTTATGGGTACGATAACACTGGGAAAATAACAATTTTTCATATTCGAGCTGAATTGTCCCTGTCCTTTAATCTTTATTCTCAATTGGGTACCTAACTATACATTTTTTTCATGAACCTAAGTGTTAAAGCTTAACTCTCGAAGTGCTAATGTGTTCAGAACCCATTCTAAAAAGCTACTGCATTCACAAAATCTTGTTGGATGACGTAATATGCCTAATTGAATGGCTTGTGAGTCAGCAGTCTGTTTACAAGAGTCGTGGGGTGTAGTGCATGTCGGCGCCAATTCAATGTTGTTTATTATAATTTATTTATTGTTTCAGTTGTGATATAAGTGGTTTTGGTTATGGTATAAGTATTTTTACTGTATAATTTTGACGGCTTTTTTTAAAAGGAATTTTGACTGGTCATGGCAGGTCTCATCTCGTAGCGTCACCACGCTATAACCAACTAACGCGTCTTTAGATTTTAATAATGTTTAAAATATGGCGGCTTCTCCTTCTTCTAAAACACATGTTGCTATAATTTAGTTCGATTCCTTCCCACTAGAGTCGACTGTCTCTGCCCTACTTTCTTCTGTTTCTACAGCTGATGCAATAACGCGATTGTTTTCACCAGTTTTAATTTTTGTTAACATACTGTTTCAATTTTCCGATCCTTAACAAACCTTCCAGTGTTTATTTAATTATTATTATTAGTGTGTGAAGTGTCTTTGTGTTTTACTTTTGTAATAATTCCGAAATGTGTGTTTTGAGCTGAATTCATACAAAAATAACCTTTCTAATCTCATTGTTTACAATCGTGTTTCACTTTCTCCTTCAAGTAATTACTTATGCCCTATGTTACTAATATTTACAATTTTGTTTAAATATAATTATTATTACTAGATTATCTTGTTTTTAATTTTATTTGATACAACAAATTTCCTTATGCATTTACAGTTCAAATATCTTGTTTATATGTTACAACCGTTTTATAACCTTTCTAGGCTTTTACCTAAAATTAGTTTCTATTTAATCTAATCAATCTTTTACTGAATTTCTTTTTAAATTTTGTGTGAGTTATTTCTACTTTATTTTTCCAATTCTTAAAGAACATTATATAGCCCATTCTATAAATGTTACAATATATATATATATATATATATATATATATATATATATATATATATATATATATATATATATATTTAGGTTAGTTTTGGTTGGTAAAGATTATTTGGATTTTTTGGACTAGGAGACTGACAGACTTACCTTGGTAAGAGTCCACACTGTAGTCTTGAAATAGAAACACATAAAAGCACTTAAACAATGATATATTTCAACCACACAGTGGTTTTTGTCAATCGAAGAGAAAACACAAAAAGAAATATGAGAGAATGAGAAGATCTAAATAAATATTTATTTTATTTCATTCTCTCATATTTCTTTTTGTGTTTTCTCTTCGATTGACAAAGACCACTGTGTGGTTGAAATATATCATTGTTTAAGTGCTTTTATGTGTTTCTATTTCAAGACTACAGTGTGGACTCTTACCAAGGTAAGTCTGTCAGTCTCCTAGTCCAAAAAATCCAAATAATCTATATATATATATATATATATATATATATATATATATATATATATATGAAGTTAATATATTACTATTGTAAGTAATTTTATCCACCATTAGGTGCAATGATTTTACCTTGTGTGATGAGGCTCCTTTCAGTCACTTGACCATTGTCGAATCCAATGGTCAAGTGACCGAAAGGCGCCTCATCACACAAGGTAAAATCATTGCACTTAATGGTGGATAAAATTATTTACAATAGTAATATATTAACTTCATAAAGTCAGTGCAATGGAAAAACTATGGATAACATAAAATATCAAGAATATATATATATATATATATATATATATATATATATATATATTTGTGTGTGTGTGCGTGCGTGTGTGCGTATGTGCGTGCGTGTGTGTGTGTGTGTGTGTGTGTGTGTGTGTGTGTGTATGGGATATTACTAAATTATAATTGTTGTAAGTTATATATAATGATAGTCTAGGGAAAATAAATGTATATGTTGTTTTTAAATTGCAGGAAAAGTAGAGATGATAATTTAATTTACTTATATAGTCTCTATAATACGAGTATAAAGGTGGGTTTGTTATATTTGAAATATGAAAAATAATAAGATATGAAGAATAATAATAATATGAATAATAATAATAAAAATAATAATTTTATGTCTTTAATATGAATTTTATAAGTTTTAAAAAATCTTAAAATGTCTGCTATAAATTTCAGGTTCTTATTTTTCTTAGATGTTAGAAACGTTCGCAACTCACTACAGATATGTGTCAAACAATGTCCTGATCGAAATATAGAATCAATTTTGGATTTAAAGCAATTTTATAATGACACTGGTTCTAATTTATGTAGGTAAGTTGTGTTAGCCATAGTACCTTAATATTTTGTGTATAAATTAACTAATAATCAATTATATTTTGCTATTAGTTAGACATAAATTAAAGTATATAAGTAGTATTAAACATATAGAAATATGAAGTAAGCATCAACTAATATAAAAACAAAAAAATAAATATGAAACATTAGATACTTTTGAAATTAGTTGCCAGTTTATATATATAAACTATAAATCTGTGCATTTGGATTTTTAATCTTTTTTATACATCTGTGGTTCATTTCAGTCTTTTCTTCCTCTTTATAAATTAAAAAGACGATTGTATGATTATTGTATGATTTCAATAGTGCCATGTGTTTTTATGCAAGTCCATTTATTTATTTCCAAGACGTTGCAGTTTTGGACTATTGAGACTAGGTAAATCTGTCAATCTCCTATCTAGTCCAAAAATTCCTAAATAAGGTTTAAGCTCTACTAGAACTAACATATATATCTTAAATCGGACCCTTATATAATAACAAATATTAAAAGATCAGTAGAGCCCCTGAATATAGTAGATCGGAAGTATTGGCTTCTTAGTTTACTTTATTGTCTACAGTCTGAGTATGAACCCATACAGTCAGAGATCAGGGGAATCTGATGGTCTGAGTTATGAAGATGTAAGACAAATTGCCTTCTTCAAGTGGGATCAACATTAATATCAGTAAATATTTGTTATGTAACAGTTTAATTATGTAACTTACTTATGTATATTTAGCTAAATACATAAGTACCAAACTATCTTCTGCCAGAGAGATTGTAATGGGTATTCTGATGTAAAGAGTTAAGGAAAGGGTAAATTTCTTTAATCTGGTTATCTTTTTCTGTGAAATTGTTTGTATTTATGGAGTAAACATGAAATAAGAGCTTGCCAGTGAAAGAAGACTTTTTTGTACAGAAAAAATTAAATGCAATGAAAACCCCGTCATTTTACAAGTAGGAGGTATATTTTAAATCAGGCATCCTCATTAGACATCCGCATGCAGACCTAAGAACAATTTTTTGCTGCCCTTGGACTGTTGGATGTTTAAACAGCAGTTCCGTGGCAATGTCTTTTTTCAAGAAATAAAGAAGGATAAAGCGCATTATTGTTTTGGAAAGCATTTGAAAAATAGAAGTTTCCTAACTTATCTTACTGTGCTCAGAAAATTTTATGTGTTTTGTATCTACATATGTCTGTGAATCTACTTCCAGTAATCTGAAGTTCATAAAACACAAGTACAGATCTAGGTTAACGAGTATGTTGAAAACATTTTGAAAATTTCAGTTTCTTCCCAACCTGCTAACATAGATGCCATATTAATTGTGAAAGATTTTGCCAGTCGGCTTCAATGAATTAACAAATGCTGGTATTCCTAGAGTCAAGTAAAATACATTTTCCGACTTTTTTCTATGCAAAACAGTTAATTAATTTATTCATGTAATAAACTTGTTATAATCATACTATTTGTAAGTTATTTAATGTCAGTTGTACTTGCTACCCTAAGGAAAGCTTGATCCAAACTATTTGGCTGTCCAAAATATCTTAGTGAAGAACCCTGCTCTAGATGAACAGCTATAGTGCTCAAGCATATAGAAAGGTAAAGATTCTCTTTGAGAATTTCAGAGTTTATGAAGCATTTGGTCCATCTATTATTAAATTCTTGAAATGCTATGAGGGTGTAGTACAACAAGAAGGTAAGGTAGCCATTAATTGCTGACCTGGTTTTGATTAAAGTCTAAGACATCTCATGCAGGCATAGATATGTTGATCATAAGAATGTAATCCAATACTGTTGGCTTATCAGGGCTTGTGTTGTGCATAGCCTAACAAATAAGCCAACACGGAAATATTTGGTTGGTGAAAATAATCACGTATCAGTTTAGTGTGTAAATTTCTTTTGGGTAGCATTATAGGATGTTTGTGATCAAAAGTTAGTAAAGATTGCCTTAGGTGGTGGCCCACCCTGCGAAGTCATAAGGAGTCGAGGGCTGATGTTAAGGTGCTTGATGATGTTAACAGCATTGACAACCTTTTTATTACATTGAAAGAGATATATAGATTTGGCAGAGGCGGACTCATGGATCAATCTGAAGGAAGTGTGATGGGCGGAACAAAGTTTATTGTGAGGAAAGAGGATCTGGAAGGTGATGATAGTTGTACTCCAGAAGGTGTGGTCCATTGAGGTTTTGAAGAAACTAATGAAAAATTCAAATTAACCAAAAATTTAAATTATGAGAGTTGAAAATACCGTTTAATCAAAAGCATTATTTTGTGTTTGACTAAGATGACCATTTTCAGATATAATGTCTCTGGTCTACGTTGTTTTAAAAAACAGACCACACACACGCATTAAACACACTAATTTGAATAAGCAATCAACTAAGGCGTAGTGGATTTATAAAAGTAATAATTATTAGCAATTAAAAGTTACGGCAGTCAACACAACCAAGAAAATTACATGAATACAATATGTAGATATATAGTAAGTTATGGATGGATTATGTTCAGTACAAAATCAACATTTGTCAAAATAATATGTAATGTTCAATTGTCTTGCAGAATTAATTCTTTTAAAAATTTCAAAATCCTCAAGTACATTTAGGGAGGGGAAAACACTGTCATTAACATTGTTTTGTTCTTTGATATACTGCCGAACCTCATGCAAATGATGAAGAACCTCTGACATTGTAGGAATTAGAGACTCTTCAACTTCAGCGAGATCTTTTTCTAAATCTGACAATCGGGCACTTTGTTTTGTTTTTCACTTGTGCTAAAATGTCTTGATCAGAAAGTTTTCCACACACTCTACCGGTTTGTCATCCATTACTCTTTAAAGGTGTCATCCATATTGGCTTCCTATTTGGTAGATGCTGAGGAAACATCTTCATTTAAAAGAGGCAATCTACGGTAACAACAAACTGATGACTGAGCAGATCATCGATCGAACTGTAAATGGCTGACTCAACACTGCTTACACACCTAACACTGTTATGCAGTGAATTCTTGAAAGACAATTACTAGTGCCCTGTAATTCAAGCCCATATCCAAACAAATAACTTTGAATTTAAAAAGATAAACTTCGAGTTATCCATAATTATTTTAAATTGGTTCTACTGCCCAACTCAAAATTTCAAATTATCAGCTATTTTGAATAAAAGAAGATGGAATTATTCACGTTCTACAGTATTTAATCAATAATCTATGTCCCTTTATTATTTAATCCTATCTATTTTCTACAAAATTGGAATCAAAATGTTTTTTTTACCTCGGGATAGCTTCAAACAACAGTTCATTGAAGGATGACATTAGTGTGTGGTTATGGAGGAAAACATGATTTGTTGGAATAACCATCGTCTCCAGAACAGGAGTTAGCCCATAGTACACTGCCGAGGTGTTTTTATTTACCCTAAGAATCCTGTTTTAGAATGTCCACCTTACTAACTTATTCCCATCCAATGTGAATTTGATTTAATTTAAGGCCTTTTAAATTGATTTTTCATTATTCTTACTTTTACATTATCCAATGATGCTCAAAGTCGGAGCCATATGCTTCATCGCGGACGTCCCGTAGTCCTTGGCATTCAAACAGATGTTGGGCGTTCAAAATTGCTTCAGGGGATGTGCAGAGCGGGCAATCTCCGGAGGAGAGTACTCCTATTCTGGTCAGATGGGCAGGGAGGTAATCGTGTCCTGTCAGAGTTCAAAAGGCGGCCACACCAACTGGACGTGACAGCATTCGGTTAAATGGGTTGTCCTTGACAATAGATTCCCAGCTCTTCCCTTCCGCAGCGTACCTATGTCTGGCAGATGTTCTTGCCCTCACCGCTTGTTTAATCCTTGTCTTGGAGGAGGTCAGAGACAGAGGCATCATGGGCTGAGTAAGGGATGAGCCTGATCTCGCTAGTTCGTCCGCCTTTTCATTCCCTAGAATTACAACGTGGCTTGGAATCTACTGCAGAGTAAGTTCCCAACCCCTTTCAGACAGATCACTTAAGAGAGCGCGACAGTTGAAAGTTCGCTTGCAATTGGTTTCAGTGTTGGTGGAGAGGGCCGTAATTGCAGATTGAGAGTCAACAAAGAACACCGCTTTTCGGTAATCTCTCAATGAAGTTAGTTTTCGAGCGGCTTCATATACAGCCGCTATTTCCCCGCCATAGTTGCTCAGGGGAAAACCCACTGCGGCGCACCCTGTAAAGAGTGGGGAGTGGTAGCCTGCTCCTGGGATCACAGGATCCGTCAGTGTAAATGTGCAGCCAGTTGGAGGGTGGGTAACGCATGTTGATGGTTTCAAGACCTGCCAATCTGAGTTCGACTTCAAGGGATGAGTGAATGGTATAATTATATTGGAATAATTATAAAACCTAATATAATTATAAAGTTTAAAGTTTACTCTCTATAAAAAAGTCAACATTTTGCACAACCTATGAATGAGATCATCTATAGACAATGTCTCACAGAATGTTAATTATTTTCACAGGTATGACTTTGACTTGCTTAACTACAATGGAACTGATCACAATCTTGATGAGGAAATAACCATTACTTCACCACTTGGTCCATGTCCTCCATTACCAGTGTATAAAAGGTGTGTAAAAGTATATGATTTCTTGGTTTCTGAATAGATTTTGCCGCGCTAATACTCGTTACACAGTATTAAACTTTTCAAAAATTGGTTAAAAACAAGAGTCAAACTAAATAAATCCATACACAAAAATAAGTGTCTTATTTTTTTTTTTGTATTAATAAAAATGTATTATAGCCAACAACTTATATTACAAAACTGTCAACTTTTAACAACACTGATGAATTTGTTGTTCTTTACACCACATCAAAGGAGCATGAGTTGATATAAAGTGGGTGATTCAAAGATGTTCAACCATGCTTTCTCTCTATTACTCGAATGAATAGAAAATTCCATGGACAAATGATATCCCTGATTTCCTTCAGTTTATTGTGATCTAAAATGGCCCATTCCTTGTAGCAATCACAGTGAGTAAATATTTTATTTAGATAAAAAAATCAAATGCTTAATAAGTAGAGTAGATTAATACTACTTTACTAGCCAACACCCATCCTTGGCTTTTGAGCCATTTGGTGATGTGCTGACTGGTAGAGACGAACTTCTTTAAGTGGGTCATCATCATCTCTGGAATGGTTGAGTGCTTTACATTTTGGCAGATGATCCCCATCCTTTGTATTGTGCCCACAGAGAGGGCATACTGGTGTTTGGACCTCACCGATGAGATGTAGATGGGCGACCAGGTGGACATGGCCGGTCTGCATTCTGAACTTGGCAATGCCTACAGCTCTTGGTGACAAGATTTTCCCATTTTCTTCCTGCTGATTGCTGTGTGAGGTGCAGTTTGCTGTACCCGGTCAATAGTTGCATTGCAACTTCGATAGATAATCTACCCTTCGTGTAGATTAATACTCTCATAGCTATTTTAGCTGCTTTTGTGCTTCCAGTCCAATTAGGCATCCAGGAAAATATTACACCAATATTCTATAAATGAAGTTTTATATTGAACACAAAATGTCTTTAATTAAAGATCGCCTAGTATTATTATGTCATATTGCTTGAAAACCACATAGCACACAACATAATATAGGCATCTATTCTCTTTTAAAGTTAAAGTTTTGAAAAAGGAGATTAGTCGAGGTGTAGGAACTTTATAAACTGAAGGGTAGTTTCATAAGGTGTTCATACATCCTGGTGTACAAATGCACATCCAGCACCATTATTCAGTTTCAAATTATATTGGTATGTTCTACAATTTTCTAAAAACTGTTAGCGGTTAAAAACATTCTTTTTAAATATAACCTCTATATTTAACAACCTCTTGTTACATCTCTTCGTAGGATAACCTTAGACAGAAATCTTAGAAAATTAAAAGAGGGATCCTGGTAGTTGTTTCTTATAGTTGGATTATTAGGGATTATTTGTGAATTATCTTGTCACCTTGACCTTCATCTCAACATTGACTACTTTCTTTGAAGCAAAAAAACTAATGTGACCAAAGCTTTGGCATACAAGGCTTTTCAAATCCCTAGCAACAAGCCCCATCATCCAGTGATTAGTAAATTTTATATTACTTTATGAGGCAACAGAATTTTATCTTTTTAATACATTACTTCAACATTCATATAAAAAATCTTTCATTAACAGTGCCTGTTATGTACTGAGCTTTGATTTTAAATTGATCAGTTGTTGCCCTTCATTCTCCTTAACTTTTCAAATGCAAAGAAAATGGAAGTTTCTAATATCATGTAATTTGGTCAAAAGGTGAACAACTTAATAGCAGCATTATTATTAAAGCAAAATTTTACAAGTCTCATTTCCGATTTAAAAGCAAAACCTCATCTAAGAAAATAAAATTGTCTATTATTAAACTAATTACTGATTTCCTGAACTTATAAACGTTTGGCTGGTTGTTAATTAGAATAATAATAACATTAAATTTTGACCAATCATTATGAACAATAATGATTGTTCTGAAGCTGCAGACCACGATTACAATAAAACTGTTTTAGGTTAGAAAAATAAGTACACACATTCAGTTAACATATTAAGTGCGGCGCATGGGATATCCCGCACTCACAGACGGCCCAGGGGTGCTGGGTGCAGGATATCCCGAGCTTTATCCCGATCAAAGTGATTGTGTCATTTGGTTGCTAGCATTTATTTTAAAAACAACATGCATTTTCAGCACTGTGTAACAGTGCTAAAGACATAATGTAGTCTTTGAACTAATTTTGAACTTTATATTTTTTCATTAATGAGGGTATATCTTTGTTTTTTTAGTAAATAATGTCAGCTCCTGCCAAATGTTGAATTTGCCGGGGGCAGCAGTCAATGTGTTAAAAAAACGATGTTTAATTTATAATATCACTACCACATTCATAAAAATAAAAATAGTCATAATTTTTTTTAAAAATATTGAAACTACTTACATTAAACATATAGGTTTGGCAACTCATTAATTATTTTAATAAAAATGTTAAAGCTTCAATGATCGCTATGGACAATAAAATATTTTTTTAAAAATTGTTTCTTATCAAAACTTATTTTCAACCCTAATGTTCATTTAAGTAGGATGTATTAAGTTTAATATGCAACAGAATTGAAATTACCTAGAGTGTAATACAATTAGGGAAAGGTATTGATCAGTCTAGAGACTAAAAATCAATGTGTTTAAGAATGAACGGACAGGCTTAGTTATTGTACTAAATCTTATTAAATTAACCACTAATGGTTGTGTGAATAAATTTTGTTGGTAAAATACTGAAGCCAGAAATAGCTAAACGAACATTGGCTTAGAGGAGCATATATTTAGAAACAATTTTAAAGAGAAATGATGGAGATAAAAGTTTGCACAAGAGGTTTTATCCCTGCACATTGGTTCCTTATGTGGAGAATTATTAATAGTGATAAGCGTAAATTTAAAATTAACTGATGTACATATTTTGTATATTATTAAAACGAGCTTTTGACTTTTGTTTCAGTTTTCCTGTATTAAATCGGTGTGTACCAGAACCTGTAAAAGAAGTAACAAAGCAAGTTATCACCAGTGTATATTTTATTCTAAATAGTTGGGACTTTGTGGAACAAGTGCTAAGCGATATATATTCTGCCTGGAAGTATATACTAGCATTAACATTTCTTTCTCTAGGTTAGTTTGTAATATTAACTATTTCCTTCTTAATTACTAAATTTAACATTCATAAATATTTTAAATTGGTGTTTGAACTAAGAGCACTCAAGAATATTAATATCAAATTTGTTTTTATAAAGTATACACAATATGAATGAGTTTATATTGATAACATATGTTTTAACACATTGGAGTTTATCCCCAAGTGGTGTTTCAATGCTACATTTTTATTGTAAGGCTGATCCGCCAGTCTGATTCAAATGATTTTTATTTATTTAATTCACCTACTTAACTGATATTTTTATTTAATGTCTTTTAAAAGCTATTAATTTTTTATTATAGCTACACATAATTAAAAAGTTCAAATTAAGACATTCGAAACGTTGAGTGTTTAAAAAAGCAAAATTGTCTGTGATCTGTCACTAGCCTAAATACATAAAATGACCTACTTAAGTTAAATTGTTTGCTACTCTGCAGTATTATTTCTTAAACTATTGAAATCTGTGAATTTTTTTTAAAAAATCTGTTTACGATTAATATTAACACAATAAGGTTGAGGTTTTCAATTAATTTGTTATGTGTTCAAACGTAGTTATAATTACTAATGGAGGAAGTCCATTCTTCAACCAGTGTGATTGGAATGGTGGGTAAGGAATTAAAATTCAGTGTGTTAAAATGGGTAAACAGCTGGGTTACCTTCTCCCTCTTTCTGGCTGTTTTATAGTTGCTTGATGTAATCATCTTGAATTCTCTGATTAAACTATAATTAAAAAGTACTTAATTAAGTGAATACGTAATGGCTCACTTGCTGACGTATTTTATATTTTTAACCTCTAAGGGAGTTACACCATAAGAAATTTCAATTCATTTGAACATACATTTTGGGAATGCTACCCTGTCCTAGAACGAGTGTAAAAGGGGACCAGACAATTTAAGGATGAGGAATTGTTGAAAAAATTATTATTGATTGCTGAGGTCAAGGCTCACAGATGACAATATTTAAGCCCTTCAAGAGCTTATGGAAAATGATCTTTTGTTCACTTTCTAAGAAATTTCATGAGATGAAAGTATCTGTAAAGTGCTCAATCCATTATTATTGGTTATTTTGGCTTTAAAAATATATATTGCTTATTGGATTTTGAACTTGTCGACTAAAAATTGAAAATAGGTCAGGTCAGAGATTCATGAGAAATGTCTGAATTGTTTTTTTAAAAGGAGGAAAGGATGTTTTCAGTTACATTATCACATCCGTGCGTCACTACATTTCACAATGAAAATGTGATATAAGCACTAGTAAGAAAAGTGTGAAAGCAGCCCACTGAAAGCTAAAACTAGTTTCTCAGCCAGTAAAGTTCTTGCATCAGTTTTTAAAAATTTTTTATAGAACCTTTTACTCATTGATTTCTGGACAGTCACCAAAACGTTGAACGAGGCTTACTATTACCTCTTACTAGATTTAACAAAAGTTCCCTAACAAATCCAAAGACAAAATATAACTATTATAAATATCATTAATCATGTTTACACTCGCAGAGATTATTGTTAAATAAAACCAGTTGACCTGCGAGTCAGGTACAACTATTTATTTAAACAGGCAACGTTTCAATAACGAGTACGTTATCATCTTCAGGATTTTTTTAATAAAGTGCAGAAGAAATAAGGCCTGAAGGCGATAACATATCCATTATTGAAACGTTGCCCGTGTAAATAAATAGTTCTACCTGACTCGCAAGTCAACCACTTTTATTTACAATAAAATTATAAATATCATTATTTTTAATGGCAAAAAGTCAGGTCACAGACAATTTTTGACAAGGAAGAAATTGTAAGAAATGCATCATGCTGCTCTAACACCCTTCTACATCCTCTTCTATGAGTATTATTTGTTGCATCAAATGAATTGGTTAGAATGGAATGATTCAATAACAATGAAGAAATCTAATAGTGCTTGCACAATTGGATGACAAATCACCTTCACATATTTTGAAGGACTGTTTAAGTTGCTGTGTCGTTGGCAAAAAAAGTAGAGTGTGCATGAGATTATATAGAAAAAGCTGAAGGTTTGATTTGGGTGTATTATTAATAAATAAATATATGACATAATATTATTTATGCAGTAACTGTTGGATAACCTGAATACTTTGGACCAGCATGATTTAGTTCAATTTAACAGCTGATCCTATTAAACAAAGTTTTGGAAACAAGAGTAATACTAAATACTAGGTAGCCTTGATTTTGGTGTTTTTCACTGTGTCCCTGAGGAATATATCCTGTACACAACAATCTTAATTTCAAACAGCAGAATTAATAAATAATACTAAAGTATGCATTGACAAAGTAGAAGTTAAAGTAGGTATGGTATCTCTAAGATACAGATTTCACTCTGCCGTTATTAAACAAAGTACTTTTTAATGTAACCATGGGGTATATTTACAAACAAACTGTCAATTAAGCATGATAGATTCAAGGTAAAGCTATAATGAAAGTGTATAGAATGTTGTCCTAGAATGAGCTATCACTTTTGAGTGACGAGGATGAGCAAGTATTTTCGGTGCAAGTTACTCATCATAATTTGAAAGTGCATACAGAGCTTCTGTAATAAAGCTTGCTTTCTGTTCTACAGTTGATATTTCTCTTACTGAAATATTTAATATGTACTGTATAGTACTGGTTGTATTCAGTACATTATGTAGTTCTACTACAAAAAATGTTTTTTTTTAAATAATGGACAAAATAAATAACTTTTTGAATCAGATTAAATTTTTGTGTATAACATCCATTTGTTTTTTTTCAAATTTTTATCGAACTAAAATTAGATGGCCTGATAAAATATAAAAGCTGAGATCTTTTAGTTGTTTTAGAAATCGCTTCAAATTCAAATATTTTATAGGAAGCAAAAAGTGATTAAATAAAATCTTCCCTTGTGATATTACTAAAAAGAAGTTAAAACATCCGAAAAATATTTTTATTGTAAAAAAATCTGAGTTGTTAAAAAGTAGATATTTAAAAAAAAAATTACATGATGGAATTTTTACATAATTTTAAAAAGTTGGAATTATTTTATTAATAAAGAATAATAACTTACACAAAAATTCATAGATCATTGAATTATTACAATATTAAAGTGATTAGTCTCTAATGTGTTAGTTTTACTGATTTTTCTTATATTAATACCAAAATAATTACCTTAAACTAATCTAGTGCCATCTCTTTCTATAACAGTATTCAGGGAACTGGATACAATGTTACATTACTAATACTAAATAACATTTTACATTAATAATTCTATATAATTTAAATACAATATTGCAAACATATTGAAAACATATGTCAGTCCACACTGCTTCCTCTCTAAATATAATCTAGCATTCTCCTTAAGTGACACGCCATTGCCAATACCTTCTTATTTTCTTTCTTCTGATATAAATTGAGCTTGCTCTCGCTTTGTTCAAAGTTTTATGCTGATTTACGTTTAGAATCAACTTCTGCATCTTTGTCTTTAATTTCTTGAATATTAACTACATTTAGAACTTTTTGTCCTGTAGTTTTCAATAAAGTCTGACAGTTTTCTTCAAATAGCAAGAGACAGGTTGTTTTCATTTTTTTAAAAATCTTTCCTTCACTCAGTTTGAGTAAAGGAGTATTGAAAGATTCAATATCAAAGTATCTATTGATTCAAAGATCAATAAAGTTGTACAGTAGACCTCCGGGACTCATCTGTAATACTGATTTATCCAGATTTTCAAATGATCTCTAAACTACTGCATGTTATTGATATTTCATTAACTATAATCTATTTTAATGCTTAGAGTATCGTGTAGGTTTGAATTAAACCAGGAATTATTACAAAATAGATATCATAGGGCTTAAAAATACAAAAGAATTTAATGAACGAACATACAATGAACATACTAAAGATAGCATAGAAAGCAAACAAACATGCCGGTAGAAATTTAGTGAGTGAAAAAGTCTTTTATTGTGTTTTGAACAAAATCATATTATATGACATTGGCTGAAGAATTAATTTAATAGTAAATTTTATTATTTTTCTGATTGGTTACAATATGGAATACTGGTTAGCGTATAAAACATACAAATATAAAAAATTTGAATCATGATTAAATATACTGTACATTGTGTTTTAAACCCATTTTTTCTGAATTGGTTTATCTTCTTTACATTTGTGGTTAAAGATAACACTTAGTTTAGTATGTATTATAGTGATGCCGAGCGCAGGGCTTTTCACGCCAAGTTCCGTGGGCGCTGAAACCACGGTCGGAATTTCCGTTGCTCTGGATTTTTGATGTCCAGGTTACTGATTCTCTACTGTAATTGATGATTTGACATTCAAAGCTAATTAGAATAAGTATTTTTAAACTATGAGCACTTTAAACAGTTTCAAAAACATCAAGAAAGAGAGAGAGAGAGAATGTTATATGTATATAAATGTTATATATAGAAAGACAGGCAAAATATATGTTATTTCACAATATTCAATAATGATAAATATTTTGTGATTTTCAGTACTGTCGCTAGCAATGGTGTCGCTGTTTTATCTTTTAGCTACTTTTGTTGCATATTTAATTTTGATTGCTGTCAGCTTTTCATCCATAGGTAAGCTTTGTAATTTAAACAAAATATTATTAATACTAGTATTATTTTTTATATTTGTAACTTTTTAATTTTTTAACATTAAAAATAACTATAAACTCTTGTAAATACGTTACACTTTCCTATAGTATCACTTATTTTTATAATTGTTGAGGACGGCAGTTTCGGGAGATGTATCCCATTGTCAACTCATGCTGTGAGTCCCATTGTTAAGGTTGTAACGGACTAGGTTACTTTGGAAATGAAAATATAAAGTTTTATATTACAATGTTATACAATTTATTAATCAGTGACAAATTACAAAAGAACAAAGACAGCAATGTGTCGAGTAATTTACTTTTAATTACTGCTAGTTATTCCATACATTTTAATTACTTATTAACCTTTAAAATTATATTTATATCGACAAGATAGTAACTTAAGTTTTTCCAAATTAATTTTGAATTTTTATTCAAAGGACAATTTCTACCGTTCATGTGTTAACCGTTTATCATTTAAAATTCAACTTAGTTAACATTAAAATACATTTTCTTTATTATTATCTAAAACGTACCTGATTGTGCACATCACTTATAAAACACTTTAAAACATATTAAACATTGCCCATGGCTTTTGGAATCACTAAACACTTAACACATCGCTCTTGCAAATCAGCGCACTTAAACAAAAATTATATAAACTTTTACTCATTTGAAATACATAAATAATCGCTTCTGACTTCTTCTTTAGCTCGTTAATAAAATTTGGTACCGGCCTTGACATCTTAAAATTTGGAATACTGGAAGCTTACAAATTTCTAAATTATGTCAGAAAATGCCATTACGTCTGTTCTGCTCAAGAACCTCTGGATGAGTGGGCCTTCTGAAGGGGCACGCCAACGGAAATCCCACCCTTGGTTATTATTTTGAATATTTTGATTGGTCCGTCAGATCAGGCGATATCAGACCATGCTTACGTTACATCGGGTAATGTCAGTTTTTTAAGTTAAGCTACCAACCCGTACGATATTTTACATTTTTACCCGCTAGGGGTGCTACTATCTATGCTAGCTTCACAATGAGCACGAATAAAACAAAAATTTTCTTTTATATTGGGAAGATATAATTATTAAATAAAAATTAAATATATAAATGAATTTATATGGAACACCTTATTTTTAAGAGTGTTACATTTTCTCTTGTCGACTTGAAAAGAAAATTTTTGTTCGACATTACATCTTATTTCTACTTCAACATTTTATACATGAGTGTGTGCAGTCCCCTTTTACAATTGAAGAAAATTTTATACGTACTACATAGAGCTCTAACGTACTATAGTAAAAGTGTAAACAATCTATTCAATAACGGATGTTTTTGTTTACCTACATTCTCCACTATGGAATGTTCGCACTTCCCCCTACGGAAGTACATCCGCTTCTCACGTAAGCTCTCACGGGCCTACCGTTGACTAACCATATTTACAATATTATTTTGCAAACTCGTTTTACACACTTCACAAACCTTGAATTTCAAGTCCATATTTTTAAACTAATATTCTTAGGTTTCGTTAGCACTTCATTGTTTTAACAACCTTATGTTATTATATTACAACTTTGTATGGCGTATGTTATGAATTTGTAAACTTTTGAAATTTTAAGTCCCATACCTTAAAATTCCTTCTTCACTCTAACCTTACCTTTAACTTACATCTTTTACATTTCTGAACATTTGTAAATCTTGAAATTTTAAGTCCCATACCTTAAAATTCTTTTTCCTTCTTTTTACATTTGCACAAAGGATAATCAATAATAACCCTTGCTTGTAAACGCATACTCAAGTGGTATATTTAGATTGTACACAATTTGGTTAGTCTGTCGTGGAAAGTCTGGATTCCTAGTCGTATTGGAATCGTGTTGTGTTAAATGTAATAGAAGCTATAAGTCAGTCAGCCTCGTGTATTTGTGTGGGCTATATACCATGCAGGCTTGACATATATATTGTTGTCGTGTTGTGTATGCAATTGCATATAATCGTATATACCTTTACTTGTATACCCTATGAAATTTTCCTCCCCCTTTCCTTTTTATAAGGAATTTATCTTTCAGTACGTCCCTGTTTCAATTTTAATTGACTTATATGAGCTCTTATTATATTATTGGGATTATTACTTTGTTGGATCAGTACAGACACAGGACTAAAAAAATACAATATTTTATACGGACCTTCATATTTCATAGCCAATTTACTTTGAAAATTATCAACCTTTTTCGATAAATAATGGCATCTAACATAAACCTCATCCCCTATTTTAAACGGATGTTTATTTTTCTCTTTAACATATTTTCCGTATCTTTCGTTGCGTTTTGAAGATTTTTTTAAATTTTCAACTGCTCTACTAATCTTTTCTATCCATTCCCCCTTCGAACACTTGTTCTCTATTATATCATTTAAGCCCCACATGTTGCTTAAAGGATCATTTGGTTTATAGTTAAACAGTAATTCGAATGAGGAATATCCAGTAGATTCATTTAGAGCAGAATCTAAACTCCTCTGCAAAATGCTTATTCCTTCGTCCCATGATGTTTGTTTGTTATGGAAGTATGCTCTTAACATGTTTTTAACGTTTTTAATATATCGCTCAGCGCGATTTTCACAAGGCATATAGGGGATAATTTTTGTATGTTTGATACCATTATTGAACATAAAATTTTTAAATTCTGTTGATTTAAAGCACGGACCTTGATCAGAAACAACACATTGTGGTACTCCGAAATTAGCAAAAATAATATCCTGCATTTTGTTGATGATATTCACAGAGGTAGCTCTTCTTAACGGTATAACAAAACAAAATTTTGATAAATCGTCCACACAGATTAACAAATAATTATTACCCTTTTTACTACGAACGAGAGGCCCCAAAATATCAATATACAATTTTTCCATCGGTTTATTGGCTGTCTTGCTTATGAATGGTCCATAATACACTCTCGGAGCTTGTTTGGATTTAATACAATTTTCACAGTTTTTCACTTTTTCCAAAATAATGTTCTTTAAATTAGGTTTATAAAAATATTCATTATTGATAAAAAAAAAAAAAAAAAAAAAAAAAAAAAAAAAAAAAAAAAATGGAACGTACTAGGTTACTTTGGAAATGAAAATATAAAGTTTTATATTACAATGTTATACAATTTATTAGTCAGTGACAAATTACAAAAGATCAAAGACAGCAATGTGTCGAGTAATATAAAACTTTATATTTTCATTTCCAAAGTAACCTAGTCCGTTACAAATGCGCAACTCTGCTGGTTTTAGAAAAATTTATTAATTAAAAAGTGAATGATAATTGCTGCTTAATTTAAATTAATTAAAATTTAAATAATGATTACTGCTAACGAATTCCAAGGCTTAATGCCATTCATGTGTTAATTATTTAAGTTGTGCAGCCCTCCTTAAAAATACTCGTCAGTGTGTAGCAAGGTTAATTTCAAACTATCAAAATGTCTAGCGATTTAAAAATCAATATTGATCTATTGATAAAAGATGAGTTAATTTTCGAACTAAAAATTAGAAGTGTAGAGGTTAGAATGGACAGTACAGTATCCGAAATAAGAAAGACCTTGAGAAAAATAGCCAAAGATTCAAGTTATAAAGCGGACCCTAATAATTTAATTGGTAAAATGGATGTGCCTAGCGAGTTTTTGTTAATTGAAAATAAATTTAAGGACTTAGTAGAAATGTGTAATAATTTAAAAACCTACCCTAGAGCTATTGATGTTTTAAGAGCTGAAACAAAACTAGTACATTTAAAATTAAGATGTAAATGCCTGTTAAAATTTGAATTAGAATGTAAAATGTCAGACGACCTAAAAGATTTCTTAAAAAAGATGAAAGATTTGGAAAAATTAATAGCTGAAATAGATTTAGACAGTATAGTTAGGATAGAAACCGAAAGACAACTATCTACTAGTAGTCTAGAGGAAGAGAAATTAATTAATGACGTGTTTGAAAAGACTGAATCAAAAACAAACGATTGCGATAGGGAATCAAAGGAAATTGCAATACCTGAACTGTTAATTGGTAATAATACAAATTTAGAAATAACTAATTTAGAACATCAATTACTAAAAAGTCAAACCAATTGTATGCCAGTGTTTAATCCTGAACTGTACAATAAATTGCCAAATCCTTTAGAAAGGTATTTAAAAATTTTTGACATGTCAGATGGACTAGAATTAGACAGCCTATTAAAATTTATGAGTGTAATTTTAAAAAGAAAAAGAAAAACTAAATTGCCAGATGCAAAAATGTTAGAATTGAGCATTGGAAAAGTACAAGGCCCTTTGTTGGATAAACTTCTCTTTGCTTTAGACAATAATGTCTCCTTAGATGATTTTCATGAAGATATATTAAAAAGTTTCATACCTATAAATCTCAGAGAAATTTTAAAAAGAAATCTGGTAAACAGACCGCAAGGTAATTTAGAACTAATAAACATGTATATCAGAAGAGTTAAAGATAATTGCAAATTGTTAAGATGTAACTATTCAGATAATGAGATAATAGAAATTATTAAGTTAGGAATTAAGCCAGATGACCGTAATAAATTAATTTTTGTAAACAATCCCGCTAATTTTAACGACCTGGACAATATGTGTGTTCAGATTCAAAATTTAGGTTATAACGATGTAATAAGACAAGAAAACAATAATCCTGTATTTAGAAATTATCCAAGTAGAAGGCAGGAGCCTAATAAGATAAAATTTAAGAAATATAACAATGAACAAACAGTAAATGTGAAAAGTAATAGGAATCATGTAAAATGCTATAACTGTAACAGGTTAGGTCATATTGCTAAGTATTGTAATAACAACAAAAATGTTAACTAGCAATTACTGTTAAGGAAAGAAAGGCCATATTTCTTCCGTAATGAAGTAACACACAGAATTAACTTAATCAAGAAATGTCAAAATAAATTTAAATGTAACAATAAAGGGAATAAATTTAAACGCTCAGATTTAAAAAACAAAAATGTAATAAATCCGAATATCTCAAAGAATGAAACAAAAATTGAACAGGTTAATGTATTGAATAAATCAAAATTTTTCAGAGAGACTAGAAAATGTTTGAAAATTATGAAAATGGTAGAAAAGAAAGATTGGTTAAAGAATGAAACAAAAATTATTATGCTACCTACAATAAACATTAAATTAAGTGGTAATTTAAATTGTAATGCTTTATTGGACACTGGATGTTCAATAAACATAATAAACGAAGAATTTTTTGAAACATTGTTAAAACAAAAATTAGTTAAGAAAATTGTAAACAAACAGGATAAAGTCTCAGCAGCCAATAATACAGAAATAAAAATAAAAGGTAACTGTATTGTTAAAGTTAAAGTAAAAAATTTTTCATGGCAAGTGAAATTTTTAATAGCAGAGTTGCGCATTTGTAACGGACTAGGTTACTTTAGAAATGAAAATATAAAGTTTTATATTACAATGTTATACAATTTATTAATCAGTGACAAATTACAAAAGAACAAAGACAGCAATGTGTCGAGTAATTTACTTTTAATTACTGCTAGTTATTCCATACATTTTAATTACTTATTAACCTTTAAAATTATATTTATATCGACAAGATAGTAACTTAAGTTTTTCCAAATTAGTTTTGAATTTTTATTCAAAGGGCAATTTCTACCGTTCATGTGTTAACCGTTTATCATTTAAAATTCAACTTAGTTAACATTAAAATACATTTTCTTTATTATTATCTAAAACGTACCTGATTGTGCACATCACTTATAAAACATTTTAAAACATATTAAACATTGCCCATGGCTTTTGGAATCACTAAACACTTAACACATCACTCTTGCAAATCAGCGCACTTAAACAAAAATTATATAAAATTTTACTCATTTGAAATACATAAATAATCGCTTCTGACTTCTTCTTTAGCTCGTTAATAAAATTTGGTACCGGCCTTGACATCTTAAAATTTGGAATACTGGAAGCTTACAAATTTCTAAATTATGTCCGAAAATGCCATTACGTCTGTTCTGTTCAAGAACCTCTGGATGAGTGGGCCTTCTGAAGGGGCATGCCAACGGAAATCCCATCCTTGGTTATTATTTTGAATATTTTGATTGATCCGTCAGATCAGGCGATATCAGACCATGCTTACGTCACATCGGGTGATGTCAGTTTTTTAAGTTAAGCTACCAACTCGTACGATATTTTACATTTTTACCCGCTAGGGGTGCTACTATCTATGCTAGCTTCACAATGAGTACGAATAAAACAAAAATTTTCTTTTATATTGGGAAGATATAATTATTAAATAAAAATTAAATATATAAATGAATTTATATGGAACACCTTATTTTTAAGAGTGTTACAAGGTCTGAGTTGACAATGGGACACATCTATCGAAACAGCCATCTTCAACAATTATTAAAGTAAGTTCTACTATAGGCAAGTGTAGCATATTTAGAAGTGTTTTCAATTACAAACTAGAAGCTCGTGAAGATGGAATCAAGTTTGACATACAGTTTTTATAGTACATTCTACAAATTTAAATTGAGTTTTAAATTTATACATTTACAATAAAATAAAATCATATCATTAAATGGCATCATTGATAATAAGTCTATGGAATCATTAGATTATTGAATGTATATAAAAAATAATGTGTTAACATTACACTGTTTTTACTTATAGTTCCCACCCTTCTTTATGCATTTGCCTTAGCAAAGGAAAAGTTTGTATATAAAGAACTTTCAATATTTGAACCGTAAATCCCTTTTCACAGAATTATTCTACCTGTTATGTTAACAAGATAATATCAGAATGTTTACCTTTTGAGTTTGTTGAACTACTTGTCAGAAAGTAATGATTAAGTCCAACCAATAAAAATGTCAGAGTGCAAAATTTTAACTGCTAGAGAATGCTGAAATTTGTATATTTACCAAGTATTATAATATAAAACAGTTGTAAATTGTTTTAAAAAGTAGAATTTAATTTTTCTATAAATTGGTTTTTCAGTGTAGTGATGTTGTAATAATTTGGTTCTATGGAAATTGCTTTAATATTTTACAAAAATTCTCAAAGCTCAGGTATTAACCCTTTGCACTCCACTGCTGGGTATAAATCGACAATGCCAATATGCGTTTCAGGTTTGACCATCAGAGTAATACCCTTGGTGCCGATCTCCGAAGCCGATATTACCTGGGAATGTTTTTTGTCGTATCCACGCAAAAGCCGGTTATAACCCAGCATTACTTATCTGGCATTTCACTACTAAACCAGTTATAGCTTGGGATTTTTAAATTATTGCAGGGCATTCTATGCTATTAGAAATATCTTTGAACAAAACTTTATTTTTTCCAAGGTTGGTGGTTCTGGTAGGAGCTATTAATAGAGCAACTCGCCCCTTGTGTCTTTGTTTTCAGAAACAAGTAATATGTTTCAAGTGCTCATTTGCTGAATACGTTATTTAATAGTTTAGCTTGATTTTTTTAAAGCCTAGTAATGTTGATGTTGGTTTCAAAGTCTCTCTTTTATTTATTCCCAGAAATGTTTGTCTACACCCAACAGAAATATAAATAAAAACAGTTAATTTTTAGTTAATTTTGCGATTTGTTTAAATGTAAATATCAAACCTATGATTTAATCTTTTTTTACAAGTAAAGATTATGTGTAATTGCAAAATATATAAATCCTTTATAAATAATACAGTCACTGACAGAATGAATGTGTTACAAGCTATCGGAGCGGTTCCACAGACAATGTGTTGCAAGTCTCAAAGTAGATGCGACATAATATCTAAGCCGGTTCACACCCAGCTTCTGAGTGCCGTGCCAAACGAGCATTCTCATTGTCGGAATGCAATGGGTTGAAAACCGGTTTAATTTTTTTGGTATTTAGCAAAGACATGTTGTTTAAAAACAAACTCATTTATTTAAGCAATTTAAGCAACAAGAAAAAAGTTTTATATTCTATTTTTACAATTTCTATAAAAAAAAGTGTTTAAGAAAATGCTTTTATCTGTTTCCATCGACTATATTGAAAGCTACTGTTTTAGCAAATTAATCTTAATAAAATGATTTAGTCCTTTAAATGGTATAAATAAAACACTGAGCTTTAAGTATTTAAGAAATCTAACTATAATGAAACAAATAATATATATATACAATAATCACTGAATTAATTTTCTGGTGTGGATGTTCGGTCCGTAATGATGGTATTTGTTGACGTCATACATATTTCTTATTGAGTCGCGTGTATAATGTTTTTGAATAGTACGTCGTCTGCATATGTTGTCTGTTCAAACACAAACACTATTCAAAAACATTACACACACGACTCAAGAAGAAATATGTATGACGTCAACAAATACCAACATCACAGACCGAACATCCACACCAGAAAAATAGAGAAAATTAATTCAGTGATTCGACAATGGTCATGTGACTGAAAGGTGCCTCATTACAAAAGGTAAAATTATTGCACTTAGTGGTGGAAAAAATTATTTACAAGTAATAATAATAACTTCATAAAGTCAGTGTAATGGAAAAAATAATCGAAAAAAGCATTGACGAGGTGAACCCAACAACAGTTGAAGATGCTAGATGAGATTCTAGCGAAACGTTGGAGCTACGATTTTATGCACTGCAGAATGAACGGATGTACTCCAGATAATAACTATTCATCATATTTTTCCATCCGTGAAGGAATACGTATATATATATATATATATATTCTTAATATTTAACGTTATCCATTGTTTTTCCGTTGCACTGACTTTATGAAGTTAATATATTACTATGTAAGTAATTTTACCATTAAGTGCAATAATTTTACCTTGAGTGATGAGGCACCTTTCGGTCGTTGACCATTGTCGAATCATGATGTTTTTCTGTTGTGGATGTTCGGTCTGTGAAGTTGGTGTCTGTTGACGTAACACGCACTTTTTCTTGATCTGTGTTTATGATATTTCTATATAGTATGTCTTCTGTATATGTTGTTTGTAGATTCATTAAGTTGTTGTGTATGTTTTTATAAATGTGGTATTTTTCTAGTGAGTTTAGTTCTATTGGGTTGTTATTTATTTCCAGTATGGTTAGGTTATTTTCGTAATTTGTTATTTCGTGTTTATGGGATATTAGGTGTGCTGCAACATTTGATACTTTAGAATTTTTGTTTTTGAATGCTCTATAATGTTCTTCAAATCTTATTTTAAATGTTCTGGTTGTTTTTCCTATGTAAAAAGCGTTACAGTTGTTGCATGTGATTTTGTCTGATCATAAAATACATAAGATCTAAAATACATATCAACAACACATACAATATAAAAAATGGATACGAATTAATTAATAAAATAAAAACGATAAAAACAAACAGCAACACAAAAATAATAAGTTATGACATAACTAACATGTACCCTAGTATCCCAATAGAAGAAACCATAGAAATAATTAAAAACAAACTGATACACAATAACGAAAAAAGAAACATAATAGATAGTATCATTACGCTAACCAAACACATATGTAACCAAAATTACTTCCAATTTAACAATAAATATTATAAACAAACAACAGGACTCCCCATGGGTTCACCCATATCATCTGTCATGTCAGAAATATATTTACAACACTTTGAACAAATAATAATTAAACCTATAATAAACACACACAATATCTCACTATGGACAAGATATGTAGACGATATACTTGTAATATACCAACCTACCATTCACAACGAACACCTCATAATATTAAACAAACTAAATACATACAACGAAAACATACAATTCACCGTTGAAACAGAAACAAATAGAACAATCAACTTCCTCGACATTACTTTAAATATAAATGATAATAAAATAGAAACTACAGTATACAGGAAACCTACTTCCAACAACACCACAATACACTACAAATCTAACCACCCCTGGACACACAAAATTAACACTTACAGTAACATGATAAATAAAGCAATAAAATACACACAGGATAACAAACAAAAATTAAATGAAGAATTAGATAACATTACAAAAATAGCAATAGAAAATGGATACAACAAACACATTATAAAAAATATATACAATAAATTCACAAAAAAACCTAACCTCAACACAACACTACAACCGGAACACGAAAATATGAAAATAAAAAAATCTACCTAAAATATAAATACACCAATAACAAAATAGAAAAAATAACAAATATATACAACAAAGAATACTACACTCCAACTTACAAACCAAACAACAAAATAATAAAATATCTTAATAACACAAACCACATAACAAATTCAGAAAAACATAACCTATCAGGAATTTACAAAATCACATGCAACAACTGTAACGCTTTTTACATAGGAAAAACAACCAGAACATTTAAAATAAGATTTGAAGAACATTATAGAGCATTCAAAAACAAAAATTCTAAAGTATCAAATGTTGCAGCACACCTAATATCCCATAAACACGAAATAACAAATTACGAAAATAACCTAACCATACTGGAAATAAATAACAACCCAATAGAACTAAACTCACTAGAAAAATACCACATTTATAAAAACATACACAACAACTTAATGAATCTACAAACAACATATACAGAAGACATACTATATAGAAATATCATACACACAGATCAAGAAAAAGTGCGCGTTACGTCAACAGACACTAACTTCACAGACCGAACATCCACAACAGAAAAACATCATGATTCGACAATGGTCAACGACCGAAAGGTGCCTCATCACTCAAGGTAAAATTATTGCACTTAATGGTGGAAAAATTACTTACATAGTAATATATTAACTTCATATATATATATATATATATATATATATATATATATATATATATATATATATATATATAAAGAACAAAAGTCTAAATACAAATATAAGAATTATAATTGAATTTACAATTCAATTGAATTGTAAATTCAATTATAATTCTTGTATTTGTATTTAGACTTTTGTTCTTTATTAATACACAAGAAAACATACTGCGATATTTATATATATATATATATATATATATATATATATATATATATATAATATATAATGAAATAAAAAATATAAAATACATTTAACTTACATGTTTACACTTGACTTATAGCTTCAACAATGAAGGTTCTCAAAGATTTAATATTTTTTCCACATAATAAATTAATTTATAGTATGTTCCTGAAGTCCCTACACTACCAATAATTTTTCAGCAAAAACTAATATATTGATTTAGTTCTAAAAATCATTTTAAATACTTATTTTAATATGTTTGTATAATACTAAAATACTTTAATGTACTTTTTTATTATTTAAAAATAGAAACAGGCAGAACAAACCATAACTGTTTTATAGGATAATTTGATTTTTTAAATTTAATTTTAAAACGTTCTGTATATTTAGAAAATTTATTACATAATTTATTTAATATTATCTAAAAGAGTGAAAGCTACTTAATAATTTGATATTAAAATATCTGCAGCCTTACCTATGATAAATTATAAATATTTGGTTATTGTTAATCTGGCTTGTAGTAACTTTGAATTTCTTTCTGAATTGAAAAATTGTACCTTAACACTTTCAATGCGTCTACAGGGCCGACCTTGGTTTTCGCCTATGCCGAATTTTTTTTTTCTCTTATTATATTCTTTTTAAGCGTCTTTCAAATATTTTTACATTTCTACTGATTTTTTTACCGTTTTTCTTTTAAAAAAACCCGTGTGCGACACATTGTCAACATACTATTTTTTTGTGTTAACGACTTGATTTGCTGCCAATTTCGTTTTATATTATTTTTCAATTGGAATAACTCATTCCCGGGGATAAATTCTACCTGACATTTACGTGCTTTTGACTTGGAAAAATTCTACCTGGCAAGGGTCTCGCCCTTTCACTGTTCTATTGTATTGAATAGCCTATTGTAAAGTTCGTTCGCCTATCACTTTCTACCCTTTTTCTTACTTACCGCAATCCTAACAACATTCCATAAAAATGAGGATATTTTACAAATAACAACACCAAATTTAAAATAAAATTATTTTGTCTATTTTATATTCATTTTTGTATGAAAAAAGATATTAAAAACTAAGAATTTTAGAAAAAATTGAATTACATGTAAAAACTAATTAACTATACATAAATAAAACCTAAAACATACCTAACAACATGTGTATTCATTTTAAAAAATACATAAATAATGTTATACATAAAATTAATACAGTAAACTCCCGATTATCCGTGGGCGGATTAATCGGTTTGCGGATTATCCAGGGTCTGCCATTGTTTTACAAATATCCAATTTTTATTCTAATCAGATTCATGTGTTTAAATTTCCAAACGGTGAATTACGACGTAAATGCATAATAATTATACAAATGTTAATAAAAATTCAAATCAACCTAAACAAAATAACTAACTAAACTAAAACTGCCTACAAAATACCTTAGTCCCCACAAAATTTAAAAACACCAAATTTAAAATGAAATTATGTTTTCTATTTTATATACATTTTTGAGTGAAAATAAGATATTACAAGCTATGAATTTTGGAAAAAATTGAATTACATGTAAAAACTAAGCATACCTAACAACATGTGTATTCATTTAAAAAAATATATAAATAATGTTATACATACAACTAATACATAATAATTATACAAATATTAATAAAAACTAAATTCAAACCTAAACAAAATAACTAACTAAACTAAAACTTCTTACAAAATACCTTAGTACCCATGATATTTTTGAAAACATGGTTGTAAACACAACCCCGGATTGTCTTTGCACTGGTTGCAATAATAGGTAGTCTCCACCCTCTTCTTACTTTTCGCACAAGCGCACATCTTTTTCTAATAAGGCGGTTTTTTTTGTTTCTTTCCACTTGCACAGGGACATGAATTGCTGCTCTCGGTTGAAGTGGCGGTGTAGCTAATGGGGTACAGTTTCTATATATTAGACTTTTACCTTATGACGCTATCTCTGAAATCTAATAGAGTCATCTTTGTATTCCCCAGTTGCTGTTTGTGAAGAAGGTATGCGTTCGTTATGGTCACATGGAATAAGTGGATAGCTACCTTCGCATACCACCAGATAGTTTTCCTTTCACAGGGGTAATAACTCATGAGTTGATCTGAGCGATCTACACCCCCCCATAGACTCATTATATTTTAAAATTGCCTCTGGCTTTAAGGACATTTTTCCGCTACGTGACTTATGTTCAATCATAGTAGCACCAAACTCAGACGATAAAGCAATCATGTCAAATTTTGTCATGCCACTTTAGGACGCACACCCCAGTCGTAGAATAAGCAGCGGTCACGGTGCCTTTAGCCACTTTCTTATTTACTACTTCTGAAAGATTTCCTTTTCTGTTGGCCCGCAGAGTCCGCGTAGAATAGGTATCTTTTTCTAAAAGAAACTCTGACAAGCCAACAGATGAGTAAAAATTGTCCATGTATACCGAATGACCTACTCCGTAAAAGTTATCCAGCAAATATTTGACCACTTTGTCAACATGGCCAGTTCCTCCAACCAAGGGGTCTTTTGCTCCACAATAGAGCTTCATTTTCAAAATAAGGCCATTTGGTTCATTGTATAAAATTTAATTCCAAATTTATGTCTCTTGTTGTGGTTGTATTGGCGAAAATACAATCTGCCACACCACAACAACATGGACTCATCCAGGCTTAGTTCCTTGGTAGGATAATAAATTTCCTTCATCCTTTCATGAAAAATATCGAAAAGAGGAGAAACTTTGTGCATCGAGTCGGACGGAGTAGGGTCGCCAACCTGGGGATTTTTGGAAAAGTGCAAAGCCCTTAAATTATCATATATCTATCTCTAGACATAGCATTTCGAAATATTGGAAAATTATATAAATTATTAATTTGCCAATAATGGGCTAAACTGGGAGCCTGGATTTGGCCAGTCAAAAATGTAAGGCCCAAAAAAATGTCCAAGTCACTTCTTGAAATGTCCTTCCATCCTTGAATTCGTGACTTGGGCTTTGTGGTCTGGCTCATCAAAAGTTGGCCCTGGTGATTTGTTTCAGAAATTTTTAAATCAAACATTTTATCACAGAAAATTTGAAAAAAATAATCAATGGGTTCGTTGAAATCAGGTAGTTGTCGCAAACCGGTATCTCCAGAAAAATGAATTGTAGGGACGTTGGGAGGGGAGGAACTCCAAGTTTTCTGAGTCTGGGGCAGAGTCGGTATGGGGCTGACAGAGGGACTGGACAATTGTCTTGGCATTGGAGATGGAGGACCTGGACTAGGCGATCTACGTGAAGATGGTGCCTCTGGTACAACAACAATTCTTCCACTTACGGTTTCGTCCTCCTCTTCCTCCTCTGAAGATGTATCTGCTTCATCCATGTCCTCCTCAATGTCAGAGTTTTGGAGCATTTCCAATAATTCATCCTCAAAGAAGATTCTTCTTTTCACCGGAGCAGCCCTCTTCTTAGACGTTTCTGCCCTGGAGGCATGAGGTGTTGTTTCCCCAGAACATGGTCCAGCAGGCTGGTTTTCAGGACTCAATGTCCTTTTAGGGACTCTTCCACTCATCTATAATGAATTTTTTTCCGAATTATCTATCTATACCTGGCTATATTATATACAAAATTGAGAAAATTTTTTTTTTAATATTTGTGTAATTTATTTATGGAAATAATAGTTCAAATAACTTTATTTGCTAAGTATTGAAATACCTAGGATTAAGTTTCATAACTAGGGTAAATTACTTTACTTGCCTACACATAAAAATGCACAAAAGAAATGGGAAAAATCAAAAATTTTATTATTATTGGTAAATATTTGTTTTATTTACGTAAATACTACTGCAAACAACTTTATTATTAGGTTTAAAAAGGCCTAGGTATATTTATCATAATAGAAAAAAGTGTATTACTTACATTGGAATCAAATTGGGTGAAAACCACGTAAAAATGATTGGACACAACAAAAACAGCGGCAGAGTCGTAAACACAAACGTGGACCTTTTGTCTAGGCGGCAGAACCAGAACTGAACCGTTAAAGCAGGCTGGTAAAAGTGGGGAGCCATTTGAATGGAAAGGGATCATAAGGGTCGACAGGTAGTCGACCGCCACGCTGAAAGTGTTAAAGCTCTGTCTAATAACTCTTCTAACAAAGTGTAGTTTAAAGCTGTGTAAAGTCGCATGGGTGCTATTGTCATCGAGGTAATTAAGATAAAATATGACATTCCTTGTGATTGTCGACAGTGAGGATCTTGTGCACTCAATCATCTACCTTTGGTTGAATTATCTATTAATCATCGGTATTAGTTTTCAGTCGAGTGAAGATGTTTACAGTTTTTAGATGCATTTAGGATAATTGTTTAATTTTTAAAAATAATATAAACTTTTAAATATTTAGTAGTAAACACTTTTTAACAAAAATCATCTAGTATCAGATGTGAAATATTGTGATATTTTCTGATATCACAAAAAGTGCTTTAGTTTAACTACTAACTGGTAATACAGTAATACCCCGTACTTACGCGATAGGTGGGATTGAGCGATAGCCATGTAAGTTGAATTAGCTTAAGTTGGGGCATAATTTTACATACAATTACATAGGAATCATGTTTAATTGGGATCAAAGACTAAATAAATTAATAATTTATAAAAAAAATGTGTATGTATTAAAATCATAAATACATAATACAACAAAAAATTATATTATATACATACATATTCCAAAGAATTAAGTAAAAAGAAGTTATTTTGACATTGAAGGCTTCATAAAAACTAATAAATTCGTTTGACCAATTGAAGATATTTTCTTCTAATTCAGAATTTCCTCGTAACTTACTATTTTTTTTTTTTTTTTTTTTTTTCTGGCAGAAATACGCTCATTGGTGGAGTCTATGTTTTCCAAAATTTTTAAGCCTCGTTCAATTAAACTAAGGCATTTGTCAACTTTCTAACCATCATTTCATCTTCTACATCAACTGGGTTTAAAGAATTTTAGGTCTTTTGAGCTAGAGTTTTTAAGGTCTTGCTTGCTTTTTAATTGTCAGCTCCTGGTTGTGTAAATCCAGCTGTTCTTGAACGTCAATACTATCCATTTCTAAATTTAGTTGTCTGGCAAAACCCACACCTTCTTCAATCACATCAGCAATTTCATCTGACTCTGCCACTAATTCTGCTTGAGTTTCAGTGGCAAAAAAAATAGACAGACTTTTTCCAAACGCCATTCAAAGTTTTTTTGTGAAACAAAATTGTTGTTCCAAGATTGTTCAACAAAGAGTTCGTTGTTCTGCCTCATAGCGTCATGCAAATGCGGAAATGACCTTTTGTAATAATGTCTAAATATTTTGATGTGACTCCCTGATCCATCGGTTGAAGCAAACTAGTTGTGTTAGGTGGCAAAAATATCACTTTCATCCGTGTGTCGAAATTAGTTAAAGTAGTAGGAGGATGGGCAAGTACATTGTCAAATAATAGAAATTACTTTAAAAGGAATTTGTTTAGACACACAATAACGTTCGACTTGATGTATGAAATGATGACCTAACTAGTCTTCAAAAAAAGAAGCTGTCACCATAGCCTTCCGATTCGACTTCCAAATCACGGGTAAGCCAGCTTTAGAAATATTGTTTAATGCCCTTGGATTTTCTGAGCAATAAACTATGAGAGGTTGCAACTTACAGTCACTTCTCTTTATATGCGCTATTATAGTTCTTTTAGGCATTTTATTACAGAACAGGCCAGTTTCTATGTATCTCAGACAGCATGATTTAAATCCACGTAATTTGGGAATCGTGTGAGACGGGGTAGCGTAAGTCGAGGTATTACTGTAGTTGATAACTAATAAGTGCTACAAAAAGACTATACTGGGCCACATACTATATGCATCCAGAAGCTCATCTTTATGTAAAAATTTCTATATATGGAATTTTCCATTTTGGAACTGTCAACTTCAATATATGGAGTTTTGGCTATAATTTACTTTTAGTTTTATTTCGGTCAAATGTTAAAGTGATGATTTCAATTCAAATTGAATGAAAATGTATCATTTTCAATTCCAGTTTCTCTGATGTATTTCACTTGTTGACCTACACTATGATCTATTATAAACTTTCTAACTTGCAATTCTTTCCCTTTATTTTGGTTCTTTGATCCACAATGGATCTTCCACACCATTGTGTTACATTAGACTCTATACCATTGCTTTAATATTTTGATTCTGATTCATTCCTTCCAATTCTTATCTTAATTACTTAACTTTGCTAGATTGTAATAAGATGCTCTGATGATGATGAAGACATGGTCATCAAAATGTACATAAGTGTTTAATCTTGAGTAACTGGTATTATTCAGTTTTATTATTCAGTAAATTCAGATTTATTATTTTAATAAAATATGTAACTAAACATAATATACTGAGGTATTTTAATTTTACAGCCGGGACAGGAGCATTGTGGTGGACATATTTTGAGATAAAAAACAAATTAGACAACACTCCAGAAGAACTGATGCTTGTAGAAACTATTCAAAATGAGAAGGCATTTTGGCTGTATGCGATCATAGCCACTATTTTCACTGTAAGTACTTGTATGTGGTAACTGCAAAAAATGTAACTGTAAGAAATAGTACCAGTTTAAGAATGTGAGAGAATTGGCTAGAAGGTTTTTTTCTGAATTTGCGTCAGTATTAACAAAGCCCAGCGAGAGCGTAACTTTTGGTACTACAATTGTTCTGTCATAATGTCGTAAATCACACTTCTTGACACTTGATGATAAGGATGAAATCGTAAATCTTCTGTTGCCTTTCACTTTTCCATTAATTTTTTGTACCAAGTCGTCAGTGATGAGTTATGGTTGTCCACTTGTTCCTCAACATGCACATTTGTACAGCCATCTTTAAATGCTCTCACTCATTTCCTTACCATCCCATCACTCATGATGTTTACTCCCTGTTGTCTTTCACTTTTCCATAATTTTTTTGCACCAAGTCATCAGTGATGAGTTAAGGTTGTCCACTTATTCCTCAACATGCACATTCATACAGCCATCTTTAAAGGCTCTCACTCATTTCTTTATCATCCCATTACTCATTCCTTTTCTCTATATACTCCACAGATCTCATGATGAATGTCAGCTGTTTTTACGTCTTTGACATTAAAAAAACAAATCAAACTGCATATTACACAGTCGGTGGCACTTTCGATTGAAAGAGTCATTTGAAACATAGATAACAACATTTAACAGTGACAAATGGATCCATAAGGGCAGCTGTGGCTTGCTAAAACCAGTAAAAAGCATGCACACACTGATTGCCAACTACAGCGCTACAGTGGTGGAATTTCAAAACTGTATTTACTTTTAAAACGTGTTGTACTTTTTTTTACAAACAGAAGATTTGGAATAACTGTTTTTAATATAGAAAACTATTGTGCTCTAAACTAATTCTTATAATTCCTTGAAGAAACAAAAATATATAGTTTGGTTTTCATTGTAGATTTATTGGTGGTTTAATAGAAAATGTTTTACTTTTACTACATAAAAGCTGGTATTTATTTTCTCCATTGATTGTAAACCCTATATACAATTTAGGTTTATACATGTTTACTGATAGTTAAATTTGTATTGAGGATCAAATTCAGCATATAATTTTTAGTTTTGAACACGTGTTAAGCAAAATTTCCAAAGTGCACTAAGATTAAATACACAATTTGTTACAGAGAACAGTGGAATACAAATTCTGTTTTCAATTTTTGTTCCCCCTTACAATCTTGATTGACGACTACATGATGTATTGTTGAACAATTGTACAAATGCATCTAAGCACCCAAGCTTAATAGCATTATAGCTCTCTATAATCTGTAGTTTCTTGCTATGTTAATTAATATTAAACTTTTCATGGTACTTTAACAAAAAACTACATTTCTGTTTGCTGTTGTTTCATAAGACAGCAATGTCTTTATACCAGAATACACTTAAGCCAACATCTATGTACCTCAATTAACCATTGTTTTAGGAAACTCTGTTTTGTCACATCTCATGCCTCTAACAAAGTAAGCTTATATTATGGCCCTAATAATTCATTAGCAAGATGGACTTATTTGAATCAATTGTCGCTGGTGGTATTTCAGTTTGTTACTTGAGTATTTTTTTTAGATAGTTGCATGTCACACATCATAACAATTATTTGGCTGTATTTGGTATGTACATCCTGAAAAGGCGGTGCTCTCTAAATCTACCAAGTGTTCATCAAGAGTCAAATAACATCCTGGTTTATACAGATCTTTGTAGCTGTTAACAAAAATGTGCTGCATATTTAAAAGTGTATCATTTTTGTTTCTTTGCTGGTTTCAGAATCATTAAACAATTTAAAATGAAATTGAAGTCTTCACAGGTTATCATGGCTTTATATCTTTCCCTGCAATTCTGAAAAATAATAAAAATAGTAAAAATGTCTGAAATAAGGAAGCAGATAAAATGTCCATTTGTATTGCAGAGGAAATTAGGAAGCCTGGAAATGCGTCAAATTTGGACTCTGTCAAATTGGATTCAGTGGAAGTTTTTTTTCATAGTTATGTTGTTGTAACCTAACTGTTGTATTAGATTCTCAACTATTTTTTTACTTTGTTTGTTCATTTAAATCAAAGAAAAATCAGTGTTTCTAATTAGTAATGTTTATTGCACATCCTTTATATCCTCTTTGAATATGTACAATATCTCTGGCGCAAGGTGGTCTGTTGGATGGTTCAGAAGGTTTGGAAGACAGAGAGTGGTTTTTATTCTCTGACCCCTTCAGAATGTTTAGAAATTGAAGGTTTGAGTTGGTTTTCACTTGTGTTTTTTTTAGAAAACTTATACTTATGACATTTTTTTCTTCCATTTGTTCCTTTCAATATTGATATCCATTTCCTCATCAGCTGACTCTTTTCCTTCTTGTCAATCAAAAATTGGTATACAACAATCTTTCCATCCAGGTCTTGACTTTGTGTAAAATGGCCTTCTTCACATATATTACAACATAGTTGTGCAGAAACATTTAGTATAGGTTGGAGCGTGTAATCATTCCGTTGACTATATTCAGGATCTGCACCTTTGCCATCGGTTTCTTCATGCATTTCCTTTTCTGTTATATCATCATCATCATAATAACCACAATGATTACATTCCTGTAAATAATTAAGAATGTTTTTGTCATTCATATTTTGTATGTAAATTGTGATTGTTATTCAATAGATGATATTCATGTATTATAACACTAGAAAATATTAATTTATAAAAATATACTAGGAATAAACTATTTACATAATAATTAATTTTTTACAAACAAAATCTAACGCACATAACAGTAATAAACACACATTTACAATAACACTAATAAATATCACAGATATAAATACTAGGATGCAGAAGCTACATAAACAGTAAGACATAGTCCAACAGACGATGTGAAATATAAATGACATAGAAAGAAACTGAGCACAAGATAAAAAAAAAACATTAACTTCACTCTCTGCTCACATATTGAATGTAGGTGGAGTACGAGGAAAAAATATAATGAGGTAGGGGTTGGGATGAAATTTTAACAAAGACTCGTCTATCAGACTACACATTAGTGTTCTAGGTTTCAATGTCCTACAAGTGTTGGTTTAACAATTTGTTACATTATTTTTTTGTAAAAGGTGAAACAGAAAACCTTTTTTAATGAAGATATATTTTGAAAAGTATGTACAAAACTTATTTTTCCACATAATGACCTGGTTATTAAGTTTTGGTACTATGGTAAAAGTGTTTACAATCCATTGTCATAGCACTGGTTAGCAATCTTTCAAGTTATTATTTCATTTTGCCATTGTTTGCAAAGTGTCTTCTCTAAGTGTTATGTCAGTAGTAGACACAGGTGGAGATCACGTGATGCAAAATCAGACGAATAAGGGCATAAAAAAAAGTTAGATTGAAAACTATCGAGCAGATATTGAGTTTAATGTTGTTGTCTTCTTGAGTAATGCTGTTCTCTCTTCAACAAATGATTGATGCTATCAAGAAATCTTTTGAGATTGAAATGCTATACAACTTATGATGAATACCAGTTTCTTAATTTTTTATATATGTCATTAAAAACAAATAACGTCAATTGGAAGTAAGAGTAAATCATTTTTTCATAATAGCTAGAGCACTACTGTCTGCTTGTTTGATGGATGTATGTAGGAATTTTACAGTGCTGCCACTACAACCAGATGCAAACTCCCAGTGATTTTCTGACTTTTCTACCATGTGGATTAACAGAGAATAATATAACTAACTTTAGAGACAATCCATGTATTAAGTACTGTTTGCATTATGTTTTAAGAGGAAATACATTGATTATAAGTTTTTTTTAAAACTCAAAGAATCATATTTTTTTTGTTATATAAAACTTCTTCATTAACCCATTGGCGTGCCAATTTTTCAGAACCTGGTGTAGACTGAGAATTCCTATTGATTTTGCACTTTTAAAGACTTTTATTAAAACGACTGTAATGTTTTGTTTATCATTATATTATCTTGAAACTTTCAGGACTTATTACTTGAAATGTATATTTCATGAAACTACTATTGTAATTTTGTATATTAGATGCGTGTTATAATGCAATGTAAAATTGTTTTCAAGCTTGATAAGTGCAACAAATTAGTTGACAAAATGTTGCGCTAAATTAAATAAACTTTTGACTCCATATTCACCCAGTTTATTATTTGTTCAATAGTTATCTCAAGTGCTCAAATAAACATGAATATAAATAGATCTGTCTATTTCACTTTAGTGTAAACCCCGAAACGACATTATTTACACCAAACACAACCTGAGGTTGAGGCAAGGTTAAGAAAAATTATTTTTAATTGAAAAAATTTATGATGAATAGTTGGGAGGACGCGAAAAAAGGGATAGTAAATAGAATAATAAATAACAACATATAAAATTAATGAAATAGTATTATGCGAGTTTTAAACTAGTATAAACCATGTAAGACAAGTAGCTTGAAGTGTTCAGCTCAGTATTTGATTGTTAAAGAATTAAGATAAAATTGTGTCATAGGAATTAAGTATAAATGGACATAAGTGGACAGATGAATGTATAAATGACTTTTAAATGGACAGTTATAAAAGTAGTAAAGACAATGGACGATAAGTTAGCCAAAGTGTTGAGGTACTTACTCAATAAAAAATGTGTTCAATTAGTTATTAAATAAAATGTACAATTAGGAAATAAATGTTAATTTAAATTTAATTTAAAAAAAAAATATGTATATTTAATCAAGCTTGTAAAATGTAAAGAATGTGTAATGTAGATAGTAGGAATATTTTTTTATTTAAATTAAATTAGGGGACATTGTAACATTTATAGAATGGGCTATATAATGTTCTTTAAGAATTGGAAAAATAGATTAGAAATAACTCACACAAAATTTAAAAAAGAAATTCATTAAAAGATTGGTTAGATTAAATTGAAACTAAATTTAGGTAAAAGCCTAGAAATGTAAACAAGGTATTTGAACTGTAAATGCATAAGGAAATTTGTTGTATCAAATAAAATTTAAAACAAGATAATCTAATAATAATTATATTCAAACAAAATTGTAAATATTAGTAACATAGGGCATAAGTAATTACTTGAAGGAGAAAGTGAAAAACGATTGTAAACAATGAAAGGTTATGTTCTATGAATTCAGCTCAAAACACACACAATTCGAATTATTACAAAAGTAAAACGCAAAGACACTTCACACACCAATAATAATAATTAAATAAACACTGGAAGGTTTGTTAAGGATCGGAAAATTGAAACAGTATGTTAACAAAATTAAAACTGGTGAAAACAATCGCGTTATTGCATCAGCTGTAGAAACAGAAGAAAGTAGGGCAGAGACAGTCGACTCTAGTGGGAAGGAATCGAACTAAATTATAGCAACATGTGTTTTAGAAGAAGGAGAAGCCGCCATATTTTAAACATTATTAAAAATCTAAAGACGCGTTAGTTTGAGATAGCGTGGAGGACGCTACAAGATCGAACCTGCCATGACCAGTCAAAATTTTCCATTGGAAGGAATTCGTCAAAATTGTACCGTTTTGTGAAGAAACTTGGCAGGATTAAACAGGGATAAGTGAATTGAAAGAGTTAATACAGTGTAAATATAATTTGACGTAACTAAAAAGAATTTAAGTGTATAAAAAGTGAAATTTGAAGAGAACGGACGCTTACGTAAGCGACCTGCAGAATTTCGATATTTGATAAGTTAAGTATATAGCGCTATAGAAAAATAAACTTTAGTGGACTCTAAAGATAATAGGGAAGTTTAAATTTGTACATTAGAATATCTTGGAATTAATTAATAGATAGTAGGAAGAATCATAATCCAGTTCAAATAGTTTCGCCTTTTTGCTTATTCCAAATTAAAGTTTTTCCATCAGGAAAATATTTATTAAAACTAATTTCAAAATTTAATATTGTTTTTCAAAATTTATTTAATTAACAAAAGAGTTAAAAATATAGCCCATGCCTATAAACCCCGAGATAGTAAGAGATCATAAAATTAGCCTAGGGTATATGAAAATTTGTAACTAAAAATCAAAGAAAGTGAGTTTAGTATATTGTGGTAAAATTTGTTAAGTTTATTTTTGTTCTGTGTATTGTTTAAATTTTGAAATAAAAATTGTGATAATAAAGAATTATGAATTGTTCCTGAGTAGTTTTTTTGTTTTAAATAGAAATTTGATATAATCATTCAAATAAATATTTAATAGAAAAACCCTGTTGTTGTGTTGGAAATATATGTTATAATTCGTATTTCCAGAAAGGTTACCCCTCCTAAAAAACAAAATATTTATAGAAAAAATATTGCTGATTCACCTAGTAACAATAATCGTTACTCTAAATACCGTTATATAGTATATAGTATGTCAGGAATATTCTGTCCAGGTATGTTAATGGGTTAATGAACTCTAACATACTTATTTTATAATTTCGAAGTAAACTTATGGGAAACTTATGACAAGAGAAAAAGTGTCTGCACTACATGTTATTTTTATGCTATTATTTTAAAATTATTTATTAGCTACAATAGCACAAGTTTAATAAAATAATAATTTACATAATCACCATGTTTTTTTTTTGTCCTAATTGTGTTTTGTGTTCCTATATAGGTAATCATAGTGTTGCTGGCTATAGCTATGCGTAAACGAGTAGACCTGGTATCCTATTTGTTTAGAGAAGCTGCACATTGTTTGAATACACTGCCATCTTTATATTTTCAGCCTGTGCTATCATTTGTCTTGCTGTTAATATTTTATGCCTTCTGGATAACAGTAGTTGTTTGTCTAGCAACAGCCAGTTAGTATAATTACATAGCATTTTGAATGTTTACCTAACAGTTATTTAATTTTAAGTAATAGCTGTAGTAAATCTTAGATGTATCTCAGTGTGTTGAAGATATTTATATATTTTTTTAAAGGAAGGTACAGTTTTGTTTAGTTTAAATCCTATAAAACAAGGAGGCAATACAAATGTATTAATTTAAAATATTTTTACTTGCTGAAATTATTATAAATCAGTGTGCGAAAACATACACACATGTACACATTGCTTTTCATGTGTTCCTTTTGGTATCAGAAATATAATGTATCTTTATTTTCCCTTTTTTTCATTACTAAGTGGAATCGTTATTATTTTATTATAATGCAGTTTTATGATTAAGTGGGCGGTTTGAGTAATTAGTTACTGTTGTATTTTTTGCGTTGGTTTTCAAATTTATCAGTGAGTTTACTTATGGTGAGGTCTAAAGGTGAAAATAAAGGATATTGTAACATTAAATCTTGCTTTAAAATTGGGATTTTTTTAGCAAAGTGATAAGGGGAACTGTATAAGCCATACACAACCATGCTATTAAGTGTGGTTTACATGTTTAAAATTTGATTAGGCATCAATCAATGAAAATCCAAGATCAGGACTGCTCTTACATCAACAGTCAATGAAGAAATTGATACTTTATGATGAATGATTTGTGAAAATTGATTATCAAGGAGGTTACAGAAGAAAATAAGTATCAGCATTGGGTCGAGTCATAAATCTTTGGCAGAGAAACTTGGAATGCATTGCATCTCAGGAAAACTGGTGCACTACTGCTCACAAGCAAGCAAAAGAAAATCATGTCAGCATTAGCTTAGCAATTAAAAGAAATAGCCTCAATATAAAAACAAACATAAAAAAACCGCAACAGAATATTATACCATAAACCCATATCGCTGATATTTTGAATATCTTTCAAATTATTACTAAGCATACTATTTTTGCCTATAACACGAAAGTCTATAGACCAAATCTGGGTCATTATTTAATTTTATTATCATATACACTTAATTAACTTGCTACTTCTCTCTTAAATTTTGCACTTCACAATTCATGGGAGTAGTTCTCTAAAGTAACTAAAGATAGTGCTAATAGTCTTAGATGTTTGTCATTTCCTTGCATAGTAAATGTTTTAAAATATGACATCTTGCTACTCATCTGAATCTTTCTCATCTCTTATTTTCAATTGTAAATTCACCCTTGTTGCTTCATCATTGTCCTTAAAATTGATGAATTCATTGTAACATCAGCCTGTTGTACCATATCTACTATTTTAAATGTCTTTTCAGTGACCCAGTGTTTCAGTGTTCTGTTTGTATTTGTAAGATCTGTTTTCTTCTTGAAAACTTCAGGCCACAAGCTTTTCACACTCTACATAAATTCATACATTGTAGTTTTAGTGCTTTCCATGATTCAATTATCTGTAGCAATTTTAATGTTAAACTTTTTCTAAAAGACCTTAGTAGCTATCTCGTCATTTGATTCATAATATTTGATAAAATTTCCAAAAGTCTTCTTAAGATATTTGGTTTTGAATTCTAGTATCACTTATTAGGTCATAAGTTCCAGCACTGAAGAATCGTATATATACATATATCGTGATATTTTCTGTTGCACTGACTTTATAAAGTTATTATTGTTAATTGTAAGCAAATAAATGAAGAATTAGATAAAACTACAAACATATTAATAGAAAATGGATACAACAAACATTTTATAAAAAACATATACAATAAATTTACAAAAAAACCTAACCTCAACACAACACAACCTGAACACAAAAATATTGATAAAAAAATCTACCTAAAATATAAATACACCAATAACAAATATATACAACAAAGAAGACTACTCTCCAACATACAAACCAAACAACAAAATAATAAAATATCTTAATAACACAAACCACAAAACAAATACAGAAAAACATAACCTATCTGGAATCTACAAAATTACATGTACGACTGCAACACATTTTACGTAGGAAAACAACCAGATCATTTAAAATAAGATTTGCAGAACATTACAGAGCATTCAAAACTAAAAATACAAAAGTATCAAATGTAGCAGCACACCTAATAGAATATCACATAAACATGAAATAACAACAATAAAAATATTGAAAAGAACCCCAATACCACAAAAATAATCAAAAATAACAAATAAAACAAGTTACTTAAGATTAAACCCTTATGTACATTTCGATGACCATGTCATCATCATCAGAGGGTCTTGTTACAAAACACATCATTCTAGTTTGTAACTTCTTGTGTGCTAGATTGTGTTTTGTAACAAGACCTTCTGATGATGATGACATGGTCATCGAAATGTACATAAGGGTTTAATCTTAAGTAACTTGTTTTATTTGTTATTTTTTATTATTTTTGTGGTATTGGGGTTCTTTTCAATATTTTTATTGTAATATATTGTACCACTGTGCTCTTGATATTGTGTATTAAATAACAAGTTATGAAAATAACCTAACCCTACTTGAAATAAATAATAACCCAATAGAACTAAACTCACTAGAAAAATACCACATTTATAAAAACATACACAACAATTTAATGAACCTACAGACAACATATGCAAACGACATACTATTCAAAAACATTATACACGCGGCTCAAGAAGAAACATGTATGACGTCAACAAATACCAACATCACGACCATACCAGAAAAATAAAGAAAATTAATTCAGTGATTTGACAATAGTCAAGTGACTGAAAGGTGCCTCATCACATAAGGTAAAATTGCACTTATGGTAGACAAATTGTTTACAATTAACAATAATAACTTCATATATATATTTAAATATATATATTCACCTATATCACTCAATTTGGAGATTGACTTTACGCAATATTAAATAAAATTTTAAATGGTATATTTTCCTCTATGAAGCACAGTTACAATTTGCTTTTAAGCTCTTGCTAAAAATGAAACACATTTTATCAATCATATAGCCCTTTTTACAGGACTCAAAGATTACAGAATCTTGTTTTTACCAAATCTTATTAGAGCACTTGGATTGATAATATCAGTAATGGTTTTAATTTGATATTACCAGTAATATTTGCACCCAAAAGTATTAAGCACCTCTAGCAGTTACTTTAAGAGCTATGTGAGTTTTTTTCATTTGTAGATATAAATGTTCTGCTTGGCATCCCTTCTAAAACCACTATGGTCAAGATTGAAAACTTGCTTTGCCATCTAACCTTTTTCCTTAAAAATGTTCTTAAAAGTCACGTCTTTGAATTTATCACCAGCAGCTACCTATAGGAATCATGAAGCTGAATCTGCCTCACCCATTACGTTTAAGTTGTGATTAAAATTACAAGCCTTACAGAGGTTAAACCTCTTTAATTACATCCTTATAAATGCAGGGACTTTTCAATTTCTTTGATATTGCTACAAGATGACTTTTGGCTTTTATATGTACGTTTCATTCCACTAGTCTTGGAGCTCAATCTAAATCGATAAGATTTTCCCATTCTCCCCATTGAGGCTAGTCTTATTTTGTCACTCACGCTATTCTAAGATCTGTATAACATTGCACATTTTTCTGAATAGCTTTTTCATTGGATTTATAGTTCTTATGAAACATTCCAAAAGAGCCCATCATTTGATGAATAATCTATTATATGTTTTTCTTTGTCTAAATATTTTAAATCTTGGAGCTTTATCTTTAGAACTAATATCTGTTGCAATTATTTGTTATTTTTATGTTTTTAGCACCTGCTTGGTTTTGGAACTTATTATATAAACCATTCCTGTACGTATTCTATTTTACAGCATCCACATTAATAAAATAATGATGAAAACAAGCCTACACCACAATAGTGCTACAAATTATACTCAACTAATACATTTTGAATTATGCAAGCCCCAACAGCTAACATATGACGCTTTTGTATTTTGCCATGTGTCAAGTGAAAGTAACATAGTGCGAAAAGATCAATGTGCTGTTCAGTAACTAAATTTTCCATTCTTGTTGAGCCACTTTAAAGTGAAACCTTAAACATTTGGGCTGTATATATCAAGATCTGATTGTACACTAAGCACATTAACAGCTGAGAACAAACAGCTGTTTTTAAAATAGCTGTCGCTCAGCCAATCTACTTACTTAGCAACCAACCTTAGATACTGATGAGGATTACCTAGTGTTGTCAAAAATATTTTATCTCAGTATATTGTTTTAAAATTTACTTTATTTGTATAGTCTTTATGTTTAAAAGAAATTTTTTAAATTTTATCCAATCCAAAATAGCTTTGTTCACTGCTAAAGTCATGTCAACAATTATGTATTTCATTTTCATTTTCATTTATATTTTATATTTATTTAATACTGCCTAAAATAGGTTTACACTTGTATTGTCTAGATTTTTCAGACAGTAATAATATTCAGACAGTAAGATTTTTCTTGTGTATTAATAATTTCAAATTTACCAGGTCAGCAGCCTCTGTAAAGCTTTTATCTCAATCATAGAATGCTTTTCATCTGATTTCATATTCCCTTTTTTAACATTAACTTTGACACTACCAGTCATTAGGAATAGTTAATTCATTGTTTTTCTGTTAGTTGTAACAATTTATATTTCTTTAAAATTAATAATATGATTACTTAACAGTATAGATTTTTTATTTAATAATTTTAACAATAATTTATGACTATCCAAACTTTAAATTTTGTAAATTTGTAAAAACTTACTGAGACAGAATGTATGTGGCGATCTTCATCAGTGTCTTCTCTGACACTGATGAAGCCTGTCTCAGTAAGTTTTTACAAATTTACAAAATTTAAAGTTCGGATAGTCATAAACTAATGTTAAAGTGATTAATTAAGATTCACCGAACGTAATAAACTACACAGTTCAAGAGTATAGATTTGTATTTATAATTTCCACCATAGTTTCTAAAGTTATTGTATTGTATACAAAATCTCTAAAATTGTTATCCACTTTTAATTTTATTAACACACTTTCAGTTTAGTAAAATCATTGTGAAGTTATCTTAATGTTAGAATCTGTGATGATCATGAAAATGAAAAGCTAGAATTCATACAACATAAACTCTTGTTCAATAGAACTTTAAATCTGTAGATACAAAGTAAAATTTGTTAATAAATAACATTCCTAAAAATTGCAACAAATGTCCTTAAGTTTTGTATTACATGGTAGCAAATATGTAAAAAATTGTAAGGATTGATCTGTTGTAGTAACAACTAATGAATGCTAGTAATAAGTGTTTAACTAAAATTAATATTTATCTTACATTGTACGCAATATTTAATTATGTTAAGGTTTTTATTTTTAAATTAGATTTGAAAACAAATTATTGAATGAAATTAACATTACTTATAAACTTTATTTGTATACAAACTCTGCTCTTCGATTTTTCAAAGGGAACTTTTGGATCACGGCATTATAAAAGTCTTCTCCAGTTTAAAGATCTCCTTTCCAGAGGTAGATACTAATCACAGATTACTCATCAGCTCTTCTCCTTCATGTGGATCCCTTAAATTTCACAAATTTAAGTGAATTCACTAATTTTAAGTGACTAATTTTATATCCCCGACGTATCAGTTGGCGATATCATACAAATAGGCTTATCTAAGCAGCATCCAGTTCATAGCATTTTCTGGATGCTTGTCATTTCAAAGTTATATTAACTTCTGAAAATTGTTGTCTAGGAAAGTTGATACTTTCCATTTATAACTAGTTTCATATAAAACACTCAGTTCGTTTATAAGTTGTTGGTCAAAAATGGAATGGATTTTTCCAACATGGGACAATATTCTCAGGAAAAATATCGCTTCAGAAAAAGCCTTGATAGTTTATGTGTATAATAGTTTAAAAAACTCCAAATTTTCCAATGATGATAAGTTCCTCTTTAAATGACCTAAAATATTGTCAATAATTTTGCAATAGTCTTCTACTAGATGCTACTAGACCTGACCAATGCCTACTGCCAACAACAAAAGGGAAAAGCCAAGCTTCAATAGATTCGATAAACTAGGATATGACTTATCATGGTTAACATAACAGCTCAGGTGGTGGGCATGTGATCGGGGTAGAGGAACAGGGGAGCTGCTGCAGCACTAAATTAGATGTGCTGGCAACCGAAAATCCACGGGTTACTCAAGGCTATTTTATTGTTTTTCTTTTGACGAAGTTTAGATGGTTTTGTGTCTCTTATGGGTTTTTTATAATTTTTTTCAGAAATATGTCATTTTCAATTTAAACAATTTTGGTTAGTCACCAGCGCATCAATGGATGATTGCACACCTCGCCACTGAGTTTAATATATCCTATTTACAATATATATTGTATATAATTTATATACAGTGGAATATATATTATGTTTGTGTATGTATTTGTTTATAGATTATCCTGGAGCCAAACCATTACACCCCTTTTCTAGTGATGCAGTTGCAGCAGCATTTCAGAACCCTGCCAATAAATCCATGATGGTTAACTTAGGTCCTTCAAAAAACATTTCTATTGCTTCACTTAAAAGTAAGTATAAAGAAAACTTTTTGTAGCAAAAATATCTACTACCTTGAATTCAATATTTGCATGTAAAACTGAGATTGATCTCCATAATTTTAAAAGGATTTATGTTTGAATGTATTCCACTATACAATATGAGATACAACCCATAAATTGTTTCATTGCAATATGCATTGAATTTCTAACTACCTATATATGTAAGTTATTAACTCTATAACTTATTCAAGTGGATTAGAGAAACATTTAAAAATTAGAAATGATAAATATATTGATTAAAAAATATGGTATGTTTTGGAATTTTAGAAGACCTAATAAACTTTGTTTAGTGTGTACTCAAAACATATAAGTTTACAGAACCTAATATTAGATTTCTCTACCACTGTTAAATTATATAACTATTTTTATTTATGTTCAAATTTTTTTTAATAATCTATATTTAATTTACGATGGGACACAAGTCGTATAGCAATGACACAATTCAAACACTACTTGCTATGGAATTTTAAAAAATCAGTTTCATCTTAGGCAAAATACATTGTCATTGGTATATATTATATCCAATCTTGAATGTATTATACGAAGTTATGCATATTTTAAGAATGAATTAACTAAAAAATAAAGGTGAAAAAAGATAAAATCTTTTTGTAATCCATAATACACCCAGTAACTATTTTAACATCTTAGTTTTTTATCCATTTTTTTCAATAAAATTGTGTTTTTATATTTTAATCTGTTATAAATTTGATTATGTGTAGTCTTGTCAATGTTTCATTTATTATTCAACTATTATTCGACCAAAATTTGACTCTTGCTGTAAAAGATGTCATAATTTTATCTACGAATACCCGGATTAGTTTAAAGATTTTTTTCATCTCGTATAACTAAGTCAGAATTATGTCTAAAGTCAATCCTATTTCTTACTTCTGGTAAGAGGGTTATTGGAGAATTTTACCCCTAAACAATAATTTAGAATTTCCCTACTAAAAGCAATTTGAAAAACAACCCTCTCCAGGCCATGTATGGTAGGCATGCAACAAAATATGATGAAAATAGAATAACAAATGTAAATATATTAAAAAATCATAGAGTACTGGAAGTAGATAAAGGTTTTTATCAGGGGAAATGACCACAAAATTTGTATAATGTGTGTTTATTTTATTTGTATATCCTGATGTTGAAAAGTGACGTAATTTGCTAACTTACATTTTACATTGATTGTATATGATGGAGCATATCAGTTTTTTTAAAACAAAAGGCTCAAATTCGACCTAATATTTTTTTTTATGAGAAGTAATTTGATACAGAAGATAAACAGACCCACGAAAGGGGAGTACTTTTGTGTAGTTCTAAAGCAAATAACACTATTACTGACTACAAACAATAGTAAAGTGTTATGAATGAAGGGGCATGAAAATAACTGGTATAGGGTGTATGGGATTAGATAATTGCATCAAAATTACAGGTATAGGGTGTAAGGGATTCAGTAATTGCATCGCTTGTGCAGGATAGCATATCTGCAGTAGTTCTTCACTTTATTAGGGTTATATGAACCTTTAGGAAATCTGTCAGCACCCATATATGACAGATTCCAGGATATTGGAATATGTAATAAAAATATAATACGTAATTTTCTATAAATTTGAATATGAATACAGTATGATATAAAAAACATATAATTGCATACTCAACCATTGTTTATAGTTTTATGAGTCATAAAATTGTGAAGAAATAATTATTTTTATAAATAAAATTAATTTTATAATAAATTTTTTTATAAGTTTTGTTTTTAAATTACTCTAATTGAGGCAACAAAGAGACGTAATAAGTAACTCTCTAAATTTATGGTGTAATATCCCGATGAACATTTTCCCCCATTAATATATTGATATATATGTTCCACCTTTCTCAGACATTCAACCTGGCTTTTCTATGTATGTATGTATGTCACAAATAGCCCTTACTTGGTGGGCCTTCATTGGTAGTTTGTTTTAAAAAAATCACAGTATTATTTGACTGGTTTTTAGCAAACTTGAATAAAACAGGTTTTTTCTGGTGTCTGAAAAATGGAATTTTTACTTATAACTCTATGATAATGAATGCCTGCGTTCATAAGTTTTACAGTGCAAAATTGACCGTAGAATCTAGCCATTACTTCATTGTTATTTCTCAAACAGTATTTTTCTTTTGTGTAAATGGTTATGACAAATCATGATACTCATGGTATTTGTCAAACGAGATAAATTAAATAGATATAACCAGTCTGCCCAGAGAAATTTCTGGCCCCTGGACAATCATGAATACAGGCCCTTACATTAATTCCAACATAGGCCTATACAACCATGTATTTTGCAATACATCATACATAAATTATTGGTACATTATTATGGAATAGGCCTACAAATAAAACCACATTTGATGTGAAGTGAAATAATGTAATTATTTTACAATCGACATAAAGCTGTTATAGTACTGAAATAAATGTAACATAAAACTAATTCCCTTAAAAATTTACATTGCTAGCCTCTTTTACTCTCAGCAGTCATGTTTAGATTCAAACATTGAGCTATACCCTTTTAACTACCAAGATGTTTAGCGAAGAGCCTTACAGAATCAATTTGCGCTGACCACATAGTAGTGGAAAGTGCATGTCGGGAATAGTTAATCTCTTTTGTAAGGATTTACCACCTTTGAGGAGAAGTACATTGTACTTCTTATCTTTTCTTGATATAATGCTTTTATCTCTTTTATGGATTTCGCCACAAGAAGATTTCCACAGTAAAAAAACACCAACTCGGTTAGGATCCTCCAGAACCCAGGCTCCTGGCATTTGTTAACCTGCCCCCCCCCCCATAGGTGGGTCTGGATAGAACAACCAATTATAAACAAAAACTTGAGTCAAAATTAGTTTTGTAACACATTTCAGTTCGCTTATGGAATCCTCCTCATAAGCCAAACAATGTTATCTAATTAAAACACATAATACAAATTACAAAAACAAAACTGTATTTATAAATCAAATCAAAAATCAACATAACAATATAAAACATCAAGATAACCCAAATATATTTCACAAATATTTCAAATCACAGAAACATTGTTATAACAAGGGATAGAGATTTTATTCTCATAAACAGATCATTTATAATTGATCTATTTCAAATACAGTCATAAGATGTACTCCATTTCAGACTAAATTGACGCTAATTTTATAATGAATGATACTGTCTCAATGTTTAAATTAAATTTTATTTGGTTAAAAATAAATATAATTTTATTTTATAATTAAAATTATTTAATTTTATAAGTCTGATAATTCTAAAACATACTGTATGTGTATGTATGACACAGTATTTCTTGTATGACATTAGTAAATTAAGCAGTTCGCAAATAATTATTTTAATGTAAAAGTCATTTCACAATTATTTAGTAAATAAATATTTTAAATTTGCTTTAGCTTTTACACTAGTAGAATATGCTGACGCAACTTGGGTACGGTACATGTGGTGGGTGTACGTCATTGGTCTTATTTGGGTGTCCGAATTCATTCTGGCATGCCAACAAATGGTTATTGCAGGTGCTGTAGCTCGATGGTATTTTAACAAGTAAGTTTTAGTTTTATCTTGTATTTACCATCTGTTATTATGTGGGTTGTTTTTTTCTAACTACAAAGAAGCCGAAAAACAAGTTTATCTAACAAAACTATTTTATCTACACCTATGGTTGCTTTTTAACATAATCACATTAAAAATTAATGCATTTATCATATTTGAATATAGTCATAACCCAATGAAAGATGTGTGAAACTAAATGACAGGTGGTTGAATATTCTCAAGAAGCTGTTAGGTTGCATAAACGGACAGGTGTTGTCATGGATCAGAATAATCTTAAATTTCAGGTTGTATTTTCTCTTCCTGGACAAGCAACTTGATGGTGGTACATTGATGGTGCATTGAGGTGAATGAATATCTCTGCTCTCACGCTCTGAGATTGTCGATTTCAAGACTTCAGTGCCTTATTCGACAAAACAACTGATCCATGTCAATTTCTATTCCCGCAGACCTTATTCAATCCAACAGTTTCTTGAAAGTTTCAATAGGACATCGGCAATTTATTCTTAACCTAGTGCCAAGTGACTTCCACCTACTTCTGAACTAAAGAACGGATTAAAAGGGAAGTATTTTTAAACAAATGAGGAGCTTCAAGACTCTTTAGTGACAAAATATAATGAAGGAGGTTCTGGAAGAATGGCATACCTTAATCATCAAGGTGATTATGTTGAAAAGTATCTATAACTATACATAACTCTTAGTAATACAGTAGTTTTTTAATATTTGTTTTTAGTTGTGACCTATTGGTAGTTCATAAAAAGCAGCCCTTATACAATAGTGACTATTACAAACACTTGAACCCAAATTAATTGTAAAACAAACATTATATTTTACCTTATTTTGATCTCATCCTCTAAAAGAGACATTTATAACTGATGAACATAATGCTTATTTGTAACATAGCTTTAAACATCTGCTGCCATTTAATTTAGAGCAAAATTTTATATGACAATAATTACATTGAATTTAAAAACTATATAAAATGTATAGAGATTAAAAAGCAATTTGGAAAGTGTTGTATATATATATATATATATATATATATATATATATATATCACATACACTTTATTAAACTTAAACAAAAATCTTACTTGGTATATATGAGTCGACTTTCGAAAACTTTAATTCCGTGTCCTCATTTTACGTATATATATATATATATATAGGTTAGTTTTGGTTGGTAAAGATTATTTAGATTTTTTGGACTAGGAGACTGACAGACTTACCTTGGTAAGAGTCCACTCTGTAGTCTTGAAATAGAAACACATAAAAGCACTTAAACAATGATATATTTCAACCACACAGTGGTCTTTGTCAATCGAAGAGAAAACACAAAAAGAAATATGAGAGAATGAAATAAAATAATTGTAATCACAGATTGTGTAGAGTAGAAATCAGATGTCACAGATGCACAGATTAAAGATATATATATATATATATATATATTGTTTCCATGAGCATATGAGTGATTATAGTTTATATAAGTCTGTCAGGGAAAAAGAAATTGGAGACGTCTAAGGCTATTAGGTTTTTTAATGTGGGGAATGTGTGTTTGTTTTTGATTGCGTGTGTGGCTAAGTTTGAGTTATAGATTTCAGGTTTGATGTATGCATTGTGGTGTTCTTGATATCTCTCTTTTAAATAGATATGTTCAGTATGCCTGTTAGTATGCCCGATGATAATGACAAGGCCAGTCATTGAAAGTTAACTCGCATAAATACCAAGTAAGATTCTTGTTTAAGTGCATCTTAATATTTCTATGGTTATTTCTGTTTTTAAAATGTTTTATGAATATATTGAGCAACACGTTACAAAAAAATAATAAATCTTTGTTTTTTTTTAAAGAGCATTATTGGAATCAAAGCCTCCTGTCTGGACATCATTTAGACACTTATTGTCCTACCATCTAGGTTCCATGGCTTTAGGATCATTACTCATCACGTTGTTCAAAGTGCCTCGCCTCATCTTAACATATCTTTATGCAAAGTAAGTCAATAATTAGTATTACTTCACTATTTTGACACTCTCTTAATGATTGCACAGCCCTGGATCGGACCCAAGATTACAACAGTCCCATCTTCAGGAAGGCCCATCTCTACTGATCAGCACGTCGCCAAATGGCTCAACTGCCAAGGGTGGGCGTTGGGTAGCATAGCAACTATTTTGACACTATATTTAATATATTTTTAACAAGAAAAAAATATGTATATTCTTAGTTATGTAGCCACATTAACAGAACAAATCTTTGTATTAGAAGCAAAAACTTTAAAATTTCAACAAAAAAATAATAATAAAATAAATGGCGTATATATTAATGGGGCATTTGTGTATTTGTATTAGGTTAGTGCTGGTAGAGTTCATTTTAGTTATTTCTGATTTAATAAATTAAATAGGAGAGTGACATACTTGGTAATAATCCAGTGTCTGTCATCACTTTCAGTGTTAGCCATGAAATAAATAGAATTCATTTCTATGCATTCTAAACCACAATACATAGACAAATCTAAATATAAGGCATTCATTTTTAGTGTTTTCTTTATCATTGTTCTGAAACTATGTTTAACACAAAATAAAATACTTTCAATGCTATGAGGCATAACCAGAAAGCAAGTGTACTTTCGTGTAGCCTAACTTCCCCCATCAGCAATAAGAATACTTCAAGTTCAGTATGTTGAGAAGATTTTGCTATATGTTTTAGAAAACAGTTTTTTAAAACAGGTTTCCTCATATTAAAAGTATTTAATATCTTTAAAACATATTAGTTATTATTAAAATCATATCGAAATATTGTTGCTGTTCATGACAAGCTGGTTGTTAATTCTTATTACACTTTTGCTATTACTTGCGACCAGACTTTTTATTAACTAAAAGTTGTTAAATTGTTAACTTACACTTGGAGGAAATGTTTTTGTCTTACGACTTCTTCAGCCTCTAAAGATGAAGAAGTCGTAAGACGAAAACGTTTCCTCCAAGTGTAAGTTAACAATTTAACAACTTTTAGTTAACAAAAGGTCTGGTTGCAAATAATAGCAAAAGTGTAATAAGAATTAAAATCATGTTTGATATCCACATAAGAAGTTTTACTACTATTAAATGTACATCAGTACTCTTTAAAATTTCGGCGTGATATAATTTAAAACACAGACTATTTCCTACATAATGAAATTTTGTAATTACAGATTCAGTTTGTATAAGAGAAACAAATGCTGTTAACAAATATATCTAGTTTGAATCAATTTTAAATTGTTTTCAATGTAAATAAATATGAGTAAAATTATTCATTGATTTTACCAAAAAAAAAAAACTAATTAACCAAGAATGCAGGCAGATTTTTAAAATATTGCCATTTTGTATACGTTTCCCGTTGGGGTATATTTTTTTTCAGTTTGATCTCAGCCTTCCCATTGTGAAACCCAAGAATTGTTGCTCTGTTTTTAAGAATAAGGTTACAAATAGCATCTTAGACAAACTTATAAGATCATAGCAAAAAACACTTCTCTTTGCTTTGGGATTTGTGTGAACATCTGTAATTAGATCTGTAAATGTAACTGAATGGTTTATAATTATCTGTTAAATTTTTTCCCTTAATTGTTTTAACAAAGTGTTACCTAGCATGATAATTTGTAAATGTTTAAAGTTATTGAGTATTAATGTAGTTCAATCGCATTTTAATTATTGATTGATAGTAGCATAGTTTAGTAACAACTTGAAGCAACTGTGGCGTAAATGTTTATATTAAATAAAACAACCTCTTACCACATTCAACAATTTTTATTTTAACCTTATGTACATTTCGATTACAAAGTAATCATCTTCAGAAGTTAAAATAAAAATTGTTGAATTTGTGTTAAGAGGTTGTTTTATTTAATGTAAGCATAGTTTAGATTAATTTCAAGAGTTTATTACAACAGACACTGAAATTGATATTTTATTTTGTTTCAGGATGAAACTAAATTCAGAAACTTCTCAATGTGCAAAATGTGGGCTATCTTGTTGCATTTGTTGTTTCTATTGCTTAGAGAAATGTATCCGTTTTCTGAATCATAATGCATATACTGTAGTGGCAATGCAAGGGATAAATTTTTGCCCAGCTGCTAGTCGTGTAAGTTGAAATTATTTTTTTTGCATTTTAACACTACGTCTGATCTGTAAATATCAATCAATTACATGTATTTATTGTTTATCCTACTTATAATGTCTGTCACCCTTCCAGATGTAAGTAAACATTTTTAAAGTAAATATATCAGACATAACAAATACGACACACACACACGCACACAAAATATATATATTCGAGGCCTATATCTTGCATTATTGTATTATTCATTCCTGATGATGTTAGTACTGTTTACCAACAAAAAGCTTTGAATATAAATTTATAAATATTTATACACCAATGGATAAAAGTATTTTACAATAGTAATTTATCAACTTCATAAACTCAGTGCAACGGAAAAATAATGGACAACATAAAATACCAAGACAATATATATATATATATATATATATATATATATATATATATATATATATGAGGGGTTACGTTCCTCGAACTTACTGCGAATACTGAGACCATTTATATATGGAAAGGTGAGGGTTATGTTCCGCATCAGAAATGTCAACATTAATCACAGCTATATTGTACACTTATAATACAGTACGGTATATTTATGTACTACATAATTACGTACATATTTTTGTTTTCTATTAGATATGCACTCTCACACATACTTTCACCACATTTTAATTCATCTAAAAGGTCAATTTACTAATCAACAACAATGTACTTTTGCCTTTTTTTGTCTCTATCAGAGTTTGATCACATTATGGCTTGGATAAACAATTTGATGGAAAATATAAAACTAAACAAGACAAACTCACTAAACAATTCTATAAGTGGATGCGACATTTCCAAAACTAGCAGCCATTACAAGTGAATGCGACACCTTTTTGTGTCAACAAAATCTGCCTTAGTTTACGACCCTAACGATTGTTTCAATTTCAAAAACTATTAAATTATAACAGTAATAATACAGAAGTGATGCTAAACTTATGTATGGAATTGGATGCGGGCCCCAGTTTGACTCATCGTCGTTTTTCCAGTGACGATAATGGCACTTGTTACAAAAAGGAATCTTTTGAATAATAGGCCTATTAGTGTAAAGTATAATGGATGTTTGGAAAATAATCTTTGTGTACTATACAAACTAAGTAAGACGAGAACACATTATCCCACAAGCTGCACAGTAACAAAACAATCTTTCTTTTTAAATACGATACATATTAGCGAGATATCCTGTGATTTTTCCAACTGGAAATAGCAAGGGTCTACTTTATATAAACCTTCTTAAATTTTTAAGTTGTTTGATTTTATGTGCAATTTGTTATGTTTCAGGCTTGGAATGTCCTGGCAAGTAATGCACTAAGATTAGGAACTTTAAACAGTGTTGGAGATTTTGTTTTATTCCTTGGCAAAGTAATTGTTACAGCCATTACTGGCTGTGTAGGACTGTACTTGTTTAAACATGATCCTCAACTACATTTATATGCAGCCCCAACCCTAGTTGTATGCATTTTTGCATTCTTTATTTCGCATTCAGTAATTTCTCTGTATGAGGTAAGAATATTGTGTATGTAAGGATAAAATTTATACAGGCAGGTTTTTTTCTATGTGATTTTATTATACAGAAATATTATTTTACTTTGACTAATAAAAATGTTTTATGTTAGGATTCATTTGATGTAGTATAAATATTTTGTAAGATCATTTAAAAAATATACATCATTTGCATGACCATACAAATCCAGAATAGACTATCTATCCAATAAACACCCGAACTGAACCAATATATCGGCTGTGACTCAATGTATAGCCTTGTCCACTAACTTGTGTATAGCCTGAGAGACAGTGAGTTGGTAGTACTTGGCTGAATGTCAACCAGTATATACTGTCCTGGTTGTGTTTATTTTTTGTTTGTTTGTTTTATTGTTCATTGAAAACAAGATTGGCAAAATCACTAAACAAAGATTCAACATTAAGTTTGTGGTGAAAGTCAGAACAAGCTCTCAAGAAATTGCCTATATTTTGTAGGCTGATTTTTATGGTGATAAAGCTCTTTTAAGTGAATTAATAAGCATTTTAAGAATACTGAGAAGATGTCAAAGACAGTCCAAGGCTGTAACAATCTTCAACCCCCAAGTTGCTGAAACCATTATCATATGTGTTTTCTTGTCCTTACCAATTGCTGAAAAATTTTGGGAATGATCGTTTATTTGCATACAGTTTATTTAAACTCAAATGTACTTTTAGGATTGTTTGTATTGTCAAAAATAATACTCGAACACCCCATACGTGGAAAGGATAACAGAAAATTGCAAGGAGATTCGCTTTCTATTTTGTTACTCGTTATGGTTCTTGCATTTGTATATTAAGTGCCACTTAATATACATTTTCCACATAATAATGTATATTCTGACATTTGTATATACATATTTATATTATTTCTAGTTATAATATAAAAAAGAAAGTAAAAAAATTTCTTTGTTGATTTAAGCAGGAATTGACTTTGAAATATATATATATATATATATATATATATATATATATATATATATATATATATATATATATATATATATATATATATTAATATATTATTGTTAAGAAATAAAGTTGATCATAATAATATCTATATGGCAGTGGAAGTACTTCATTTTTTATTATACAGAAATTTCATTACTAAATCTGTGAAAAGTTCATCAAATAGTTTTCCTGAAATAATGGCTGTAATTGTAATTCCTACTTTAAGAACAAATATTTGGAAAAGTTCTTAATGTAAAAAATTCATAATGTTCTTAAATATGAAGATGTTTCAATTAGCAATGACAGTGCCAGTCAGACTTGTCATCGACTATTTGGCCAGTGTATATTGATGCGCTTAGCGAGTCATGAACTACATCACTTTCATTGTTGTTGAATGTTGTCTCTCGACCCTTGTTAATATGACAGTCTCCAAACTTCAGATGAGCACATGCAACATGTTTCTCAAGATTAAGCGATGTTTTTGCTTCTCAAAACTGTCACCATAATGGAAGATATTTATAGCATCGCTAATGCATTCTTGGAATGACAGGACAAATAAACTAATATTTGTATTGCCTTTGTAATGTTTATAACAACACATTAGTCTAGTCTTTACTGCTTTATCATTCAGTTGGCATTCTGGTTATGTGACAATAGATAACTTTAAATTATCAGAAATGCATAGTGAGAGAATGCAGTGGTAATAATGGTTTAGGTGCCCTTGTCACCTATTCTGTCCATATAGGTTTGCTAATAAAATTTGTGATTGTAGAAACTTTATAAATACAGACAATAATTTAGACAATATTACTACACCAGAGTGATCCTGTACAAGCCCCTAGTACATCTATATTGTTGATCACACAGCTCCCCATAAATCAGGCCCAGTAAAACACCATAATGAATTTAGGAGAGTGGGGGGGGGGAGTGACTATCCACCATTAAACTTCTAACTAAAAGTAGATTTAATTCTTTTTACATATTTATTATTATTTTAAGTACTACAATTCATAATTACTTTACTAATAATGATTATAAATAACCATCAGTTTAAAACTAATAAACTATGACAACTCAAACTGTTTAACCCACATTGAGTTAAAATAGACAGAATTACTTTGTCCAAAACTGTTTATACCTGAAGCTTATTTCCCAGAAACCTTATCTGTTCATAAGATATCAGTATTTAAATAGAAGGTTTAACTGGATTCACATCAAATGAGGGCCTACAGAATAAGATCTGTCTGCCACTCGGCAATAACCAAGAGCCGTCCATGATTGGGACCTGCTTTGGAAGGTCAAAGTACACAACCTCCTCTCACTACTACAACACCCATGGTCTAGCTTTTCACAACCACAGATGGTAAAGTCCCTCAAGGCAGTTTGGAAATATAGTAGAGTCTAAATAATTCGAGGTAGATGGGACCAAGACCCCTTTGGGTTACAGAAAACTCGAAAGTATGTTCCATATAAACATTTCTTGGAAGTCCGACTCATTTCCTTTGCATACCATATGGCTGTAAACATTTCTTGGAAGCTCAACTCATTTCCTTTGCATACTGTATTGATATAAACATTCCTTGGTAACCAGACTCATTTCCTTTGCATACCTTATTGATATATTTCTCGGAAGGCTGACTCATCATTTTCTTTCAAATAGATAAAATGGGCTCAAATAGAAATAGGGTGAAATTATATGGAAGCTCGAAATATCGGGACTCGGATTATCGAGACTCTACTGTATTCCTAAAAAATCACTGACCTTATTCCTTCCAATTCCCAACTTCTCTCTTATTTTACTGGGAGACCTTTGGCTCCAACTTCAGTAAAATAATGACAGGATAACCCCTCTGCTGAATAGAAGAACTGAAAGACTCATACTTATTGGTCTAATACAAATGCTGTTTTGGGTTATTAATATCCCGTTAGGAACAACCATCACCACTGGAGTGTCAAAGAATATATTAAAAGATTGACTCAAAGATATAGTAGCTAAACCTGGGCAAAATTTGCAAAGCTGGTTGCTATGAATCTACACAAATAATACAATATCTAGCCTTTAATGTCATAGCACTGTCTACAGCTTTTCTCCTTAATAAAAACTATGTGAGGGCACTCTAACAAAAAGCCAACATACCTTAAAGACCATTTAGTGAAAAATCAGTAAGAGAGGGTCTATTGTCAATTTAAAGAAAGATATTAAGAATTATATAACATTTTTTTCAGATAGTTTTACTTTATTACTTTTTAAAGCATTTAATTCATAGAATATTTGTATGCAACATGCATAATTTAGGTTCTATAAATTTAGCAAGTCGAAAATGTTCATTTTTTTTTTAGATTGTGATCGACACATTATTCCTGTGCATATGTGAAGATCAGAATATAAATGGTGAATCTGGTCATTGGAAGCAAAGTGCTTTAGCTAACCTTAGTGCTAAAAAAATGAGAGATCCTCCTGAACTTGCACCTATTAATCAGTGAAGCCTCCCATTCAACTGGTATATTAGTTATACATTTAAATGCATTTTATATTTTTTATTACAATTACTTAATTTTTGTCTGACATTTTTTTATAAATGTTTTTAGTTTTTCCTTTTAAAGGTATGTATACTTTTTGTAGTTAGTGTTTTATCTATGTTTATAACTTTTTTTAACTTTAATAGTGACTTGTTTTAAACATTTTTTCTACAGCTGTGGCTTACTTTTATAAAGTATCATAAAAATAATTTTATATGAATAGTATATATATATATATATTTTAAGTGATTTTAATTTTGATTGAATTATTAAATAGCCTTAAAAATGTTTAATAAAAGAATTGAATAAACAGCTATTTTATAAATATATTGATTTTATTGAATTTTACTTTAAAGCAAGACCTATAAAACATTTTTACAATGTACAACAGTAAAAATTAAAACAGTTTACTCTAAATCTCACTACACATCAGTTTATTAAAACAAACAGACTAGTTTTGACAACGAAGTCGTCTTCATCAGTGTTTGGCTACTACTAAACCAATGAAGCTACTACTAGCTAAGCACTGATGAAGGTAACATTGTCATCGAAACTAGTCTGTTGGTTTTAATAAACTAATATGTAGTGAGATTTAGAAAAAAATGTTTTAACTTTTACCGTTGTGAATTGTTCTTACTAGATAATCTCTAATTAACTTAATTTCTACATTGTGTTTCTCTTAAAATAATTTTAAATTTTATTACAGTGGAATGTGGTTAATTCAAATGAAACATTATTCTTATTTAAGTTCATATTACAATCCAATATTTAAAAAATTGCTTATTATATTATCGAATATATTCCATTTGAATAATTCGTTATTTTTAAAGAATATGAAATTTTGTTAGATCTCAAAGTACACCCCCAGTATATTTCAGCACAGTACATACTAAAGTAAAAGAAAATACATCTTTCACATATGTCTTTTATAACCAATGTAGAAGAAACTTGTATGTTACATAAGGTTCAGCATGTACAGTATGTCAGGTTTACTACAACATTAATAGCAACAACTGCTTTTGTCTAAAAACAATTGTAATTTCTGTTGAGAGGTTTAGGTTAAAATGTTTAATGATTTCATTATGGGTGAATTGGGCCATCCAACAGTTTAACAATGAATTCAAAAATTAATTTAATCTAAGAAGTGGCCTGATGAGAGACGAAGATGTGTAATTTCAAAAGAAATGGGGCTTTTACCACACATTACCACCTTTTTTTTAAAATGAAAATACAATATTTGACAAATGGAATCATAAAAACACCAACAATTGAAAGTGGGTTAGAGCAGCTAATCAAAGGGAAATTGTGTTTTGCAAATTTGTGAACAAGGCATTTTTTAAGTGCACCAAAAGTTCATCCCATAGTAGACTTTGCAAACAAATTGGGAATTGAAGAACTTAAAGCCAGTACAGGTTTGTTTTAAAGACAGAAATAGTATTTTATTTTGAAATGTTTTTGTGGAAGTGGTGAAACTGAGAATTTCTTCATTCCAAATGTTAAAACTGAATTATAAAAACTTCTATTTTTAAAAATATAAGTTTGAAATCAGACCAATGCTAAAATAAAATTAGTTCTTCATACGCTGTTAGCTGCCATATAAACTCTTAGAATAAACAATAACATACAAATAATCAAGTTTATTATGTTATGAAATCAATTACTATGAATGATTGAACATGATTCTGTACTGGCTTCTACAAGTTTAAAAGTGTAAGAAGGTCAAGCTAATCGCAAATTAACACATCACTGATATGAGTATATTGGTTAGGTCCTATATATAGCTCAACATTTTTTTTTACCTAAGACAAAGTAAATAGATGATCTATAGTAGAAATGCTATTACTTGTCGATTTTAATGTACAAATTGCATTTTTTCACAATATCTCGCTGGTGTGACACTATCGCTTGCATACAAATTTCCAAATAGCACTCATCGACTTTATTCCTTCAATTTCTCCATTATACTAATAAACATGTTGGAACTTATGAATATTCACTATCCTATAGTCTTGTCACAATATTTCCTAAATGTTCATTATGCTAATCTATGTAACTTATGTTCTATTATAAGATTTCTAAGAATGATACTTGTCAAAACACAGCATTGGACATAAACCGGGTTTTCATCTCCCCTCAGATGAATACACTCTACACCTTGCCCTCATAATTCTGTTTTGCTTATTAACTTCATGGCTCCATGGATGCTGTTGAGATGATTGCTTATCAGATAAAGTACCACTTTATTCCTTGTAAAATAAAAGATTTTTGTGTTGTACATCTTGAGGTTTTTGAATGAATTATACCTTTTTGTATTAACTTGGCAAAAAAACCGCTACTTAGAGCCTCCACACACAGGTCGATTGTTGACTCATCGAGAGGTTCGCGTGTCACTCTCGTCTTGTGCGATATCTGCGGCTCAAGCGTCTGCCATCCGCACATTGGTCGACCAAAACCGCGCCGTGCAGCGCACAAAATTTAATAAAAACTTTCACTTAACTCAAGGTTTAAAACACTTAGAGTGGGAATTAAATTTTGAAATTTGGTAGGTATAAGCAGCATGATTCCCTCATTCAGAATATTAAATCATAAAAGTAATATTTTGTTTGAAAGCCCGTTAAAAAATTAGATTTATTAAGAGTTGCACTTTAAGTAACATTAAAAAGTTAGTAAGCGACAATTTTTCGTATTTGTTGCTTAGAACTAATGTGAGAGAGTTTGTGTCAGCTACCTGGTACTATTTGTTTGTAGTGACTTACCATGTTCTATAATTTTGTGATAGGAATATTAAAAAAAAATAACTACTGAGACAATAAAGAATAATTGTATTTGCTTTTTCCATACAATGTTATCCACATTAATGAGCATATAGCCTATTTGCGATGAGAAATAATACAACTTACTAAGTACACGGTTATTTCTTATTGTCCTAAAAACAACACGGTTTTGCACAAATTATTTCTTATTTTCGTGCAGTGCATTTTTTTGTTAATTAATTTTGTGTAGTGTTTAAGTCTTATATTGAAGTATTTAAAACATATTACTTTTATTAACAGTACATAATGGTTGTCCTCCAAATCTTGATTCACAAAATAATCACTTGCAAAAATGTCCAACCAAATAATTCTAACCATCCCTACAACCAAAAAATGGCTGCTTTATATAACTTATTATATAGAATGCATAAAATCCCCATAAATGGGGAAAAAATAAGAGAAAAAAACATAATTTATCAAATTGCAATAGAAAACTGCTATAAAAAGATAACTGTTGACAAACTTAATTATAATATTTTTAATAAACATAATAATTTAATTTACAAAAATTAAAATAATAATAATACTATATGGACTTAATTTTTATTTATAGGCAATGAAATAAAACATATCACCGAATTATTTAAAAATACAAATATCAAAATTGCATATAAAACTAATAATAAAATAATAAACATAATGAATCACAATAATAAAACAAATAATATGCATGAAAAAAGTGGTGTTTATAAATCAGAATACGAAAACTGTGATAAAACTTAGGTCAAACCAAGAAAAAATTAAAAGAAAGATTATACGTCTTGAAGCGTATAATTATAAATTTCAGGATGTTGTTTGATTTCCCTAACGAATTTTATATTAAAAACCTAGAACCAGAAGTTAAATCTTTTCAGAATTGTATATTATAAATAATTATTACAACTAATTAAAAATTAAACTAATATAATTTAAACTACGAGTACTACAATCAACGAACATAACATTCACCGATCATTAAAAAAATCTGTAAAAATAATGAAGCGCAATAAAGAAGACAGAAAATGAAATTATAATTACCTCCATGACATAGAATCGCGCGATCCTCTCGATAAATCCCGTGCACTACCGATCGCACAAGACGAGGGACGCAGAGGACGAGGAATTGCTCGGTTGTTGACGACCACAAAACAACCCGTCTGCGGATCCCAATGCCACTACGTAGAAAGTTGAGTGGAGGGGAGAGACGAGCGCGATTTTTCCCGAGTCAACCAGTGTGCGGAGGCTCTTACTGATTTATTCAACAGACGCGTTTTGTACTAGGTCAGTGCATTATTCAATGCTATGAGTCACTGACAAGACTTGCTCAGGTGTGTTGTGTTGGTGTGAGTCTGTGATGTTATTGTTCATAGAGTAGTTGTTCATTATGTGCTCAAATATAGTATTTTATTATGAGTGTGTTTTGTCGTTTAAAATGTGTTGTGGGTACTATTTATTGTGTTTGTATATCTCTTAGTTAACACAGTAGAAAAAAAACGAGTTATCTTTTTAGGCACATGTGTGTCCATCGCATATAATGCCTCTTGTATAAACAGTATGTATGCGTGTCCACAGATTTATTTTGTCTACCCAATAATATACAAAATACTGAAGATCAATTTTTAAAATGGCATAGAAATTTGCATTACTTTTCACCAAGTATGTTTTTAATGTTTTCTTATAGTTTGAAAAGTTTTAATATTTTGTATTAGAAAAAGCAAAAGAAAATACTAACATGTAAAAAAATATACACAAAACATATACAGTCCCTCAAATCCGAACTCCCATGAAATCCGACCATGATTTGCTGAATACCAAATTTTAAAAAAGTATCTAAAATTTATTGAAGTATGTACTGAAAGGTTGCTACTTATGTAAAACAAGACTGAGATGTGTAATATATTGGAATTGACACTGTAAAAACATGACACAATACGAAGGCCTATACTGTACTTCTGTATTATTTCATTAACACATAGTTTATTGACAGTAAAATAAAAAAAACAAACACTAAACTACATTTTTCACTTAAAATCAGTCATCTTCATTTGGCGAAGAGACGTAAACCTTCTTGAGGATGAGATGTTGCACCACCGTCCAAGTATAACATAATTGGGTGTTGCAGCTGCACGTTGTTCTACGTAACGCAATGCAACATTGAGAGCTGCAGAAGTGTCAGCATGAGTAACAGCATTTGTAGAGGCATCTTTTTCCTTGCTATCAATATCTGCTACACTGTCATCGTGTTGATCCTGGACCATAGACACCATGTAATGCTCGGTATATTCTTCATTGTTATTTAGTGTTGTCCACTCTTCCAGGCAACTTTCGTCATCTTCACATCCTGGTACTCTTTGAATGAGCTGAGTTTCATCATTCCGTGTTCTAAATGATGTTTCCACAAATCAAGGCTAGGCCAGAACTTTCAAAATTTCTGCAGTTAAGTGTCACTGATATTATTCCAGGATTCAGCTATCCAGTAAATAACATCCTTTATTGTAACCGTCTTAAGTTTTTCTGAAATAGAAAGAAAACAATCTTCTTCAATAATGTTTGCAGAAGCTTTTTTCTATAGCTCAGTTTCATGTTCTGCAGCACAACTTGATCCATAGGCTGAAGCAACGATGTCACGTTAGGTGGGAGAAAAATTGTTTATCAAAAGTAGAGATTTTGGTGGCAGTCTATTTTTTTCATTAAATTTTGTTACTGAAGGAACAAATTCATTTTTGAACCGCCCCTTGAAATATTACCAGTTATCCACGAGTTACACTGATTGAACACTGTAATGAACGGGAAGAGCATTCAAGTTCATATTTTTAAGGTCTTGTGGTTTGTGGTTCCAATCACCATTACTGGTAGCTTATTTGTTCCTGCGATGTTAATGCAGGCTAAAACTGAGGCGCTGTTTGATCGTTTTAAAGCCTGGCGAAGAAGATTCCTCTTTAGAACCAAGACTTTTAATGGGAAGGGCATTAAAATTCAATCCCGTCTCGTCTCCATTATACACTTGCTGAGGAGAGTAATTTTCAGACGAAATCAAATCTGTGAATTCGTCTAAATATTCTTTTACGTCAAAATTATCAGCTGACAACTTCTCCCCGCTTAGTTGTTTAACTTCTCTCCACAGTTAGTTGTCTAATTCCTTGCCTTCTCTTCCATCTAGCCAACCATCCATTGCTAGCAGTAAATTCCAAATCACCGTTCTTCAATTTGTTTTACTTTAATGCCTTTTCTTGTATTAATGGGCCACTAATAGTAAATCCTTTCTGTCTCTTTTGTGTAAACCATAAAAATACGGCTTTGTCAATATTTTCATTCACAGAAACTTTTACATGATGACATTGTTCCTAAGACTTTTCACTTGTAGCACTGCAAAACTGTTCAATTTTTGCACACTTCTTTTTCCAGTCACCTTTTGTAGTCTTACCAACACTAAATTCAACAGCCAACTTTGTCAAACCTTCCTCTTTGTCTAGTCGCATTAACACTTCAAATTTGAAAAAAGTCTACAGTACAGTATTGATACAGAAATATGTAATCAATGCTCTAATATTGTTAATAAAAAAACGCACTTCTGTCAAATGCAAATTACACAGCAAATCCAAACTTTTTTGGCAAATCTGAACAGGCTATAGCCCCAATTAGTTCGGATTTGAGGGGATCCACTGTATAATGAAAATGAGGATATAAAATCAGTTTTATTAAAGTTGGTAGAAAATACAGAAGTTGTATTGTCCTCTCATGGTATGCCTTGATGTTTTAAGCACAGTCCCAGAAGTTCAGCATAAGATATCCAGTGGTAGATTGTACCCTTCCTCTTTCCCAAGGTTTTGCACATTCTGTTTTTTTTTCCGGAAATGTTTTCCATTAATACCTGTTGAAAGAAGTTGGCTGCATCTTACAGAATAAATCGGTAGTAATTCGATAAGAGGCATATTTATGTGCATATATATATATATATATATATATATATATATATATATATATATATATATATATATATATATATATATTAAAACAACACAGGTTATTCAAATACAAGAATATTTATTATTTTATATTCAAAGCTTTTCGTTGGCAAACAGTACCAACATCATCAGGAATGAAAATTACAATAATTACCGAATATATCATTGTTTAAGTGCCTTTATGTGTTACTATTTCAAGACTACAGAGTGGACTCTTACCAAGGTAAGTCTGTCAGTCTCCTAGTCCAAAAAATCTAAATAATCTTTACCAACCAAAACTAACCTATAAATATATATATATATATATATATATATATATATATATATATATATATATATATATATATATATATATATGAAGTTCATAAAGTCAGTGCAACGGAAAAACAATGGATAACAACATAAAATATCAAGATTTTATATATATATAATGTTGTACAAACAACATATACAGAAGACATACTATTAAAAAACATTATACACAAGATTCAAGAGGAAACGTGTATGACGTCAACAAGTACCAACACAACGAACCGAACATCCACACCAGAAAAATTGAGAAAAAGTAATCAGTGATTTGACAATGGTCAAGTGACCGAAAGGCGCCTCAATCATTGCACTTAATGGTGGATAAAATTACTTACAATAGTAATATATTAACTTCATAAAGTCAGTGCAATGGAAAACAATGGATAACGTAAAATATCAAGAATATTTATATATATATATTAAATTTGTTGATAGCATATTTAATTATACAAGGAAGACTTGAATGTAACCTAGGACATAGAGTGACATGCCAAGTAAAAAATCATAAAGGCATGTAACAAATTAACTAGGGTTTGTAAATATGATCCCACATATGTCAATTCCCATACCAGTAGTTGAGGTTTTTGAACCATTAAAGCAGCAAACTTCAAAATAAATGACTATCACCTTTTCAAAAAAAAAAAAAAGAAAATGAAAATCTTTTATATTAACACTGTCCTAAAGTTGTGTACATTAAAAGCATTTAACATTATCCAAACTTTGGCTGTGGTAAAGAAATTTGTTTTCCTTACTTCCTCTATATAAATTTGTTTTTTTTTAATAATTTATCTGAATTATAAATACAATTAAAAATTATGTGAAAGGTCTGCTAAAGAATTATAGGTTAGATTTCATTAAAAAGGGTTGCAACATCTATTTACAAACATTACATATTTGTTATATTTTATTTTTCAACATTTTTGTAGAACTTTTATTTAATTAATAAAAATAGGTTGATTAAGCAACAGAGGTTGTTATAGTTGGGAATTTCTTTTTCTTCTTGTTTTCTTTGTTCATTTGTAGGGTTTCTTTGATTTTCTTCTGTTTAATTTTTTCATTGATTTCAATAGCTTTTTCTATAGTCTCTCCCTCAAAAATATCATCATTTGGTTTTTCAGCAAATAATATACCAGACTTTTTAGCTTTAAATGCTATTTTTTGTTGTTGCCGACTTTCATATTTATTTGAAGCCATCAAGTTTAATTGTCGACGATACTAAAACACACAATGAACAATTAATTAATTACTTAACATCAGATTGTTTAATTTTTTGTCAATTAATCACAATGTTGATTATAATTAATAATACAATAAATAAATTGTTAATTTAGTTTAAATAGTACAAAAAGTGTTGCTTATTGAGAAAGGCACTTAATATAGAATCCTCACTTAAGAATAAGAAAATAAGTACAGTAAATTATAGTAATTATTACATAACTAAGTGAATACTTTAGAGCTTACTTTCTGTCACGTTTCGAAAAAATTGTTTCATTTACGAAGCTATGCCTCTACTCATCTTAGATTAGTAAATTAATACTTAGTTATGTAATAATTACTTATAGTTTAATCAGTGAATTCAAAATAATTACAAGCGACTTTATAAATTAAATGAATTGTCAACAATGCATGTATTGACATTATATTTATCCATTAAAATGTACAATTTGTAAATAAATACAATAACAGTCTAGATAGCAGCACATCCCAAGTAAATTTATACTTACAAGAAAGTAATTATTACATACCTACACATAATAAAACTAATAATTCTCATATAACAGGTCCGATCAAGTGGCCTGCTGATCAGGCTCTTTTAAGCATTTAGTATTTAAATGCATAAAACAAAAAAGAAAGAACATAGCACACATTTATAGTCATTTTTTAAAATTTAATAAATAGTAATATTGAACACACAAACAACATATTGTTAGGAGCCACTCACGTTTTACTTGTTTTTAATTTACTTTTAAAATGGCAGGAATAATAATTTTTCATGGAGCTCAGTTCTGAGAAATGCTTGGTGGCCCGGGTAGGCAAGTGGTAAGGAAACTATTGTTGGAACACCTATTCTTGATAAACAAGTTCAGAAATATCACTCTGGTCATTCTCTTCTTAATATTTGTTATGTTAGCCTTGCCTCCTTCCTTTAGGTTTTTCGCTACCTATATCAACTCTTTGTCAATTAGTTGTTTGAAACTTTTTAGTGTGCACTGCGTGTTTGTTCTTCAAAATTTAAATGTATTGCAAAGCTGATAGAAAGTATAGGGAGTTTAATGATTTTTGATTAAAAATTATTCTGGAAATAAGTTATATGTGCTATATGCAGTTTAGTGATGGCAGTGATGAAAGAGTGTAGCATTAAATGATCTTATCAAGCAATGCATTCTGGTGGTTTTATAGATTCTACAACTATGGACAAATTAATAAAGGTAAAGAATTATCTGCTAAAATCACAAGACAACATGAAACTTTAGTAGGAGGTGAAGGAGTGAAGCAAGTGAGATTTAAACTGTCTACCTCTATTGTAACTTCTATTACAGTGCAAGGTAGAGTGAAGTATCGATTTTTTTTCTCTCACTGCAATCAATCACAGCAAAATAAAAACAAAAATTTAAGAATTCTCTTAGTTACGCTGTAAAAGTTCAAAGTACATATGCATATAAATTCAAACCTTGTATTCTAACAACTTACTTGAATTTTAAATTAAAGTAGGTCTCAACAAAAAATTAATAAGAGAAACTATTGTACTAGACATCATCATCATGGCTTAGTTTGGCCTTCAGGATGCACTATTTAAGTTGAGTAATTCCAATTTTAAAGACAAGTTTTCCATATCTTGTCAGTGTATATGATTTGCATTATTTTGTCAAATAGTATGTTCTAATTAAGTGCTCTTGTATGTTTGTAAATTTGATATTGCTCTATGTATTGAGAAGAAAGGGTCCTTTTTGTTATTGAAGAGGACTGATGTACAAAAAATCCCTTCCGTTTGGCCTATACATTATTTATTATTGCCTGTACAGTGTAGTCTGTTTATACCAAGTGCTATTATGTATTGTCTATACTTTAAATATTGTTTATTTTTAGTGCTATTTTGTATTTTATATTTTGAAGTGATCCAATTTGAGCATTGTTTATATATATATATATATATAAATATTTCAAACACAAGAATACTTTTAATGAATATATTTATTCAAAGCTTTTCGCCGATAAAAAAGTATCAGCATCTTCAGGAAAAATAATTATCTAATAAAAAAAAAAAAAAAAGGTTTTTTTTTTTTTTTTTTTTTTTTTTTTTTTATTAGATAATTATTTTTCGTGAAGATGCTGATACTTTTTTATCGGCGAAAAGCTTTGAATAAATATATTCATTAAAAGTATTCTTGTGTTTGAAATATTTTAAATTTATTAACTATATATACAAGAAAACATATCACCATATTTAATATATATATATATATATATATATATATATATATATATATATATATATATATATATATATATATATATATATATTTAGGTTAGTTTTGGTTGGTAAAGATTATTTAGATTTTTTGGACTAGGAGACTGACAGACTTACCTTGGTAAGAGTCCACTCTGTAGTCTTGAAATAGAGACACATAAAAGCACTTAAACAATGATATATTTCAACCACACAGTGGTCTTTATCAATCGAAGAGAAAACACAAAAAGAAATATGAGAGAATGAAATAAATACAAGTATATATATATATATAGATTTTTTGTAATGATTACAACTTATATTTATTTTATTTCATTCTCTCATATTTCTTTTTGTGTTTTCTCTTCGATTGATAAAGACCACTGTGTGGTTGAAATATATCATTGTTTAAGTGCTTATATATATTTAGGTTAGTTTTGGTTGGTAAAGATTATTTATTTAGATTTTTTGGACTAGGAGACTGACAGACTTACCTTGATAATAGTCCACTCTGTAGTCTTTAAATAGAAACACATAAAAGCACTTAACCAATGAAATATTTCAACCACACAGTGGTCTTTGTCAATCAAAGAGAAAACACAAAATGAAATATGAGGGAATGATTTTATTTTATTCTTCTTCTTTTCATAATCTCTTGTATATGCCAGAGATTATAAACGAATTTCAAAACATGAAAGAAGCAAAATTTTTGCTTTTTTGGCATTACAATTTCCTTTGCTAATTTATAATGAAATCTTCCATAACGGGTTTTTTAATTTAAAGAATTTAGAATTTATCTATATGCTTACACTTCCAGGTGTCAAATAAGCCGGGTTTTCCCAAAGGGCAGATCCTCCAAAACTTCCTTCAAAAATTTTGATTGGATTTAGAACAAACCTTGGTCCTGAAAAATATTTATTTTAGTTCCAAAAAAAAAATAAAAATTACCCTCATGTAGTGAGGTTAGACTAACATATAAACAATTATAACTATAAAATTAATCTGAAATCTTTTATGAAGCAATATATAAACAAAATTCTAACAAAGCGCACAAGTCAAAACGTAACTGAATTTTTATTACAATATTTTTGTTGACATTTGTCAAGACTTAAAACTTACTGCAAGCAAAATAATAAATAAACAATTTTATTATGTTAATAATAATTTTGTATATTTTACTAAGCTTTAGTTTCAAGAATAGCCGTAAAGCACCTACAAAATGGTTGAAATGATGACAAAATTATCAAATAATTTAATGGTGAATATATTTTAATACTTTTTAAGATGGTTAAGCAAATTTTTATTAAGTTTTTATTTCAAGTCAAACTGTTTCCACACCAGTAACGATACTTCCTTTTCTGTTCATTTTTTCTGAATATTAACCCTAGAAGCGGCAGCTGTCGATTTTCCGACAGTTTGTGCGATCGCTAAACTGTAGATGTCGCTTTTACGACACTTGTACGTTGTCCCTTACTGCATCGTTTAAAAGTTCCGTATGAATCCAATAGATAGCATAGGCTGTTCTCTATTATTTTCTGAACACACACGTGTTTTTGTTTTCGTTCTAGACTGAGGAATGTGTTTACTATTCCGTTTCCAAAAGTAGTCTGACCAATGCGTTCGGAGCCATTCCATTCGTTTCGGGTTACAAAGGCATACACTCCCTGTATTGTTTTGTTTACAGTGGCATGTATTTTAGGAGTTTATGTATTTCGTTTTATAATTAATAACTTTATAATAAATATTTGTGAGTGTATATATTATTTAAATTATTCAAAATGTGTGACCGAATGTATGATAGAAGCAGTGAAATAGATGTCGTACTTAGGGAATTAGAAGAAGAGAGTGTTTGTGGAAGTGATATTTCCGATTTCGACGTAAGTGGGGATGAAATTAGTGAAGTGTTTGATGAGTCAACATTTCAGTTACCATCCGTAAGTAACTTAGTAGAAGGTATTCAGAGTAATGACAGTGAAACAGATTCAGATAGTGATAGGCCTACAGAAGTTCAACAACAAATAATTCCAAATCAACCTCTAGACACTGATCCATTATTACCCGCATCTAATACATCTTCAACCTTTCAAAATTTACCTATTTTTTCATCTCCCATTCCAAGTACAAGTACATTCACTGATACACCTTGCGATTTATCCTGGAATAAAATTCAGCCCTCAGAAGTGCCTACAGAAAATATGTTCACTGCCAGAGGTGTAGAATATTTCTCTTTGTTTTTCACAGAAGATGTGTGGAATAATATATCGTGTGAAACAAATAAATATGCAGTAAAACTGCAAACTGAGAAGGCAGAATATTTACTTCGGCATCCACACAGCAGGCTGCACAACTGGTCGCCTGTAGACAACAAAATTATTCAGAAGTTTCTTGGTGTCTGCATAAATATGGGGTTAACTCCTAGGAAGGACCATACATCTTATTGGGATAGAAGGCCTTCTCAGTTCATTCAGTTCTATCCCAGTGTAATGCCACTCCGCCAATGGGAGATTATAAGTAGGTGTTTGCATGTCAATGCATCACAGGCTTTACCAAGCAGTCATCCAAGATTTGATCCTTGGCACAAAGTAAGAGTGTTTCTAGATGCACTCAATGCACATTTCAAGGACCACTGCATTCCACAACAGAACATTTGTATTGATGAGTCACTTGTGGGTATGAAAAACCGCTGTGTATATTTACAATATATGGCTAATAAGAGACATGCACGGTTTGGAATTAAAAAGTTTGAACTCTGTGAAAGTTCAACAGGATATGTATTACACATATCATTGTATAGTGGGAAAAAATTCTTCCAGTATGGACCAGAGGGGATGGGCCATTCAGTAGTTGTATCCCTTTTAAATGAAGCGAGGCTGATGAATAAAGGTTATCATCTGTTCACAGACAACTTCTATACAAAGATACCTTTAGCCATAGAACTAAAATCGAAGAATGTACATTTAACAGGGACAATAAAAATAAATAGTAAATTCATGCCTAAAGAATTGGTCAATGAAAAATTAAGGGCTGGTGACACTTCCTACTACAGAAAGGGAGACCTATTACTTGTGGGGTACAAAGAAAAAGCCTCCAAGAAACCAGTCTATTGCTTGACTACTGGTGTGCATGCTGAAAATCGGCTAGTGAGAAGTAGTAGTGGAAGAGAGGCAATCAAACCACATATTATTGACCAGTATAATCATTTTATGGGTGGAATAGACTTGAAGGATAAGTCTATCTATCATGTATCCTGCAACCGCCCAACTATGAGATACTGGAAGAAGATTTTCTTCAATCTGGTGGACATGGCTCTTCTAAATGGATACATTATATATTCAAAAAATACAGACAAACCTGTCACTAGGCATAATTTTATTGTGTCTGTAGTGGAGTCCTTGTGCCAAGAGGACCCAGAATCTGCTCCCACCTCAGGCCCTTCAACGGATAGTGGTTCTTCACATGAACTTGCAAAATTGGATGAGAGGAAAGAAAGAACTTGTGAAGTTTGTGGTCATGACCCACATAAACGAGGAAGGTCAACATATTGGTGTCCTGGTTGTAATGTGGGTGTACATCCAAAATGTTTTTCTAAATTGAAACATTTCTACCGCACCAATCCCAGAAAAAGGAGGATGGAAAATTAGGTTAATTAGGTATAATTATTCAATTAAATGTGTAAATATATTAAAAGTAGATATTTAGATATAGGTATAAAAAGTTATATAGGCATAACAGTGTATAATAAACAGTGCTTTAGGGAAAACGTTTTATAAATATAATATAGGCTAGGGAGTAGTGTATGACAGTTTTGCCCAACAAACAGTTTACGCGTATGTGTTCAGCAAAAAAATCATAGAAAATTGGAAACTGCATCAAACTCTATGGAACAAAGGTGAGTGAAATCAGAAAATCTTTCTTTATTATTTGTATATTTCAGTTTTTCAGACAGTAATGCATATGGTTTTTTATTTTTCTTCAAAAATAAAAAAATGATAATTGTTTTTGGAAAAATTCTTATTTTCATAAAAATAACATTCAAAGTAATCAAAATATAAATTTTCTGATGCATAGAACAAAATCTTCAACATGTTTTCTTCAAATAAAATATATAGATGTCAAACTTTGTGTGAAAAATGTAATTTATAGAATTGTTTCAAAATAAGATGTTTATGCGGGTCATTTTGTACTGCCAGTTAGGAAAATAACACTGCCGCTTCTAGGGTTAATATCAAATTAATTATACTTTGACAATACGTATTATGCTAATTATTCATTGGTCTTAAAATATAATTACAATAATAAAATTTTAGTTTTCATACTATTTATTCCAAAAACTGCTCAACATAATTCGTTAAATAAATGAAACAGCATTTCTGACTGTTCTATAGAGGAATTTCTTCAAAATCATAACAAATACAGTAGTCCCTTGCTATTCGCGGTTGCCAAAATTACAGGACATCCCGCTAATATGTATCGTATTTTAAAAAGGAGGCAAGAAAGATTACCATTTGTGCAGGTGTTGTAGGATAATGTGTTTTTTTCTTATTTATTTTGTACTGTAGTTATTTATCACAAAGACATCTGATTATTTCCCAAACATTGGTTATACTGTATATTACTAGGCCTCCTACTCAAAAGATAGGCTTTTTTTATTTATATGAGAAATACCGATGAGAAGGGACTTTGTAAAAGAATCCGTTCACAAACTTTCTTATCTAAGGAGGAGAAATCTGTTCAGGGTTTAAGCCCGCAAAGGATCGTTTGACTGTTCTACTGTGCTGTAGTGCTAGCGGCTATGTCTCAATAGCACATAGAATTTACAGTAAAGGATTTAAACACATTAACGGTGAAGATTTCAACAATCTTTTGAAAAGTAAAAACCAAAATCTGACGGAAGAAGAGCTGGACAAACTAATTACCAAACCTGAGCCTACCTCGGAAAACAAAGACAAAGAAATCGTAAAAATGTATTGCCGAAGTTCACATTTAAATTTATCGGTGAAATGTATGTTTAGGGAAACAGTTAGCTGCATGCGTTACTAAAATTGATCCCTATTTAAAACGGACATTGAAATTTAATCCTAAGCTGGAAGAAGCACTATCACTATATAAAGAAGTGTGTAAAAAACTAGAAAAAAATTGTGTAAAATGTAAAATAAGATTATTTGTCTAAAATTAGGTGTTTAAAAATTTAGTGGATAGTGTTTAACCTTCGAGAGGGCGCATAGAGTTTCAAATGGGAGAGGTCGCTTGCGGAGGTTTATTCTGCACAAATAGCATTTAACATTTGAACGGTTCATGATTTTATATTTGGGTGACTTCACAATTAAGTACTATATGAATGCATTGTATATCATTTTAGGCATTATTATTGTACAATTTTAATTTTCTGACTCATATTTCTAAAAATATTTTGAATTTTTGAAACGTCTAAACAATGTATACTAGACCACTGTTTTCATTACATGAGAGGTGTTTGCGGGTTATTTCTCGGTAAAAAAGTAATTCAACGTCTAAATATTAAACAAATTTTATCCTGATGGTAGGCCCTACATATAAAAATATGAAATTAATTATAATATTTAGTAAAAATAAGGAATATTTTTATTTAAATATATAAACCTAAAAAATTAGTGGATGAAAAAAAATATTGACTTTATAACACAACAGGTTCTAGCAGAATCTTACAGTCACTTGTTGAAAACACAAATTCATAATTGTTCACTTAATAGTCACTACTAGTGTAGCGTGAACATGACCCTTTCTCATGAGAATTATGTTTCTTTTTGCTGTTCTCTCTTGCCTTCCTGGTTCAGTATAACACAGCATTTTTTGTTTTTTACTATAAAAAGGTTGTTTTCTATTGTAAAACTGCACTGTAACAGCTTCCTGGCGGATTTTTAGCAGGATTATCTCTATAACGTCAAAATCTGACAACATTTCAACAAATTGGTCACTTTCAGATTCACCTACTATGTCTTCATTTGCTTCATTTACAATTTCATTAACTTCTTCGTCGGGTTCATTATCTGGTAAAGAAACTCGTTTTCATCAGAATCATCAAAGAGCTGTCTAACAAAATTTCCGGTAGAAAGTATTTATTGATTTTCTCCTTTTTCGACACCACATAGCATTTTACAAATTCTCTCCTCTTCAAACGGAACAACAGTAAAATGTGAAACTCAGATACTAAAAAGACGTACATCAAAATGATAATAACAACAAAAGCAGTAATATTTTAACTCCAAACATTTTTTTGTAATGTAAATAACTGCACTAGGAACTCTGCACAAATAACGTACACAAAAGGGCGCTTGCCTGCAAAACCTCCGCAATCTGACCAGGCGTGACAAAGATTAAATTCACACTAAAGCTACAAGGAAAAAATTAACAAAAATAGGTTGGGCCATTTCCTAGAATGCAGGTTGTGGAGTAACGAGCCGGAAATTAACTTCTGATAACTAAAAAGACATTTTCTTAACATATAATGATACGTGCGGGGGAAAACTCCGCACGGGCGCTCTCGAAGGTTAACAAAAAAGAATACGTGTGTATGTGTGTGTGAACACGCACACTTAATAGAATTTTCTTGTTTTCGGCTGCAATTATTGTCAACATTATATATGGAGCGTAATCCCTCCCTTTTCATAAACAGTTGGTATCAGTATTTGTGTTATGTTCGGGGAACGTAAACCCCGCGAATAACGAGGGATCACTGTATAACATAAAAATGAAACATTTTATTAATGGCTTTTGCTATAATTAATATTGTAATAAAATAATTTTTAGCTCTAAAACCAGGATTCTCTTTTCCTGGACCTTGCAGAGTCCTGTACACATGGACTCATATTTAATGAAGAGTTTTTCCTAAAATGGATCACTTAGATAAAGATAGTGTCAACAAACTACTTTATCACTTTAGAGATCTTAAAACCACCTAAATGTAACTGGTTCTAAGGAAATAATTGTTTTTGAGCAGAAATGTTTAACGTGTTATTATAAAACCAATGAACAATTCCAGTGTTCGCTTGTCACTGATTAGGACAGCTTGGCTGTCTAAACATGCATGACATTAAAGTCATTTTCTAAAATATATTTGTGAATTTTGAGTTATTTTGCATGTTTTATTTTTCTTATAAAACTATGCTTTATATAAATATACAACAATAAATATTGTATATAATTAATTTTAGATAATTCAGTCTATGAACATATTCACACAAAACCTCTGAAAATTCTGGAATAGATGAAAATTTCGATTAAACAGGTGAAAACAACAGTACTTTCTTATTAGCAACTCCCATTTCCAATTTTTATAACTAATCTTTTGCAATACAATCTATGTTATTTTTACAAAAGTTTTAAAAAGGTTTGAAGGTAAAAATAAATTATATTATACTAAAGCTCATTATTAAATAATGAACTTTTTGAAATGTCTACAAATATTGTCTGAAGAACTTTTTTGTTACCTCTTACTACACTGAGATATCGTGAATTTTTCTATAACAAGATTATACAGCGAGTGGGAAAACATGACACCATAAAGCAAAAGCTTTTTAATTGTTATCTATGTATCTCCTAAAGTCATATGCAAGTGAGCTGAAAATCAATTCTTTTGAACTGTTCTTTAAAAAGAACAGACCTATGAGACAGTTTTTGAAACTAAACAATGGTTTACTTGACCTGCGTTTGTCGTCACCCCTGGAGCTCTGAATACATTGAACATTGACCATCTTACAAAACGTAAAAGGTGAAGCAGTGCTTTAGTGCTATTAATTGGATTGTTGCTTGCTAGCTTTTCCATTCGGTATTCATTACTTCAATCTGTCTCAAGGTTTATAGTTCATCTAAACCTACGATTATTATGATTCAGGTAGTTGCTTTGTTTGTTTTTTTTTCTATGAATAATTGTATACTACAAGAATGAAAAACTGCTTAGGAGCACAAGGCACCACAAAAGTTATATTTGTAAGTAAAATGTTTATCTATTTTTAAAAAATATATATTTAGAAAAAATTGACAAAATGGTGATCAAATTCAATTTCTTACTTTTTACAGGTTCATAAAAATTACGTTCTAAACAACTATCAGGTTACTTCAAGTGCAGGAAATACAAATACACCTTAAAGATTTCTAAAGTGAGAAATATAACGTCAATATAGCACTGTATTGAACTTTATAAAATAAATTATTCAAGGTAAATGAAAAAATCTGTTAATTAGCAACGATCACAATTAGTTAATCTACAACGAAAACATAACAAGGCCTGATAATGGAAATAAACCAACTTCCAAAACATTGCCAGTTTTATATATATATATTGTAACATTTTTGAATAGCAAGTAAGAAAGCCACTTTGACGTCAAATCAAATTGTAAATTAATGAATGCAGATAAAGGACCTATTCCTTACTCACCATTATATACTTTACTTAAATAGCTTTCTTCAAATTACGATGTTTTAATCTAATTACTTTTAGTTTATTAATTGTTATTGCTGTAGTTTTTATTACTTATGTATTATTATAATGTAATTTTGACATAACCTATTTGGTTCCTGATGGCCGATCGTTATTTGTCGGTCGAGGGCGGAGAGGGGGCGGAGCTTACCTCACGCCTATATATAGCGACCGCGGAGAACGATTGGTATTATTCTAGTTTGTAACTTCTTGTGTGCTAGATTGTGTTTTGTAACAAGACCCTCTGATGATGATGACATGGTCATCGAAATGTACATAAGGGTTTAATCTTAAGTAACTGGTCTTATTTGTTATTTTTGATTATTTTTGTGGTATTGGGGTTCTTTTCAATATTTTTATTGTAATAACCTAAATTGGCAAAATCGTAATATTTAATCACAAGTTTAGAACAATAACCACTGTAAAACAAACAATATAATAGAAACAATTTAATGTGTAACAGTTTAAAAAGATCACTAAAACAATGTAAATAAAAGTAAAAGCCTTTAAGTGTTAAGAAAAGTGAAACCATTTTAAGATTGCACACAAGTTGACCAAAACGGGTTGGCGTATTAAGTAAGATGTGTGCGCTTTATGAACAGAACAGCTGATAATTTGAACTTCGTCGGGAGATATAATATTTAAATGCAGTTATCTGCAAAGAAAGTAAAATCTAGTTATTAAGAGCATGAAATGTACAAAAGGCAGTGAATACAGCATCCGTAAAGCCGGTAACAACAATTAAAAAAAAGGAAATAGTTTATTTTAGCCATTTTGAAATGCTTAGCTAGCGTGGCTTCAGTTCTACACACCTACTCAAGCAAGACAGACGTGTTTCAGAATTGGCCAATATAAATTTGAAGAATTCAAACTTAGTGCGGGAGTGTTAGTCTCGAATTAAATTAACACTACAAAATACGTTCAAGAAAATAAATTAAAACTATTTATTTAAAAAGATACTATTAAATATTTTGATAAAAGGCTGAAAAGTGGAATCTGCAATCTAAAACACAAGTATCTAGGGGCTAGATCCATTACTACATTTTGAAATTTTGCAATCAGACATTTATAAAAAAAAAGAAACCAGAGAATTTATTATAAAATTAAACTATAAAAGAAAACATTTAGAGAGAATATTAAGGAACAATTTTACTTAGAAATAAATTAATTTGTAACACAGTATATAACATTTATAGATTAGATTTTTTTTTGTTCTTGTACTTTAGAGTGCCAAATAAGACTTTAGTATTCAAAATTTAAAACCCACCAGATAACCCGAGATTAAGAGAGCTTGTGCTAAACCAAAATTAAAATCAATTTAGGCTAAATTAAATAAAAATTGTTGCTGCCCAAAAGAGAAACACAATTTAGAATAATAAGACTTATAATAATAGAGAAAACTAATAGTAAATTTGTAAAACTTTAAAAAAGATAAAAATTGTAATTTATTAATAGAACTTACAATTGTTAAGAAAGTGTTTTAAATGATACATTAAACTTGTTATTAAAAAAAGAAAGCTCTAGAATATTTATTTCTCTTAAAATAAAATAGAAAATTTACTAACCTACCTTGATTAAAATTATTATTAAAGAAAACATTTTAAAGAATTCATTCATAATATAATATCATAATAAAACAAATTTATTACAATATATATATCTTGATGTTTTACGTTGTCCATTGTTTTTCCGTTGCACTGACTTTATGAAGTTAATATATTACTATTGTAAGTGGCCTTTCGGTCACTTAACCATTATTGGAACACTGATTACTTTTTCTCAATTTTTCTGGTGTGGATATTCGGTCCGTGGTGTTGGTACTTGTTGACGTCATACACGTTTCCTGAGTCTCGTGTATGTTTTTGAATAGTATGTCTTCTGTATATGTTGTCTGAAGATTTATTAAATTGTTGTGTATGTTTTTATATATGTGGTATTTTTCTAGTGAGTTTAGTTCTATTGGGTTATTATTTATTTTAAGTATGGTTAGGTTATTTTCGCAATTTGTTATTTCATGTTTATGTGATATTAGGTGTGCTGCAACATTTGATACCTTTGAATTTTTGTTTTTTAATGCTCTATTATGTTCTTCAAATCTTATTTTAATTGATCTGGTTGTTTCCCTATGTAAAATGTGTTACAGTTGTTACATGTAATTTTGTAAATTCCTGATAGGTTATGTTTTTCTGAATTTGTTTTTGTGGTTTGTGTTATAAGATATTTTATTATTTTGTTGTTTGGTTTGTATGTTGGAGTGTAGTATTCTTTGTTGTATATATTTGTTATTTTTTCTATTTTGTTATTGGTGTATTTATATTTTAGGTAGATTTTTTTATTTTTATTATTTTTGTGTTCCGGTTGTAGTGTTGTATTGAGGTTAGGTTTTTTTTTGTGAATATATTGTATATATTTTTTATAAGGTGTATCCATTTTCCATTGCTATTTTTGTAATGCTATCTAATTCTTCATTTAATTTTTGTTTATCATCTTGTGTGTATTTTATTGTTTTATATATCATGTTACTGTAAGTGTTAATTTTGTAACACTCTTAGTACAGTGTGTGTATATATATATATATATATATATATATATATATATATATATATATATATATATATATATATATATATATATAGATTTTTTGGACTAGGAGACTGACAGACTTACCTTGGTAAGAGTCCACTCTGTAGTCTTGCAATAGAAACACATAAAAGCACTTTTCTCTCATATTTCTTTTTGTGTTTTCTCTTCGATTGACAAAGACCACTGTGTGGTTGAAATATATCATTGTTAAATGCTTTTATGTGTTTCTATTTCAAGACTACATAGTGGACTCTTACCAAGGTAAGTCTGTCAGTCTCCTAGTCTAAAAAATCTAAATAATCTTTACCAACCAAAACTAACCTATATATATATATATATATATATATCTGATTGGCTAATTAACGGATATTTTCATTTACCTTAAATTGCTGCGAGTGGAAATATGAATTATAAATTATTTAAGTAACTTTATTAATTTACATGTACCATGCATATACCTAGAATTATACTGTATCCATTTAGGATAGACTTATTTGTTAAAATAAGGTAATTATGGACATCCCTGATACAATATATCTGGCTCTGTACGACTTTTTCTTGTTTACACACATGAAAAGGAGGATGAAAGGACACCAATTTGACAACACTGAGGAGGTCAACAGTAAAACGATGGAAGAACGTCAGCCATTTTTAAAGATGACTACAAAAAAATTTTCAAACAGTGGAAGAACAGGTGGGGCAAATAAATTAGTTTTAATGGTGACTATTTTGAAGCAGATGAGGTCGTTCTTGTAGAAAATTGATAATAATATCTTTTAAAAAGACAGCGACTCATAATAATAATTTTTGTGCTGCGCCTACACTAGGATCGTGGAAAAAAGCCAATAGCATATGTAAACAGAATCATTATTTTGGAACTCGTAGAGCATTTCTGCTATTAATTTTTTTCTTAATTTATAAAACATGAATTTATAAAACAATTTTTCATGAATATCTGAAAGGGATTCGGGTAGCAGGAGTTCGGATAGTTGGAGTTCTACTGTATATATTTTCATCCGTTTAAATTCAAATTTCAACTATTCTAGAATGTTTCATGTAAAATTGTTCACTGATTTTACTAAGACAGTTTAAAAATCTCAGTAATTTAAATTTAACCCTGAGATTTTTTAAAATAAAAATTTTCAAGATTCAATTTTTTGTTAAAACAAAAGTCGTCACTAAAAAATGTGACTACCAATAATAAGCATTTGGTACTAACATGAGGGTTAAATAAACTGAAAATTATAAAGTTATTAAGTTATCTCTATTGACATAAATTAAACAATTTTTTCCAAACTTTATTTCTCTCAAAAATAATGCCCAAGTATATGCTTGTTAAGTACAGGTTTAGTTGAGTTCTAGAATTTTGTAATTTGCCGCGACCTCTAACAGCTGCTATGAAGGTTTTGTTGCAAACGCGTGGTCTATGTGTTTGATCCAGATTTCTAGGCTAGTTTCCTTGTTGCGCAATCAGTTCAGTCTTTTCCTCGTATTGAATTGAATCGCATTGAGGGCGTAGTTGCACCGCGATGTAAAACCGCCGTACACCGTAACAATGACCGCAATTTATCTATAATTAACTATAATTCATCATATAACAAGTGCGTAACCGCCGTAATTAAGTTCAACCGCGATCGGACTTAAACCCAAGTGCATTAAAACAGTCTCAAAAGTTACACCTCTTCCAATATGGCTGTTTACTAGTGCGGCTCTCCAATTTATAGTCAAGTGCTTTTAGCCGGTTACATCGGGTTCTAACCGCGTTATAATATTACACCGCTTATTGATTATGTTCAGTTAATGTCTTAGATGCGTTCTAACTATAAATTACCGCCGTCAAACTTTAATAAGTCAATTTAAACCACGTCATAAGTTTGAATGCCATTGTTTTAGGTAAACCGCGTGGGATTTCATTATACCGCAGACAGTTAACTATTTAACCTCGTGAGTGAACTATCAAGTGTTAATTAAAGATTTTCTATTGTGACGATTGAAGTGATTTTACTTTACATTAATTTTAAATGAGTTCTAGTTTATGCCACTTTGCGCAATCTACGGTTCATCACTCCAGGACTTAACCCAGGCCTGGGACTACCACCGCATCACCACTTCACCTACACTGTATAGTTTGGAAGGGTAAGTGGCGTAGACTTAACTTCACTCATAAACTTGAACTATTCCTTTTAATTAACGTTTAGTGTTTAACTTAAATTCAGTGTCATTTTATCATTAAAGTTGTCCTTGCACTGCTTCAACAAAGCAAGGTGGCTCTTCCGGACTTTATCGTGTAACCTCGTACAATTTTGAACTACTTTATTGATTTCTAATAATTTCACCTAAATTTCTTTCTTTAGTTTTGCTACCAAAACTATACATGGTCCTCCGGGCCGGATTTGTACAGCTTAAACCTAGACTACAGTTCAGTGCAAACTTTCTTAGTAACGTTTCTAAACAAAACTATACAATGCTGTTTCCTAATTTAAAAACACAATTTTAAGAAATAAAAAAACTATCTACTCTCTAATATAAATATTGGAGTATACATTTAGAGTACAACCATTTATTTATTTACAACAAAACAATTTTTTAAGGGAATTTTCAGTTATATTTCTTGAAAATTTTGAAGAATATGATGCATAACTAAAAATTTTTTTAATAGCAGTAAATATTGTTGCAATTCTCTTAAGCACCTTGTCTTTGTCTTACCTATTTCAGCCAATGCACCATCTTCTGATAATATTTGGTAATTTCGAAACCAAATTCTGTTATCAAGTACTGAAAATGAGACAACTCTGTCAAAGAAAGGTTGACTTTTTGGATGGTGATTAGGAGTGCCAAAAACCTACACAAAAAAGTAGAAAGAAATGTTGTCATTGTTTGTTAATTTAAAAAAGCCATTAAGACATATTGGCAAAAGGCATTTTTATTTGGTTTTGTAACGCTTGACATTTGGCAAATCTTCCAAAATCAAATTTTTTAATACAATTTGTTAATTTTTTTTTTTTTTTTTTTTTTTTAAATAAATAAAACTTCTAAAGCACAAATAACATTTATTTAAACCTTATGTACATTTCAATTGTCCAGCAATCATCTTCAGAGGTATTTAAAAAATACAACTAACTTTAAACAACATAATACAACAAATATATAGGCATAAACCGGTAACTACTTCACCACGCCCCTTATTTTAAAAAACTAGTACGACCAATCACGTTGCAGTACATTCCCCCTCTGCAACTTTGATTTACTGCAACGTGATTGGTCGTACTAGTTTTTTAAAATAAGGGGCGTGGCGAAGTAGTTACCGGTTTATGCCTATATATTTGTTCTATTATGTTGTTTAAAGTTAGTTGTATTTTTTAAATACCTCTGAAGATGATTGCTGGGCAATTGAAATGTACATAAGGTTTAAATAAATGTTATTTGTGGTTTAGAGGTTTTATTTATTAAAAAATAAACATTACGCCACAGTTGCTTCATACAGTTACAATTTGTTAAATATGACTTCTATGAACCTAAAATTATGCATATCTAATTAAAAGCTTACTGTGATGTGAGATAATACAAGAAAGAGGAATAGTACTGATGACTAGATATTATTGTATATAATTCAAGATCTGTATATCTATATTCAAAATGACTGAAACAGTCAGAACATATAGCATAAACTAGAAACAAGAGGAACACACATCTGGTCGTAAATAATCATCAAATTCTTTTTAGTTTGGCCTGTTTATAATTCATTACAATCTGGGATTTATATTTTATATATTCTGCTACATAGTGTATACAAAAATTTGTGGATGGTTTATTTTGTTTATAAATTTGTTATGCTATTCTTTGTTTTACCAATATTGTTATTTCTTTGGACTTTTGTCATTCTTTCTTTATTGTATCCCATTGTGAGTGAATGTAGTCTATTTTTTCGCTCAATGAAATCATAAAAATAGCTAAAACTAATGAAAAAATGTTCAAAGTAATATTGAGTTCAAGTTTTTATTTCTTGAATTTGTTTAAAAAATAAGAAAAATGTATATTACAAACCACATTCAAAATTTGTTTACTGATCACAGTATCTAATGACAAATAATAACTTGAATGTGATTTATAACTCAAAATTATTCTTGTTTCTGTAAATTTTTTACGTGTTTATGAAATTTGAAAGAAGCATGTCACAAAAAAGAATGTACTAGGCATAATAGTACAAACTTATAAATTTGAAATATAAAATAACAGAAAAACAACATATCCTAAAATTCAAATTTCATTAACTGCCTATTATTGGCAAAATTAAATATTATTAAAATTGAAATGAGCCAAGTGAAGTAAACAGCAGAAAATAATATTTGTTAAGTATGAGTTTAACATGACATCCATTTGCTACTTCCCTAAATCATTCATACATCTGTAGGTATTAAATGTCATCTGTTAAGTTAGTGCTGTGCATTGTACACACAGCTTAACCACTTGTCCAACAAGACATTAACACCAGACCAATGCCCATATTATATTTCATTGACACTTTATTTAGAGTATCTTCTCAGTGATTACTTGATTCTCGATGTCATACCAGAAAGTGCACTCAGAAGTGTTATATGCACAATGAAATCCATTTCTTGTAATACATTTGCAGGCATTCTAATGAATGTTCATTCTTTTGAATAGAAAACCAAAATTCTTTTAAATTATTCTCAACTTAATGTAAATATTGAATTGTGTGTGATTATAGTGATACACAAAACTTTGTAAATGTGAGACTTATGACATTTTTGACACTGAGCCTTTTAGTGTTTAGTGTCAATATTTCAAGTCAAGTGTGTTGTCAGTTTAGGGTATTACCACACCAAGTGAACTACACATCTCAACTTTATGTAAATATTCCATTCACCTGTTTGTTAAATTTTTAATGTTCAAACAGTTAACAGACTGAATCAATATTTTATGGCCTTCCAGTAAATTACTAATTAAATTAATTTGTTGGGTTATTATACATGTGACAATCATATTAACATTTTAGTTATTCATCAACAATGTAGAATAACAAATTAAATATTTAGTACAAGTTTTACAACATTCACCCTTATATATAAAAACAACTAAGAAGGAATGGATCAAGATGTAAAACATATGGTAGCTGGACTGCTTGATTTATGCCGTAGTTAAATGAAATGAAGTCATAAATATTATATATATATATATATATATATATATATATATATATATATATATTCTTGATATTTTACCTACCAAGGTATATAATATAATTAGGTTATATAATACCTACCAAGGTAAACAACTGTACCGTAAATATCTTAACCTAAAAATCAAACTCCAGAATTGCATCAACAAAATACAGTTTAATAAAAAATGCTTAACACTTAATATAACACCAAAATACGCAAAATTACACATAAAAAATAAACAAAACACTATTATCAATAAAGCAACAAAAATAGCAGAATCACACATTATTAAACAAAACATTAAAGCTGCCTACCATAAAAAAAACCAAATCAATTTACAACTATACACAACCAATTTGGAAATAATGAAAACTTTTGACACTCTCACACCTATTATTCACGAAAAAACACAACAAATTATAATAAAACATAAAACAAACACTATTAACAGACAAAACAAAAAAATCGAAAATTTATCAAAACAACTTAACCTAAAAAATAGCCTAGAACCAATCCACACATCAAAACAACAACATAACCTAAAAAATAGCCTAGAACCAACCCACACCTCTAACAATAATAAATTCATAAACTTAACTAAAACACAATTTACTGAAAAAGAAAAAATAATAATAACAAATTCCTTCAAATATAACCTACCTAACTTCAACAAAAAACAAATAATAAAAAACCTAATAGTTGACACAGAATCTAACATCCACAAAATTACCCACCAAAATACTGAACACATAAGAAATAATATTAATAATAAAATTAACCTAATAAAAACGGAAAAAAACAAAAAAACGGAACAATATATTAATAAAAAAAAAAAATTATAAAACTCAGAGATAAACTAGAAAACAACGACTACTTAATATTAAAATCAGATAAAACAAATACTCCAGTAATAATAGAAAATACCAAATATATCGATTCAATGACTAACTACATAAAAGAAAATAAATACGAACAAATCCCAGACCCAACCAACAAATACCTTATTACAATAAAAAACTTAATAGTCACTCACCGTAACACCCTAAACTATAACAATAAATTAAAATACCACACAAGATTATACCCATTCAAACCATGCGCACCAGTATTATCAGGGATACCTAAAATCCACAAACCCAACACACCATTTACACCACTAATAAATTTCACAACAGCACCATCTTACATAATCGCAAAAATTCTAGACAAAATCCTAAAATCTAAAATACATATCAACAACACATACAATATAAAAAATGGATACGAATTAATTAATAAAATAAAAACGATAAAAACAAACAGCAACACAAAAATAATAAGTTATGACATAACTAACATGTACCCTAGTATCCCAATAGAAGAAACCATAGAAATAATAAAAAACAAACTGATACACAATAACGAAAAAAGAAACATAATAGATAGTATCATTACGCTAACCAAACACATATGTAACCAAAATTACTTCCAATTTAACAATAAATATTATAAACAAACAACAGGACTCCCCATGGGTTCACCCATATCATCTGTCATGTCAGAAATATATTTACAACACTTTGAACAATTAATAATTAAACCTATAATAAACACACACAATATCTCACTATGGACAAGATATGTAGACGATATACTTGTAATATACCAACCTACCATTCACAACGAACACGTCATAATATTAAACAAGCTAAATACATACAACGAAAACATACAATTCACCGTTGAAACAGAAACAAATAGAACTATCAACTTCCTCGACATTACTTTAAATATAAATGATAATAAAATAGAAACTACAGTATACAGGAAACCTACTTCCAACACCACAATACACTACAAATCTAACCACCCCTGGACACACAAAATTAACACTTACAGTAACATGATAAATAAAGCAATAAAATACACACAGGATAACAAACAAAAATTAAATGAAGAATTAGATAACATTACAAAAATAGCAATAGAAAATGGATACAACAAACACATTATAAAAAATATATACAATAAATTCACAAAAAAACCTAACCTCAACACAACACTACAACAAGAACACGAAAATAATGAAAATAAAAAAATCTACCTAAAATATAAATACACCAATAACAAAATAGAAAAAATAACAAATATATACAACAAAGAATACTACACTCCAACTTACAAACCAAACAACAAAATAATAAAATATCTTAATAACACAAACCACATAACAAATTCAGAAAAACATAACCTATCAGGAATTTACAAAATCACATGCAACAACTGTAACGCTTTTTACATAGGAAAAACAACCAGAACATTTAAAATAAGATTTGAAGAACATTATAGAGCATTCAAAAACAAAAATTCTAAAGTATCAAATGTTGCAGCACACCTAATATCCCATAAACACGAAATAAGAAATTACGAAAATAACCTAACCATACTGGAAATAAATAACAACCCAATAGAACTAAACTCACTAGAAAAATACCACATTTATAAAAACATACACAACAACTTAATGAATCTACAAACAACATATACAGAAGACATACTATATAGAAATATCATACACACAGATCAAGAAAAAGTGCGCGTAACGTCAACAAACACCAACTTCACAGACCGAACATCCACAACAGAAAAACATCAGTGATTCGACAATGGTCAATTGACCGAAAGGTGCCTCATCACTCAAGGTAAAATTATTGCACTTAATGGTGGATAAAATTACTTACATAGTAATATATTAACTTCATATATATATATATATATATATATATATATATATATATATATATATAATACAATAACTGAATCTGTATGAGTTTAATATTGCTAGAGTGAATTCCATCTAAACTTCTACATATGTTGTCTATGGACATCCCTTCAAACATAAACCTATTCCTCTTATTTGAGGCAAGTATGAACCATCAGTGTAAATGTGAGGCCATTCATTCACCAAATATGTAAGGCTTAAACTTTCCAAAGCGTTCAACTTGAGCACAATGGGGGTTGCTCCTGCCTTGTTGGGTGTATTGCTGATAATATCAAGATGTTTTGTGGGAAGGGCTGACATGATTGTCATAGTACTGTATGGGCTCCGGGATATCCATCGATACTTGATTCTTGCTTATGAGGAATTCAGCATGAGTTTTATTTATATTCTATAGAGTCTCAATAATCCAAGGTAGATGTGACTGAGACAATTCTTGGAAGCCCGACTCATTTCCGTTGCATACCGTATTGACAAACATTTCTTGTAACCGTCTCATTTCCATTACATACAGTATTGATATAAATATTTCTTGAAAACCTGACTCATCATTTTCTTCAAATAGAAATAGACTAGAATTATATGGAAGCTCGAAGTATCGGAACTCAGATTTTCGAGACTCTACTGTATTTATTTTTGATTCAACTTGATTGAAAATTCAAGTTATTTTAGATTTCATAAAAATTAGGAACTTAAAAACTCTTGATAAAATAGTTACACTTATTTATTTAATTTTGATTTATAAACTTTGTTTCTTTTATTAGTAGTAATAGTAATAGTGTTTAAAGAATTAATGATCTTTTAAATAAAAAGCAAATACTGGCAACTTGATAAGGAGTCAATATATTATTATAATATGAGTGTAATTACTAATGTTTGATAATTACTTTTTGTGTGTGTATACTATATTTCTTTTGGCAATTATAGTATATGAGGAAAATATGACTACAGCAAAAACACTGGAAAGACATTTAAACGCTGGTGTAATTCAGTGTTTACCTTAAATAACTTTGATAATATATTATTGATATATTTTTAAAGTACATAACTATTTAGTTTTTGTGTAAATTAAAATACATAATTAAAAAAAAAAACTATATTAAAAGTACATTAAATCGTTACCTGAATAAAAAGCTCCTTAAGTAATGCAAAATGAGGCTCAGCATCAAAATGTTCATCAAACGACAATAGAGGTCTTGAGCCCTTTAAACAATTTCCTGTCAGTTTCAGCTCTCCCATTGTAAAAACTATAAACATAAGATTCTTGATGTAATCATCTTGAATTCACTGATGAAACTGATTTTACACTACTTAACTAAGTGAATATGTAATTGCTTACTTGCTGACGCGTTTCAAAATGATCGTTCCTTTTTTGAAGCTAACCTTCTACTAGCGGCTTCTGGCTCTTTACAAACGGTATGACAGGGTTGGATTTATGACATTGCGTGAGGTGTCTGTGTCTTGTGTGATGTATTTGAAAAGACTATTGGCTTCAAAGTGTGTGTGGTTGCTTACTTGCTGACGTGTTTCAAAACGATCGTTCCTTTTTCGAAGCTAACCTTCTACTAGCGGCTTCTGGCCGTATTTAAAAAATTGGTATTATCAAATTTCCAGCTTTTAAATAGGATGTTTTAAAAACTAATTTGAATGATCAATTTGGTAAGCAATGTATACTACTGATTTCATTACGAGAGAGTGTGTTTGCAGGATATTCATTCTGTGTAATGTAATTCAATGTCTTAACACAGAAAATATTTAATAATTATACTACGTATAAAAGTAAATATGACCCCACGTGATAAATACTGTACTCACACTAAGGCTTCAAGGAAAAATGAATAAAAATAGTAGTATACAATAGGGTAGGCTGATTACTAGAACATAGATTCTAGAATACTGAGCCAGAAAAATATTTCTGAAAACTGGAAAAAGTTTCATTTACAAACAATATTAGGTACGGAAAAAACTCAACAGTGCCTTGTTGAAGGTTAAATCTTAAGAATGCCTCGAAACAGATTGTGCAAAGAAAATATTTATGTAGCAAAGACTTTTGCTTATGAAGGATATGATGACGTTAAGTGGATTCATTTGTACAGAACAAGGATAAATTATAAACTTTAGTAAAATCAGCAATTTGACTTCTAACCCAAACTAAACCATTAGAATTAAGAGAATGATTTTATTGTATAATGGATTATTTGTGAACTAACGCAAATTGATTGTACATGGATTCCAACTTTTTTTTTTTTTTTTTTGTAAAAATAACACAATAACAATATTTTTTTTAAATTCAATACAATACAAAAAACTATAAAAACATAGCTCACCACTTTCAACAAGGAACTTTCCTGAAGGTCCATTTGGTATGTTAGAAATCCACATGTACAAATCACGTCTGTTACGCCCCTCCAAAAGAATGCACTTATTGCAATTTTTCATTGTACAAATCTAAAACAAAACAACAAAAATAGTATAAGAATATTTTTTTATAAAAGTAATAACACTAAAAATAAAATGAGACTATTTTTTGTCTAAATAATAACTATTTTTGACAACTGGCAATTACCAATTTGGAGGACAATATTTTTCATGATAGCAGCATTTTATAATCTGTATATGTATCACGTAGGCGATGCTATTTGAATAGCACCATTTGGGAAGAGAGCATCTATACAAATAATAAACCTGAACCAAAATAACATTATTCTTTTAGAAACAAATCCAGGTGTTGAAGTCCTTCAGCAGAGTTCTAAACACAAAAACTCGCAGAAAAATCAAATTTTTAAAAACTTTTAGGGCAAGTAACAATTTTGTGTTCTCTAGAAATTTAATTAATGTCATGGTAAAATTGCTTAGTGTGATTGAAAAATTATATATTTTTTACACATTTACTTCAAAAAAAGATGGCAAGTTATTATTGTTATCTGGGCTAAGTTCTAACAAAAAGTTTCACTGATCTCTATGAACAACAAAATCCATGACTAAAACTGTTGATTCTGCTTTTTCTTGCCAATCATCTGTTTTTTTAAGATACAATAGCATTCTACAGGTAAAGAAGTAAATTTAAATTTATCTGATGTATCTATCATATCATTCAGGTGAACTGAAAGAGAACAATGTTAATCTCTCAAATTTACTCATGTCTGCTACTAAAAATGTACAATAATATGTAATCATTTTCTAATTATACAAGGATCCTTGTAATTTCTGGTCATCAATGACAGGTACCTAATTCTTAAACAGTTTGACTTTACAATTTAATTAATTCTACAGTAGTACACAAATGAGATCTTTAAAAGAGAATAAAATTAAATTCTAATAAAATTTATATTGAATCTTTAGTATTGATGTGTGTTAATTTTTAATTCTTGTGAGGATGCTACAAACAATTCTAAAGGACAATGATTTTACTAATTGAAAAATAAAAATTAGATATTTGGGTAACTTGCATTCTTCAAGAAAGTTGATGATTTTAATTTCAAAGTATACTTTATGTTATAAAATGTTAATAACTATTTTTATTCAAGGTACAGATTCGACAAGTAAAATGCACTATTTAATTTCTTTCAAAATTAGCTTATAGTTAAGATTTTTTACTTTTCTTTGTATTGTCAGTTTTGAGTTTATTCTTTTGTTTATTTACAAACTTGACTCAATAAACAATTATTTATATTTGTAGTGTAGTGGAAGGTCATTTATTTTTTATTGGACCTGAGTAGATATAATAGGGCTTGTCAAGCTTCATCTTCAATCTAGATTTACAAATATCACAACTGTGGAAAAGTAGACAACTTCACAGTTGTGGCTTGTGGAGGAAATGGCATAACCTTCCCACAGGCAGGGCAAACTTGATATCAGAAAAAAAATTATTTGATAAACAAGATTCCTGGCCCAAATATTGAAATAAATAAGATGTGACAAAACCAGCTCTGGTTATAAGAAAACAGGCGTAGTTTCCCATAAACCCCCAGTATCCACTTCTTTAATCTTCAAGACCTGAATAAATGATCATCTAAAAAGATAAAAATTAAAAGAACAGTAAAAAAAACGTCAGAATCTCTTAGGAGAAAAATTATGCTAGAAAGGCTTTGGAAAATGGTATGAAGATAAACAACAAAAAAACAGTGTATCACTTGAAACTTAAAGGTAATGAATAATATTTACTTAAAAGAAAAACAAAAAAAAGCCTCTGTATTAAGTACAGGTTTAAGTTATAATTAATTGCTGGCTCCAGTGATGTAAATACCATGCTATTTCAACCAATCCTGATCCAGTATATCTTCACAGCAGAATTTCTAGTTGTTACGGGGGCAATATAGACAACCACGCTTTTCAGAAGCACATTATCCAACGATCCCCTTTTACTGGACATTTATCTCCAACTTGTACGATTTTCACAGTTCACCAATTTCTTTAGTGTTTTACAAACATTCACTATTGTAAAACATGTGTTATCCGTTGCATAACTGGTGTTCTTTTGTTCTTTGTTACCGCTAGAAGTGAGTCCACAGTCCTTGCAATCTGTGAGTAAACTGCTACAACAACAACAAAAACTTGCCACTGTTTTCTTTTAACTGTTGAGTATGTTAAGCATATGTTTAGCTGACTTTAATTTTGACCTCAAAAACCTGCCTTTGTATATATAGCGTCTTTGTTAATGTTAGTGTTAGCAAATGTTTCACATTAGGTGTAAACACCAAACATTCAGTAAACATCAAGCTATCTCATCCTCCTAAAAAGCTTACAAATCGTCGTTCTAGAAATTTTAAAAGCGTTTATAACAAATCTAATCTTTTGGATGAGTGGTAGTTAACATTTATCATTGTCATTTTTAAACACTTTTATCAGTGAAAAGACTTGTTTGGTCTTGCTGAAATAACATAATATGAGCTAATGGTTGTTTACACCTCCGTGTCACTTTCAACAACAAATTGAACAGGACTGTTATTTCTATAAACTTTTGACACTGCCGCTACAGGCGGAACACTCGTCATATTTATATAATTATGCTGGTAATAAAACTTATTTCATATTTAAACACTATTTATTACTTCACATCTTTCTTAAAACAAAACTCTAAACAAAGAACTGAGAAAAACTAAAACAATTACAAATCATCTGTTAATTTATATAATGTTCTTTTTCTTTTTTTTTCCATAGAGGATTGTCATAGAGTATTATATTATTGCATTCACAACATACTCCCACCTTTTGAGTTATGGTTTAACTCAAAACATTAAAAAATAGTATATTGTTAAAAGATTAATCAACAAATTTTTGTGGAAGCTTAATTTGTCTGCCACTTCTTGAATATGTCACAATTTTATTTTCTTTTGTCACATTATCTTCTTCCAGGTGTAGTTCATGTTCATTGGTTTTTGTCACTTTTGGTTTAATCTTTTCTTTTAATTGTTCTTGGATGGTTTCTTCTTGCATTTCAAGAGGATATAGTCTTTGTATTGGTCTCAATAAACTTCCAAAAGCAGTCTTCAATTGCACTAATCTACACACTCCATCTCTACTAATGATAGTCTTTTCTATCAGTCCTATTGGCCAATCAATTCTTTTTTTATTTTCAACTTCAATCAGTACTAATTCTCCAACTTTCAACTGTCTGCCGTTTTTCTTACTTTTTAAAGCTAATTGTCCTAAATACTCAATCCTAAATCTTTTTCGCAATGCTTCTCTCAGGTGTTGTCGATAACGTACTCTCTTGTTAAGACTTTTTGTATTTACATGGTCACAATCTGGAACTCCAATTTCTTTTAAGTCATGTAAAAACATATTTGGAGTAATAGCAGTTAGGTCTGAAGAAGTTTCAGATAAATATGTCAAAGGTCTAGAATTCATGATACTTTCACAATCACATAAGATTGTCTCCATTTCCTCATAATCCAATGACGTTTTGCCCAAGGTTTTGCGTAGCAACTGTTTCATGAGTCGGATGAGTCGCTCCCACCATCCGCCCCACCATGCAGCAGAGGGAGGGTTAAACCTCCAGTCAATTTGTTGGCATGAGCTATATTTTAAGATAGCATTCCAATCTAGAATTTTAAATGCCTTTTCTGTACCTGTGAAATTGGTACCATTGTCACTATATATTATTGATGGTCTTCCTCGCCTTGCAATAAATCTTCTAAGTGTATCTATAAATGCTTCGACAGAAAGAAACTTTACTAACTCCAAATGAACAGCACGGTATACTGCACAAGTGAATATGCAGATCCAAACTTTACTGCCATCTCGTAGAAACAAAGGTCCCGCAAAATCAATTCCAACCACTTCAAATACTGCGGCATCTCGTACTCTACTTTCAGGTAAGGGTGGAGTGATTGTTTCTACATTTTTTGAATTATGTCTCTGACAAGGAATACATTTTTTCAAAGTATTACTTATTGTTTTTCTTCCTCTCAATATCCAATAGTTTTCTCTTAATAAACTTAAGAGACCTTGAACTCCCACATGACATGATCTCTTATGTATTGTAAGAATAAGAATATCTACAATGTCATGTTTTGATGGTAGAACAACAGGAAATTTAAAATTTTCCAAATCCTTTCTTTCTGTTAATTTTGTCTTTAGCCTTATAATACCATCAGCAGCCATAAATGGTGACAATGAAGCCAATTTAGGCTCCCTTATTCCTTCAAATGATTGCTGTTGAACAATTCTAATTATAAAATTGTTAGCTTCAATAATCTCCTTACATGACAAAACTTTACTCACACACTTTTCCTTCTTTGAGGGGTTACAATTATGAATAAATCTCAGCAACCATGCAAAAACACACACAATCTTATCAAAATCATTTGAAAAGTAATAAAACCAATCTTTTGGGTAATTATTACTTAAAAGTGAAGGTGTAGGTCCTTTCTTTTTTTCTAAAGAAATTAATTCTTCGTCAGGTTCAGGTTCATTTGATGGCCAGGTATCTTCAGGCAACTTCAACCATGACGGGCCCTCCCACCATCTGGAACTAATCAACCTGGAAACTGAACATCCTCTACTGGGCAAGTCTGCTGGATTCATAGTGCCGGGAATGTGCCGCCAAGATGTTCTGGAAGTGAGGCTGCAGATTTCTTCAACTCTATTTCTAACAAATACTCCCCAGTTTTCTTCTCTTTTAATCCAAGCTATTACTGTAGAAGAGTCACTCCAATAAAAAAATTTAATATTACATTCAAATTTGTTTTCATCTCTTAATTCTTGCACTACTGAAGAACCTAATCTAGCACCTATAGTAGCAGCCATTAGTTCAAGTCTGGGTATTGTCATCTTCTTTACAGGTGCTACACATGACTTTGCCTGGATTAGCTGTAATTGAATACATGTACTAAGTTCAAAACGCATAAATACTGCTGTTGAGTACGCAAATTTGCTGGCATCACAAAATATGTGAACTGATACAGAAATGATTACGTCATCCACACCTTGTAGCCATCGTGGAATCTTCATCTCTTTTAATTGATCGAGTTCCTGAAACCATATATTGAATCGTTGTTTGATTTCTTCTGGTACTTCTTTGTCCCACCCACAATTATCTTTCCAGCATTCCTGCAATAATAACTTAGGGCATATGGAAATAGGACAAGTGAATCCAATAGGATCGAACAATCTGTGTGCAGTGGACAATATAACACGTTGTGTTACCAAGTTCTCTTCTAAATTTACTATTTTATGAAAACTCACAGAAATTGTGTCTTCTTTCTTGTCCCATGTGAGACCTAGGACTGAAGCCTCTGTCTTGTCTTCCAGACCAGGTTCAGTATATTCCCATCCTCGCAGCTCAAACTTTCCCAAAGAAAATATTTGTATTGCTTCTGAAATGAACTGTTTCAAATCCCTTTCATTATTTACACCTGTAACACAGTTATCAACATAGAAACTTTTAAACAACTTTTCTATTGTACATTTAGAAAATTGATTGTCTTCAGCACACTGTACTAAATACTTCTGCAGGTGGTAGTTGATGACGGCATTGAGCAAAAATGGACTACTTGAGACTCCAAAAACAACTCTTCTATGTCGGAAAATCTTGAGTGATCCATCTGTGTTTTGCCACAGAAATCTTAGGAAATCTCTGTCCTCTTCATACAAACTTATTTGCAAAAACGCCTTTTTTATGTCAGCGATAACTCCTATTTTATAAAGTCGAAAACGTAAAAGCAAAGCTGGTATTATTTCAATTAAGTTAATACCTATTTCCAAACACTGATTAAGGGAATAGTAACCCTTTTCTTTAGACGAGGCATCAAAAACCGGTCTTACTGCAGTGGTGCTGTTTTCTTTTATCACTGGTCTATGAGGTAAATAGTGACCTTCATCCCATTTGCTTATTGGGATTTCCTCAATAACACCATCTTCCAGCCAATCTGAAAACACATTGTTATATACATTATATAAACTTTCATTTGTTAGCTTTTTCACTGAGTTTTCAAGCCTTTTTTTTGCAAGATTGAAATTTCTTGGAACTTCTGGGTGGTCTTCGGACCAAGGTAATTTGACTTCATAGCGTCCTTCTTCATTTACTCTCACAGTTTCCAAAAATTGTGTTTGAACAGAATGTTCAATTTCTTGTTTGCTTCTGGTCTGTAGTGGGTCTTTTATACCTAAAACATCCATTTCCCACAGCTTGCATATTGAATTACTTTGTACAAACATAGAAAGTGCTGTCATAGAACTAAATTCTTTACTTTCTTGAAATTTTCCTGTCAAAACCCATCCTAAATGAGTTTCAAGGGCTATAATACCACAATCTAGAACCTCTTTTCTTCCAGTTAGAAGTTTCCCATATATGTCAGCCCCAATTAATATCTCAATTGGACTGTCTGCATCCTGAAACAATTTAATACCTCTTTCCATCAGTTCATCAGTCCATCTTCCTGGTTTCAAGGCAGGAACATAAGTACAAATATTTATTTCACTAAGTGCCTTGAAATTACAAGAATATGTTTTATCTATACTTTGTAGTCTGACTTTGTAGCATGCATGATTGTGAGGCTTAGTGACCTCTCCTCCAAACAGGCCATGTAATAATGTTTCTTCACCACAAGTGTCATATTTCATTTTTTCAACAGTCGATTTCCTTATGTATGACCTCTGGGATCCACTGTCAAAAAGTAAACGCACATTGAGTTCTTTTGTGTCACTAACAGCCTTGACAACAAGAGTTTGCATGTAAACCTGATTGCCATTCACATTGGACAAGGAATTCTCAAAATTGGGCTCAGCTTCTTTTTCCTCGCATTTAGGTTTAATGTTAGACCTATTAAAATTATTCTGCAACTTTGAACACATAAGTGGTACATGTTTTCCATTACAAATAATACATTTAACAATAGCTCTGCAATGTTTACTTAAATGTCCTACTTTTGTACAAGAAAAGCAACACCTTTTGCTAGTAAGAATATTCTGCCTTTCTTCTAAAGACATGTCCCTAGCTTTAAAACAGTTTTCACTTAAATGACCACCGTCACAAAACACACACATCGATAACTTCGTCTTATCTGTGCTTACTGTAGACGTATTTGATTTTACATTTACAAGGCCAGCTGCTGTAACATTGCTGGTAGGCCTTCTTGTATTTTTAATATGCTTATCTTTACTTGCAAAGTCTCTTTTATATGAACTCGTAGGATTATCACCTGTTGATACTTTTGTTTTTTGTAAACCAAATCCCTGTTTAGCTAAGTTTATTCTTTCTTCTCCCTCCACTTCAATTTTCAAAAAATTCATTAGGCTATCTAGCCTACTTTTACTTTCTGACGCGGTCTCGTCCTGTTGAGAGTTAGGCCTACTTCTCTGCCAAGCTATTAATAAATCCTCCCTGAGACAAGATTCTACTAATGGGAAGAGCATAGCAGCGTACTTCTCCTTTGTTACACCTAAAGTTTCTAAACACCTTAGTTTTGACTCAATTTGATCATAAAGTGAGGAAATAGTAATTTTACTTTCACTGCTATTTAATGTTATTACAATTTTCAAGATTTCTCTTATGTAAAACTCTACTAACAGGTCATCTTTGGCAAAGCGAGATTTTAAATGTTCAATAGCCTGTTCATAACTACGTCCACATGGGGGAAAACTCTCGACAATTTCCCTAGCCTTAGTATTAGGGATAGTCGCTTGCAGGAGATACTGATACTTGTCATCAGAATCAATACAGGGGTCTTCATGGATTTTCTTAAATTGGCCCCAAAACGGCAACCAATCACTAATATCACCACCAAACCTTTTAAACTCAAGTGTGGGTAACTTAAATTTACGTTTTTCTACATTCACACTAGTATCTGTCTTAGGCCTAGCCTTGTCAATAGCCTGTTCAACTAAATACTCAACTATTTTAAACTTGCCTGAGTATTCATCGGCAGATTCTACCTCATTTTCTAAAACTTCAGTAGATGCATTTTCATTTAGTAAAACTTCAATAATTTCTCGGTCTAAGACCTCCAATTGATTATGTTTTTCACGTAATAGCTCTAAATTAGCTTTTAACAAAATCACATCATCTTCATTTTTTATGGATTCTAATAATGTATTGTGTAAACGTGAAAATCCAGTTCTAAACAATTTTCTTTTCTTTTTCAGAGCATCCATTATAAAATACTTACTAATGGATCATAGATTTTAACTGTAACCAAATTATTATCCTGTCACGGTCGCCATATGTTATTTCTATAAACTTTTGACACTGCCGCTACAGGCGGAACACTCGTCATATTTATATAATTATGCTGGTAATAAAACTTATTTCATATTTAAACACTATTTATTACTTCACATCTTTCTTAAAACAAAACTCTAAACAAAGAACTGAGAAAAACTAAAACAATTACAAATCATCTGTTAATTTATATAATGTTCTTTTTCTTTTTTTTTCCATAGAGGATTGTCATAGAGTATTATATTATTGCATTCACAACAAGGACAAACTATATAGTTCAAGTGAGGTTTTGGTAACTTTAAACCTGAAAATTTTCCAGAGATTTTTAATTACAAACTTAGATTTATGTGCACAAATTAGTAACAGGTGTAGTACAGCATTGTGTAGTACAGGATGTATAGAGCCAACCTTCCAATTACAGAAGTCATTATTATTATTTCAGACAAACAACCAAATAAGGTTATTTACCTTTATTACCTGCCCCCTTAAACAGTTAAAGAGCAGTAACGTGGGTTTCAGGTTTGTTGTTCTGTATTAATTGAGTTTCTAGGATTTTGATCGTTTCGGGTATGGGTATGTTGGTGTATATATTTGTTATGTCGAGTGATAGTAGTGTTGAATTGTGTGGTATGTTTATGTCTTTTATTTTATTTATGAGGTTTGTTCTATTTTTTGTGTGTGTTTCTGTGTTTAAGGTTATGAATTGTCTGATTATTTTGTCCATGTATTTTCCTAACTTATGTGCAGGGGTATTCTGGTAGTTGATGATGGCTCGGATAGGGACATTGGGTTTGTGAATTTTGGGAAGAGCGTGGAGGGTAGGTGCTTTAGGGTGGGTTTGTTTTAGGTGGGATTTTTTGTTTTTGTTGATAATGTATTTAGATGTATTAATTATTATCTAATGGTATAAGTTCATTAAGAAATTTATATACCAATGGTACATGAGGTTTTATTGCACCCTATTACATTATACTATGTAAAATTATAATGTAATTATAATTATAATTTTAGTTGTTTCTAATAATTTTACACTTATTTGCTATTAATTTTTAGTAACTTATTAGTTATTTATAAATTAATTTGGGTTATTTAAATTTATTAAGGCTCGTTTATATTAACAATACTAAATTAAAATAACAATATTGATTACAATTACCATTGAAAATCAACTAACAATAAAATAACTTATGAAAATGTATAAGATTTACATTAAATTACATCTCTAACATAAACTAACAGTTTTTAATGGTACAAATCACTAAATCATTGCATCAAAAAATATTTACTAATTGAAACTTACTTCATTAACAACCAACAAGTTTTCTCTCCTTTCCATTTTGTTCTCATCTCTGGAATGTGGTAAAAGTGTTCTAAGATCTTTCATTAAGTGCCGATCACGATGAGATATTCCACGAGAAGCAAACACTAATATTCGCTCTTTATTAACCCATTTTGCCTGAAAAAAATTAATGAAATATATTTTAGAAACTTCAAATTAGCAAATCCTTGAGATTTTTGGGGACAAAGGTTGAAAGATATAAAACTGACAGAATAGACACTTGGAGACTAGACAGAAATGATACAGAGTTTAACTCTTCACTATACTTGTAAGGTGGTCATTCACAACATTTATGGAGAAAAAAAAAACTAGCACAGAAGCAAATTAAGTTTATTCAGAGAAACAAAATTCCAGTTGGGGAAAGGACTACTTTAGGAGGTCTCAGGTTATTTCGTCTTATTATTGGTTATTATGTGCCAATAACAAGACAGCTGAATGCTTCTGTTTCACTTCTCCAGGTACAGTAGATCCTCGATATTTCAGACAACTTTATTCTGGATCCTAAAGAGTACAATTTAAGTTTTGAAAATTGAGTTACTCCGAAACGCGTCAACTAAAGAGAATATTGAAACGTTGGGAATGGCAGAAAACTGTACTCAAACATATAGAAATATTCCTAACTGAAATGAAGATGAGTATATTAATAATTTCATTTTAGTCAGCCGGACGATGATAGGTAAAAGATAGGATGTTTAATGTTAGGAAATTACACAAGACGATAGCCAATATTTGGTTCAACATACGAGGTTTGTTTAAAAAATACGTGGACTGTTTGGATTTTGCGGCTCAAGTTAGTTTCAGGAGAATCCGCTTGGTGCCGCTAGGTTTGTATAAATCAGCTGATTAAAACGCGGTATTTTAGTCGCAGATATTTTCATTTGTCGATGAGTTACACACAGTTTAGTAAAGAGTGTTTTTTTCGTTTGTCAAATGGACAGCCTGAAGGAACAACGAATTGCTGTGAAATTTTGTGTAAAACTAGGGAAATCTGCAACAGAAACATTTGCCATGCTTAACACGACCTACAGCGTACTGCATGTTTCAAGTGGCATGAACGTTTCAAGGGTGGCCGCCGACAGTTAATTAATGACGAGCGTCCTGGACGCCCTTCAACGTCAACTGACAACCCACACATTGACAAAATCAACACCCTGGTGCACGAAAATCGATGTCTGACCATTAGGGAGCTTTCCAAAGAGTGCGGAATATCAGTTGGATCTTGTTACGAGATTTTGACCAGATAATTGAAGATGCACCGCGTCGCTGCGAAATTTGTGCCACGCCTGATGACCGATGACCAAAAAGCCAATCGCGTCCGGGTTTGTCGGGAACTGCTTGATCGTTCAAATGAAGATGAGAACTTTTTGTCAAGAATTATAACCGGTGATGAATCATGGGTGTATGGTTACGACATTGAAACTAAGGTCTAATCATCCCAATGGGTGAGTCAAACGTCCCCAAGACCCAAAAAAGCTCGCCAAGTTCGGTCGAATGTCAAGGTGATGCTGACAATTTTTTTTTTATGCTAAGGGTGTTGTTCACTACGAGTACCTCCCTGAAGGCTCTACAGCCAACCAGATTATCTACATTGAAGTACTGAAACGTCTGAGGGACGCCGTCCGACGCAAAAGGCCAGAACTGTGGAAAAGTGATAACTGGTTTTTCCATCCAGCTCACTCAGCACTCAGAACTCATGAGTTTTTGGCCAAACACTCGATCACTGTCCTTTCCCCCCTACTCACCTGACCTTGCTCCTTGTGACTTTTTCTTATTCCCAAAACTCAAAAAACCCCTCAAAGGAAGAAGATTTGAGGAGATTTCGGAGATTAAGGCAAATGCGACGAAGGAGCTGAAAGCCATCACAAAAGAAGTGTACCAGGACTGTTTTAACAAGTGGAAACACCGTTGGGATAAGTGTGTGTGTTGGGAGGAGAGTACTTTGAAAGAGACCCAGACGTGTAACTTCCAAATAAAGTACATTTTTTTATGACCTCAGTCTGTGTATTTTTTTAACAGACCTTGTACAATGTATAATAAATAACGTGATTCCTTCATATGAATAGAGTAAATAGTTTTGCTTCTAGATGTGATTCAAAAAGTGGAAACAGATTGGTTAAAAATGGAAATTAAAACATTATTTATAAAGAAAAATAAAACCAACAAGAATATTCTAGATTTAAAACTCATGTTAAATGAATTTGTATTGTTAGAAACTGCAAATGATATCACTGAGTTTATCAAATATAAAATAAAGAAAGAGATTTTTTAAAAAGTATGAAAAGTTATACAAGAAACTAGAAATAATGCAGTGGATAAAAATTGTAAAAAATAATGGACCCGTTATGAACGCAAGATCTTTCATGAATGGGTGTTGAATTTAACTAAGGTGGATTTGACAGAAGAGAAGTATGAGGTTCTGGCAAAAAGTTTAAAACCTAATGTAAGAAATAATAATATAAAAAATAATGTAGAAGAAAATATAGTAGACTTAAAAAATGCAATTGGACTTATACCTAAAGAAGAACAAGAACACGTTAGACACTTGGTAACGGAAATTTTAAATAAAACTATTAAACAAAAATTGGAAGAGAAGAGGGATTTCAGAGAGGAAAGAATTGTTACAAATTTAGAAAAAACTTAAAGAAAAGAAGAGGTTATGGTTACAAAAGCGGATAAAGGAAAGGCTGATGTTTTAATTAGTAAAGAAGACTTTATAAATAAAACTGAAGATTTTATTTTAAAAACAGCATGTAAAAAGGAGTTTAAAGATAGAACTGAATTATATAAAAAATAAATTAAAGAAATAGTTAAAAACTCCCAATATATAACTCAAGAAGAGAAATATAAATATATAGATATGAATCTGAATATGCCAATATTGAGAGCCCAAGTAAAAATTCATAAAAAAGTGAATCGGCCCTATTAGGCCGATAATTAATTATAGAACAGCACCTGCCAATAAATTAGCAAAATATTTAGAAAAATTATTAAAAGAAATGGATCTGCTAAAAAATAAATATATTGTGAATATATTGTAACAACTGAGGTTGTTAAAAGAATACAAGAAGCAAAGATCACTAAAGATTGTAGGATGATTTCGTTCGACATAGCAAATCTCTATCCCTCAGTACCAATTAAAGAAACTATACAAATTAATAAGAAAAAAATTAGAAGAACAGAGCCAAAATAAGGATTTCAATAACAAAATTCTCAAATCACTGAAGATGAATTAAAACCAAAACTAATTTAAGTTTAACAATGAATTATATAAACCGAAAGATGGCCTAGTGCTGTAAATCTTGAATATTAAGCTAGTTTCTCATACAGGTATTAGAGGAAATAATAAAAATATTAGAGAAGTTCGATTGTTAGAGTATATGAGGTATGTGGATGATTCGCTATTAATATTTAAAGACACTGAAGGAAAGAGGAGATTCTATATAAAAAGAAACCAACAATATACATAATAATTTAATATTTATAAAGGGAAAAGAGAATGGTAGTTTAAATTTCATAAATTTAAAACTAAAAAGAAGAGAAGAAAAATAAAATTTGGAATTTTTAGAAAAGATACATACACTGGATAATGTTATTAATGCAAAATCAAACCACCCTCTAGAACATAAATTAGCAGCATTTATGCATGTTTTGACAGATTATTAGATATAACTTTGAAGAAAAAAAATATAAAGAAGAATTTAATATTACATTTCAAATTGCTGGATCCAAAAAAAAATAATAAAAAATAAGCAATAAGAAAGTTATTTAGCAAAATTAGACCATGAAAAAATAAAATAAAAAATCCCACAAAGGAAATGGAGAGAAATAAATTGACTAAATTTACATATACAGGAAAAGAGTTTTATAAATTGAAAAATTTTCTCAAGAAATATAATATAGAAGATGGAATGAAAACTAACAACACATTAAAGAATAAATTAAAGTGTAATATAGAATCCTTGGGGCTGCAGAAGAGTCTCATCTATCTGTCTAGGCAGGAACTGAGGATAGCCACAGGTCTACTCACGGGACACGGTGGACTAAGGAAACATCTGCATAAAATGGGTATCTACAAAGATGAACCAGTGTGCAGATTATGCGGGCAGGAACTGGAGACTGCCACACACATTATTTACAGATGTGAAGTACTTGCTGAGAGGCGCTTCAACCTCTTTGGTGATGGAACGGCTCTGGTGGATGCTGAAGGTAAAACACTAGTCAGGAAACTCCTAAACCTGGTAAGAGTGAAGGGGCTATTTGACTAGATCAGGGAGGTAAGTACAATATACCTTAAGGTAGCAGTGCTTCGGGCAGTTTAAACCCGCTCCCAAGTTAAAAAAAAAATAATAATATAATAGAAAGTTTAGTAAAAATGGAGTTTATAAAATGCAATGTAACTAAAAAACAACATACATAGGACAAACAGGACGAAAGTTTGAAACCAGATATAAAGAGCATATAGTCATTTAAGTATAGGAAAAATGATTTGAATTATGCTACACATTTGAAGAGGGCCATACTCCGCAACAAATGAAAAAAATACAATAAAAATTTTACTTAATGTTAATAAAGGAAGATGTTTAAATATTTTAGAAAATCTAAAAATTTAAAAAGCAAAGTTAAAAAAGGGAAATGTAATAAACGAGCAAATAAATACACAGTCGAACGTTATATTTAAAAGTTTAAAATTATCAAGTAGTTGGATGCAAGAAGCAAGTGTAAGTGTGCACCAATGGAAAGCGAGGTCTGGAAGTGGTGGGCACTAACGGTATATGAAGACGAATTGAAAGTTTAGGCGAACATTGGAGCAACCCATCAGGGAAACAGAGGAGAATATTGAAACGTTACGAATAGCAGAAAATTGTACTCAAACTAAAAGTGCTTTATTAAAGTTGATTTTTTTTGTAGTTTTTGGGAGATGACAGCAAATACAATTACACTTCGAGGCACATTGAGAATTCAAAAAAATTAAGCCAACACTAAATTAGTAACATTTCACATGTGCTGGCATGGGAGATTTATATTTTCCAAAATTTTAAATTTTTGGGGCTTTGACAAGTTTTTTTTTTTAATTCCTGATGACTTTTTGCATCACCCAGTATATTTATTTTCACTAAATTCGAACACGTGGGAAAGGTAAATAAATACTAAAACTTTAGTTACATGCTGAAACCTTGCTAAAAGGCTACAAGCATTGTGTAATTAATTAACCTGTAAAAGGAAGTGTTGTGAGGTTTTACATGTGTTTTAGTGTTAGGTTCGGTTTTCAGAATTATGAATTTATTTAGAAACGGCAAAATTAAATTTTGGAAAGGAATTAAATTTATTTATGTTATTCCTTAGGGCTGTCTTCTCCATTATTCTTAAAGCATTTTCGTATGTCAGGCACAAATTCTTTGCAACTTTAGTGGCGTCTGGTTAAATAATAAGGTAAATATGCAGAAGCTCAGCGCCATACGATATTTTGGGAAATGGTTTAACACCACCAAATAGGACGATAATAATGAAAATAAGAACAAAAATATACTTTCTGTATAATAAAGTAATAAATTACCTTTTTAGAAATAGGTTCATCTGATACTCTTGTGGGAGGAGGTACTTCATCTTGATCAGTTTTATTAACCTCTGCAGATACTGAGAGCTTCCGTTTCCTCTTATTATTTTTGTTTTTCGTCATTTCAATCAAACTATTTGCTAAAGGAGAAAAATTCGTACATAAAATTGATAAAAACAATTCTAACCCAACTTTATGGATCAGTACCACTCACATGCACGTTTCAAAAAACAACACAGATCATGACTAAAAGAATTGCACAGATCCACAGATTATATTTTGTTTGCTTGTTATATAACAATAGTAAAATTATCTTTTGGAATTAAAGCTAGTTAAATTTCTATGATAATTTCATAAATTGAAATTAAAGTGTAAAAAGACAAACACTGCCTGATCAGGAGTTTTTATTAATCCTGATTGATCCACTTCTTCCATTTCCTTAAAATGTAGTTTCAGTTTGTTCCTTTCATAATGTTCATACCTTATATTAACTATATTAGCCTTTATTAATAATATTTATATTAGTTGATTCCATCTTCACATGAGTTACTAGTTTCCAACTGAGAACACTTGAAAAAATGTTACACTTGCCAACAGTAGCACTTGCTTTTATAATTGTTGAGGACTGCCATTTCGGCAAATATATCCCATTGTTAACTCAAATCGTATCACTATGGTCTGAGTTGACAATGGGACACATCTCCTGAAATAGCTCTCCTCAACAATTATAAAAAATAAATACTATTACAGACAAGTATAACATTTTACAAGAGTTTTTAGGTAATAATATTTCACTAAACACTTGTAAATATTTATATTGTAAATATTGTTGAAGATAGAATCAACAAATAATAATAATATTTGTTTCCTTGTAAATAGTTTTAAAATAATCTTCAACATTTAAAATAACTTGTTTTATTGTGTTGAGGTGAATATTTTAATCGATATGGAGAATTCCGAGGTTGTGATCAATGACTAATAGAGTCGGCAATGCCAGGTGCCTTCTTAAAAAAAATATTTAAGGGTAAAATACCTTGAAAAGGTTTAACAATCGGAACATTAAAAACATTAAATATTAATTGGTTATTGTAATAATCCTGATTTCTTCGATTAAATCATAGGTAATTATAGAAAGAAATAAGTAAAAACTTTAAGTTTACTATGTTGACACGTTTCGAAACCGTCGTTCCATTGACAAGCTGAACGTCCTTCTCTTAGTAGATTAGGCTTCATTCATGAAACGACGGTTCCGAAACGTATCAGCAGAGTGAGTAGCTTTCATTTGGTTCTTTAAATAATAATTTACTTATGTACATTTCGATGACCATGCATCATCATCTCAGAGTCATAGACTACGTGAGACAGTAGGCCTGTTATTTACTTTAGCAATGTTAGATTTACCGTTCAGAATGTTTATGATTATTTTATTAGGAAAATAATAAATCTATTCTAATCTGATGCTGTATTAAACTGTAATTTTACGCAGGTGTATAATAATGTAGTGAAACAGTGACCTTATACAAAAAGAATTATTTATTACAGTATTGTGTTTGTAAATTGTTGAATATTTATTGTTGTTCGAATGGCAGTGGACTCTTGTTTAAATTTAGTAAACAAATGCAGATAATAAACCTTATTGTTAACGTTCAGAAAGTTTATGCTTCATAATTTTTTTTTTTGAAAAAACAAATGTGTTTTACTAAATACTTTGTAAGTATATTGTAATATAGAAAATGCAGTAATAAAGGGTAACAGACTGAGGTTATACATACAGAATTATTTGTTACATTATTATGTTTGTAAAGTGAGGCTATATTTATAACACCATAATTTGTGTTACCTTTTAGGTACTATTTATGTTTTGTTTCTGCAACTGAAATATGTTGTTTAAGTTTAGAAGTATTTTTAGTGACATATCTAAAGAGGGAAATAGAATAAGCGTTTCAATGACCAAGTCATCATCATCAGTGAGTGTTACTACTGCAACACTCATTGAGTAGTAACACTCACTGATGATGATGACTTGGTCATTGAAACGCGTATGAGTAAATAAATGATTAATTTGTGAGTTTTGTGTATGTTTTTAACATAACCTCACAAGCTAAGCTCAACGAATATTTGTTTAGGGAATAGAAGTTTACCACTATTTGATCATGCATACTTTGTCAACCATTTCTTTCTCAACCAATTTTCACTTTTTAACTCATGGTTCAAAATCAGGTAAAAATAATCTCAACTATAATTATTGCTACATAACAAAGTGAACACACGACATAAACAACCTAAACCCAAAATCCAGCTACTCAACACATTTTTCAAAACACGCAACACAAATACACGAACATACTTACTAATTTAAATAGAAAAATATGAAATATACAAGCATCAAGCAACAGAAAATATATTAAATGACCACACACACTTTGAATCCAACTGCCTTTTTCATTATATTGTAAACAACCAACTTGACCTACCCCACTATACTCATAAATCTTATGCCGACAACCTTGTATACCTTTGTGCGATGGCGTCAGTAAAGGCTTAGTTTCATAAAAGAAACAATTGTTTCGAAATGCGTCAGAAAGTAAGCCTCAAGTATTCACTTAGTTATGTGTTAATTAATTATAGTTTCATCATTGAATTCAAAATGATTAGAACAAGAAACTTTAAAAAAATCTTGTTTGAAATCTGTATCATTCATTGTTTTCAACAACTCTGGTTTTGAGCATGTTTTACATTCCATTTTAAGAACTAAATTTAAACTTATAAAAAAGTTCTCATTTGAATATTCATAAAATCAACAAATAATTCATGGTAGTTTTAACTTAGGTAGTGATAAGTTTCTTAGAAATTAATGATCTTCTTAGTAAGTACATAATTAGTATACATTCTTAATTTTGACAATTTTGTCTTCTTTGTTAATTATTATAGAGTTCATCACTTGCCTTGGATCCACCTATTTCTCAGTTGATAAATGATTTATTCACCCTTTTCTCATTTGATAACTGATTATTATATTTGAAAATTACTTTTCTTGTTTAAGGGTATTTTTATATTGATAATATTTAAATTTACTTTCCAGCAGTATTTTAATTCTTGATTTTTGTAGTCCATTAGGTTCGGTGAATCTTATTAATCACTTAAACAATAGTTTATGACTATCCGAACTTTTTATTTAGTAAATTTGTTAAAACTTACTGAGACAGAACGTTTTCGATCGCTATGTGCCGATCTAAACAATAGTTTAAGTGATTAATAAGTATTTTAATATTGTTTGTTAAAACAACTCAAAAGCTTTTGACAGCAATTTGAGTACTTTCTAACTAGAAAATTGAACAAAAAGTAATCTTGTTAGCTCTGTTGTTGAACTTTATTACTGTACAGTATCTGGAGTTATTATGTTACCTGTTAACCAGTTAATGTGCTAACTGATTTTTAATCACTGTAAATAAAAGTTACAGATTGTAATCCTTAGTATACACATTACAAGATACCTCAATAAACCAGATTTTTGGCAAACACAGTATTTCATATTTTATAAGTACTTTGGAACTCAAACAATCTGGATCATAAGTAAATGCAAGAGATTTGAAAATAATGAATTTATTACAAACATGATTTGACAACTGATTTATTGTCCTTATCAAGTCTATAAAAAATATTTAACATTAAAAAACTAATATCACAAAGCAAAATATTCCTTCTATATAGTTCAGATATTTATTCTACGTAGATATTTTACAGCCTTCTATTCTATGCTGCACCAAATATTCCTTCTATATAACTGTAGGTTACATAGCTAAGCAGTGTACATAAGTTAAAGTAGAGTTTACATTAACTATGCTGTTTATAGTAAAACAGACTTAATAAAGACAACTAACCAGTTGTTGACATGTCTATGTAATAAAGAAGTTTAATAGAGTTGCTTATTAATCTTTACTATCCTTTACATAAAACTTTCATATGAGTGCCTAAATAATTATAAATAACATTGGATATAAAATTAAGAATTAAATTAATCATCACCAAGCTCTAAATTTGTATATTCCCTCCACAATTTGAGAAAACATGCTCATTAAAAAAAATTAAAAATCTATCTTTATAGAGTTTATAATAATATTTATGCAGTTTATAAATTACAGAACAAATAAAATAATATGTATAGAGCTGACCACATAACCATGCACTTGGCCTTGAGAGATCACAGTAGGATAGATGGAAATTAGAGGGTCAGTATTAGTACTTTCTTACAAGCTTGATAAAAACTGCCGAAACACTGACTTGCATGATATGATCGATATTAGATAAATTTGATGATAAATTAGCTTCTGTATGAATTAACGAACAATCTTGAAATATGTGTAGACATATCGGATGCAGAAGCTGTTGATGTATAGAATTCTGAATATGTAAGATGTTTTCAGAATGTAGTACACGAGAAATCTCGTAAAATCTTTCACGGCCAAGTGCATGGTTATATGGACCACACTATACTAATTAATTTATTACCATTGAGTAAAACAGTAATTAATAACATAGGTTTATAAAATAAAAACCAAGTTAAGATATTAAGATTTAAAATTTTTAAAGTGTAGGATTATTTATTTAGCACAAAAAGGATGAGCAAGATGTATACAAAGTAAATTTTCATATAATTTTCTATTAGTAAAACCAAAGTATGAGACCTTTTAATGTTGTTTAAGGGAAGACTTTAAAGCTGTCACTGACTTCTCCATAAAGCTACCAAAGTTGGTGGAGCTAATAAATACTATGTTTTTAAAAGAATAAAACTGTCCCAAAAGTAAGTTACACCTTGCTATATGAGATTGGCTATTTAGAGATGTGATCCATTTTTAACTCAGACATGGTGTTACGGTTTGAGGGGAATTATTTTCCAGTTCAACACCATACATCATACTGTAAGTGTAATTGCTACTTTTATTGCTATTGTATAAAAAAATTAAGGTTTACAAAATTTAGAACATTTCATATTTTCAGTTCCAGGAATGGTTTATGTGTTACATTTAAGTTTAGTATTTTTGCAAAGCAATATTAAATAATTTTTTCTTGCTAGATTTCAAATTTTATTTATTAAAATAATTTTCTCATTAGATTGCTGTTCAACAAATTGAATCTTTTTTATGACAAATTATGGATTTGTATAGATCCTCATTTTCAATCATACTGGGGTTAGGGATGATCCAGTAAATAAAAAACTGCAGAATTTTGGCAAAAACTCTTTAAAGAGAACAATTATTCTGGCTGACAGTACTATAACTTAAAACATAGTGTTATTATATTTTGAAATTTTTAACAGAGTACTAGTTTTTTCTATTTCAAAAAAAGTATGTAGTGTTACTGAACGATTATCTGCAAATGCTGGATAATGTTCAACTAGAGTGTGGTTACATTTTGTATGATAAATTTAACATTGTAGCTGAATGAGACAAGCTTTTAAGGAAAATTACTACTCCTGGCAAACTTTTGGATAAATTTTATTTCAAGGGCAAAATTGTTTTAAAAAACAAGTTCTTGAACAAAGAGTATCATTTGTAGTCCTTTAGAAAACGCTATGTGGCAGATATAACATTTTTATCCTCAACAAATTTTACTATTGAATTTGTTTCTAATTTAAACTTTGATACCGGTTTTCCTTATAATTCTCAACCTCATACATGGGTACAATAAAACACATTAGCAAATATGTAAACGCAGGCAGACACTTTACTTTTAAAGCATAAGTAGTACTGTCACCGGCACACGAGAAGATCCCTGGTGTAGAAATGTGTCTTGCTCGGTTTTCAGTTCTGCGCATGCGCTGTCAATGTATTCCAGACCTACAAGCGTAACCTAATGGTACAATAGTTATTTAGTAGCTATATAATAGTAAGTAATATTATAAAAAGTCTGATTACTTTTGCACCATTAATTAAAAATGTTAATTGTGTATGTTTTACCATTTACTCATTCTAGCACCTTAAATTATTAAAACTGAATCTAATTTGAATAACAAAAATGTTATTGAATTTAAATAAATGAAAGTTTAAATCAAATTAAATTTTACGTAGGTACAAACTTTATTGTAAATAACTCAATATCATTTGTTAACAGGTTGGCAATGGTGATTTTTTTATATATACATATTTTGCAAGAAATCAAATTTGCACCAAGTTTTCTTTCTGAAATATAATATTTAAATAAAAGAAGATATCGAGTAGTTGCATTTTTAGTATGACTCACATTAGCTTACAGTTTGGACAGTGTGGTAACCAACTTGGTGTCGAACTTTTTTCACTTATTTATGAAGATATAAGCCATAGAAGCAAATCTCCTAATCTAATCAATGATTCTTACAGAAATATTAGTTTGGACAATTGGTTTTATAGAAAAGGCAATTCTTTACAAGCTAGGGCAATTCTTATTGATACAGAAGATAAAGTTGTAAATGAAATTAGATGTCATCCAAATTGGAGTTATAATCCTGAAAATATTGTTATTAATAATAGTGGAGGCTCAGCAAATAATTGGGGCAATGGTTATAATATAAAAGGACCTAAAATACTAGATTCTGCTATAGAATCATTGAGAAAAGAATGCGAGAAATGTGATCGTTTGCAAGGCTTTCTTAGTATAAACAGTTCAGCTGGTGGTACAGGCTCTGGAATATGTAGTCATTTTATAGAACATATCCAAAATGAATTCTCCAATAAGACTTTCATTAGTGTGTTAATATTACCTTATGCTGCGGGTGAAGTTGTAACTCAAAATTACAATACCCTCTTCACATTATCAAAATTAAATAACATCAGTGATGCTATAATGATATTCCAAAATGATCATATACATAATATGTTAAGATCAGGAGAAAGAAGTAAAACTTTAGAGTTTAAAGCTTTGAATCGTGTAATTGCAGAACAAATAGCATCTGTGTTTCAGCCAATATCAAATCATAACACCATAGAAAAAATAAAATTTTCTGAATTTGCCTCTCACTTGTGTGCACATCCACAATATAAATTGTTGTCAATTAAGACTACACCACAAGTAATAAATCAAGTTAGTAACTTTGAACATAATTTTAAATGGAATTCTTTACAACACTGTGAAATAGATATGTTTACTCAAAAATACTATAGAACTAAATGTTTAGAAAAAAACATGAATTTCAAAATTGTTGCCAATATGTTGGTGTCTCGAGGAAAACCATCAATAATCCCTTTAAATGAAAATAAAATAAGTCCTTCTAGTAGCTCTTTGTATTCAAATTGGTCTCTGAAGAATTCTTTAATACACTACACTCAGTCTAGAAAATATTTGAGAATGGAACAATACGTAACATTTGTGACTAATAATTCATTGATTCAGCCAGATTTGAATTGTATTTTGGAATCAGCATGGATTTCTTTTATTAATAATGCATTTATTTATTTGTATGAGAAACATGATGTAACAAAAGAAGATTTCTTAGAGGCATTCTTCAATGTAGAAACTATCAACCAAATGTACAAAACTTTATAAAAAAAATAAAACATTATTAGCAGTAATAAAATTGTTTTTACATAGTTTAGTTCATTCTTTAACCCAAAGTTATTTCCCAAAATGAAAACTAAAAAATTAGCATTATTTTATCCTTAAAAAATGTGTCAGGATTGTTACAATTTTATACTGAATACAAATTCCAGTCAAATACAAACTACAATGGTTTATACCATTTTCTAAACACAACAAAACTTCTATCAATGAAAAGCTTAGATTATGAGCTTTATTTTATGTATTGTACATTTATTTAGGACATTTTATTAACCCTAAAAATTTCTTGAATGTATTAATGTTTAGAGAGTGTATGAAAATTTTGTTCCTCCTGCTTGGAGACAGATACCCCCTTGTTTCAAAATGGTCTCTGAAAGTCAATTTTACTGCCAGAAAAAATTTTTCAGCAACATATTTTAGTTAAAGTTAAAAGTTAACTGTCTACTCAAAATATGTTTTACCTTGTTTCTTATTGGACCAGTCACCATTCAACCATTGGAAAACTTTCAAGACGAGGTATGTTATAGCAAGAAAAAATGAGAAACTTCCCTTGATATTTGACTGTCAGCAGGGAAAGTGAGAGCTAGCCTTTTAGGACTGCTTAATTATCTAACAAAATTAAATGCAGTGTTACAATGAAGTGCTGACCAATTTTGTCATTTCATGGCAAAGGCTTTTGTCATGCAAATCCTATTCATAACTGATAAGCACATTCTGCTGACGCAACTGTGAAGCTTCTCAAATAAGTTCTATGGCAGATTTTTTTTATCATCCTGCCATACCTTGCTCCATATGACTTTGATCTGTATCTATTCAGCTAAAAAAATAAGGTGGCCAGCACTTTAGTAATGATGATGAAGTGAAAAATGAGGTAGAAAGTTGGCTCAAGAATTTAGCAGCTGAATTTTATGACAGGAATAAAAATACTGAGTCAAAGATATAAAAAATTGTGCAGAATTAAATGTACACTATGTACAAAAGCAAATAATTGTACATGAATGTAAATGAGCAATGTTTGATATTTTCAAGATGTGTTTCTACAGTTTACTGTATGAGGTTAACTTCCTTCTTAGATACCCTGACAGGGTGTCTAGTGACAAGGAAAACCTGGAAAAGTCAGGGAATTTTAAGATTCTGGAAAATTCAGGGAAAAGTCGGAAAATTTTAAAAAATCGGGAAAATATTTATTTTGATTAGAAACAAAACTAGTGGCCATTGCTCTCGAATATTTGGTATTGTAAGCCAGCGGTTTAGGGGCAGGGCAGTCAGGAAATAACACTTCTTTATTTAGATGCCCATTATTTATTTGATAAGCCCAATGCTATGATTTCAGGACTTATGTCAATAAATATTAAACCTGTCGAGTTGGTACAGTTGGGAGGTTTTAGCCTGGACCGTGGCCTTGGGGTGCGCAGTTGTTCTGTTATCATATGGACAGGGGGGGGATAACAGATAACTCAGTCTGTTTCTGACCACACAGAACACTGTGTAAACATTCGTAGCCAGCTATTTGTCTAGACTCGTGATAGTATGTGTTTTATTTGACGGTGATTATTTGTACACTGTTTATTTCAACATGGAAGGTTTCAATTTTCATTGCCGTAGCGGGCAAGCGCGTCATGCAGATGTCGTCATTACCTCCCCTCCTTCCTTAGGATAAATATAAACTAAAAGATGAAGTGACTGAAGCAGAGATTATATGGTGCGTGAATTTAGTAATGCAACACTTCTTTACGCAATGCAGAAGGTAGTGTGTGCCTCTTTCTAAGGATGTTCCCTGATAGCACCATTGCACAGAACATGAGATTGGGGAAAGATAAAATTTCCTATAGTGTTGTATTCGGTTTATCAAATTATATTAAAGACCTGTTACTGACATCATTAAATTCAAATTCTAACTATGTAATTGGCTTTGATGAAAGTTTAAACAAAATATCACAAAGAGTCCAAATGGATTGAGTGTTAGGTATTGGGATGCAGAGACGGATGAAGTGAAAGCTCGATATTTTGGTTCTGTGTTTCTTACAGACACAAAAGCAAAAGAGTTACTCAATTCGTTCTTCAAAGTCTGGATTTATCCAAGATCCTTCAGATATCAATAGATGGGCCCAATGTAAACTGGGCTTTCTATAGACATCTAAAAAAGGAAAAGTCAGGGAAAACACAGGGAATTTCTTCAAGCTATTTTACTAGACACCCTGGAAAAGTCAGGGAAAAATCAGGGAATTTCTTCAAGCTACTTTACTAGACACCCTGCCTGAGTATTAAAATTAGTAATCAGACAATTTTACTTAAACCATTCATGATATATATTTGGTTTTGATTAAGACCAATTGTAGATAATAAAATTTGTTTGTATGGACTGTCTTTTGTGACTTAGTCATGCAAGACAGTAAATTTTACTTAAAGTTTTTTCTAAATAAAATTGTTTCTGTTTTTTTTTTAAATATAATGTGAATGGTTTTATAAATTTTGTTAGTTGTTTTCATATATATGTTCCAACAGATAATAAAGGCCTAGTAAAAAAAATTAGTTTTGAAGAGAATAATTTTTTTTTTGGAATGAAGAGCTGAAAGCCAAATAAAGTGATAAGGTTGTGTGTGTGTGTGTGAAATTGTTATACAGTAAACTCCCGATTATCCGTGGGCGGATTAACCGGTTTGCGAATTATCCGGGGTCTGCCATTGTTTTAAAAATATCCAATTTTTATTCCAATCAGATTCATGTGTTTAAATTTCCAAACGGTGAATTACGACGTAAATACATATAAGGCTTAATAGAAGTTAAGATGAAGGGAATAGATATGTAAATATGTACGTACTAATTTTTACATTGAAAGGGAAGCATCCCGACGCGGGCCAGCGAAATAAAAGGGGCGAGCAGACTACTGTATATAAGTGACAACGACAAAATGCTTGGACGCCAGAAAACCTAATGTGTGTCATAAGATTGTAAACAAATGTCAGCTAATCTCGGCTATAAATAGTCTAGGACGTGACATATGCATTATCCATGTCTGTCATATACATTATCGATCTTTATGGCTTTGTGACACAAGTAGACACTGTGCGACAAAATGGTTCTGAAGAAACTTAGATCGCACATTAAAGCTAAATCAATGCTCACAAAAAAACAGACGAAAGTGACAGATTTTTTTGTTAAAAAGTGAAAGTATTATGTGTAAAGGAAATTACATATGTACATACGTACTTACTTTTGACATATATTTATGTACATATTGTAAATAGTTAGACATATAAATGTACCTGTTATAATCTGTCAAATACATCGACATTTATAATTATTTTCTGTATTTATTTTGTCCTCTGAAGATTATTTGTGAATTGCATTAACCGGGGTCATTATTTGTGTAACTTATGGTATAATAATCGATTATCGATAGTTTTGCGTATTCTCTGTTCATAGCGGATTATTCGGGGAATTCGTTATCCGGCGTTGCAGGGCCACCCTATTCCACGGATAATCGGGAGTTTACTGTACTTGCGTTTGACCACATTTTATTTGTTCAATACATTTGTTTTATAATCACTAGCATGACTGTACATGATAACAATAAAGAATGCAAAAGGGTTTTAGCTTAGACTTAAGACTATTACAGTGCAACAGATACAAAATTATATTTCAATATTACTACATATATGTATGTCATGCCGACAAATGTATACAGTTTTTCATATTTTTTCAGTTTTAGATTTTTTTATACATACTTTTGATATAAAACTATATTTTACGAATATATAATAAATTCCCTACAAAATGTATATCTTGGAATATTTTGTTTTTATAGATATCACTTGTCAAAAAAATCCACTAATTACTGATATTTTTCAGCAAATGCATTTCACACTAGATCTGTGCATTGTTCAGTAGCATGTGTCACAGAGAAAATTGTTCTCACAGGATTGGAACAAAGCACTGATCTATGTCTGCTGAAAAGTATCATTAAGTAGTGATTTTTTGCCAAGTGATATCAATAAGATTTTTTTTAAAAGCCACAAGATCGACAACACAAAAACAGCAAGGTTAGAATTTTTTGTGAACTACTTTCCAAAATATGTGCAGTTTATTATACAAATAGAATATATATTACATGAAATATATAATAATTTTGCTTTTGATTATTTGATAAGCCTTCATTTTTAATAGAAGCAACAGTAATCTAATTTCAGTTTATAGTTAATGCTCTATAGATAGAAATAAATTAGGAATCGTTCTCTTGGATTTTGTAGTCCATTACGTTCGGTGAAACTTAATTAATCACTTTACCATTAGTCTATAACTATCCGAACTTTAAATTTTGTAAAAACTTACTGAGACAGAATGTTTTCGATCACTATGTCGCGATCTTCATCAGTATCTTCTGCTTGGAGTTGTTAACTTAAGCGATAATGGTTTTAAAGGCAGGTTTTTGAAAGTATCAAAGAGTATGTGTGATTTGTATTAGGTTTGTTTGTGTAATATGTTTGTACTTTGTGTGTTTGTAACAACAATCATATTAAACGAACAAACCCAATACAAATCACACATACTCTTTGATACTATTGAAAACCTGCCTTTAAAACTGTCACCACTTAAACAACTCCAAGCAGTAGACACTGATGAAGATCGCCACATAGAGATCAAAAATGTTCTGTCTCAGTAAGTTTTTACAACGTTTACATCATCAATTTTACAACAAGTTTATATCAATTTGAGCTGATTATTCTTTTCTTTTTTTACTGATGAAAAACCAAATTTGGCTATAATTACCATTTTAAGTAGAGTTTATTCCCACTTCTTCCATGATTAAGAACAGAGATTTTCATCCAAAGGTTTCTGTGTTATAAAATCGCAAAAGTTTTATGTGTGACTGAGGTATTTTCAAATAACATAAAATGTAAGATCAAATTATAAACTTCAAACTTTCAGAAAATCATTTTACAATAATATCTATAGGATACAAAAAAATGTCTTTGCTGATCTTTTTATCTTTATCTCAAAGAGATACATGTAGGAAAAATTGTCTTAATCCTTAGCACACACATTACAGTTTATCTCGATAAGTAAAACTCTTCGCAAACGCATAGGATAAGTCAAGGAGAGTTGGACCAGTGGCTTAACTCTCATGCTAGTCGCGAGTTAAACTCTTGTTATTGAATGTGTTACAAAAGTTTTTCTCTGATTTGCCTATTTATTCCAGAGAAAAAACAAATTATTTGTTTAGCCAAGTGTGAAAATTATATCGCATTGATACAAATATTTAGTTTTGAGACTTAGTTTCCAAGGTATTGTCATAGTTTTTTTATAGCAAATGTGTAGGGATAAAACTAACCTAAAATGGCTACCCCATTCAATACCTTCATATAAAATTAGGGGTGGTCCGTCTCTCCCGGACAATCGGGAGAGATGGACAGGCATTTTCTGGGAGGGATGGATCAAGTGGTTTAAATGGGAAGACAGGTCGTAAACTTAATCTAAATTGAAATATGTTTAAAGTAGTATTTAACATTTAACTAAGAATTAACGAAGTAAAATTTACAAAAGTTGGTACTTTCTGTTCTAGAGAAATGCCGATTAAATATTTGAGAACAGGAACTAGTGGCAGAAGAGGCATTCATTCAAGCTATTGCCTTTGCAAAAAACAACCAAAAGGGTGCAAATGTAGCCTCAAAGGCTTTTGGGATACTTTAAAACCACTTTAAAAAAAAGAATAAAATTAAATATTGAAACTAAAGGTAGTTTTGGATACCACCCAGCAGGGAGTGAAAACGAACGGAAAATTGTCTACTGAGATGTAGAAGACAAGTCGGGTATCTCACCTCTGCTGAGAGAGGTGTATTATGTTCAGTGATAATGTGTACATCACCTGGAGTCTCCTACATTCCCCTTTCATTACCTTCCCCTGCCAAAGGATGAAAGTTGAATTAATGAATGGAGCTCCACCTGGGACTGCGTTCACTTGCCACCCTACCGGGTGGACGCACACAGAGCTTTTTGTAGAATGGTTCAGTCATTTTTTGATGCATGCCAAACCACAGAAGATAAGGTTTTGTTGATATGAGATGGGCATTCTACCCATACTAAAAATACTGCGTTCATTAACATGGCAAGGGCTAATCATACCACTATGGTGTGTTTACCGTCTCACAGCAGCCATAAATTGCAGCCTCTGGATGTGTCTTTCATGGGACCCCTGAACACTTTTTACGTTCAAGCAATTGAGCGGTTTTTAAGGAACAACCCCGGGCGAACAATGACACAATACCAAGTGAGTCGTCTTTTGGGAGAAGCCTACATGAAGGCAGCTGTTCCACTCAATTCAGTGAATGGATTTAGAAAACATACCATTGAACCGCTCAATGAAAACATATTCTGAGAAGAATTTGATGCAACAGACATTACAAAACTACCACTTCCAGCAGCTGCCGTTACATCCAACAGTAATTACTTTAGTCATCACTTACCAACAAAGCTGGTGACCCACAACCAGGGTCATCATCCCTAATGATATTGTCCCTTTGCCTCATGTATCACAAGAAAAACCCATCAGAAATGAGCGGAAGAAAGGTTATGCAGTTTTGTTATCAAGAGGTCTTTAAAAATTATCTGGTGGCTGACAAAGCTGGTAAAGAAGTAAAAGATAAAGACAAACTTAAGAAAGGGAAATAGCCGAAGAAAAACAGAATAGGCCTTCCAAAAAAAATTATCACCTAGAGAATGCCGGATCAACAAAGCAAAAACAGAGTTATTTAAAGACTTAGATAATGAATCAGAAGATGTTGCACAAAGTTTATGTATTGTTAGGGAGCATTTTTGGCTTCAACTTCCAAAAAGCGTTGGATTAAGTGTCCAGGATGTAATTTGTGGGCCCATTAATTGTGCGCTGGGTATTTATGTGAAAATTGCTAAAACTTATTAAAATCCTTTTAATTTTTTACAAATTTGTTTTTCAAAATAATTATTTAAAAAAATACATTTTTTTCTACTCAACATAATTGAAAATACATTTTGTATCTAAATGAGTTTAACTTTTACTTAAAATAAAAAACTTCTCTACAAAAAAAGTTTTCTCAATTTATTTACTCCTGTTTTACTATGTGGCCATTATGCCCAGCCCTGTGAAAGCATATGGCCACTTGCTTGCTTTTTGTAAAATTATTTTTCAGGCTTTTCCCTTTTTTAAATTACAACATTTTTCTCAGATATACTACATTGCTTATTGTGTATATTAGTTAACTTTGAAGTACACAGATGAATTAGAAATCAGTTATAAAATTTTAACGACCTTAGACTGACCATTAATTATTCTTGTAGTTTTATTTTCTTTTAATAATGATACAAAGCAATAATCCCTAGAAAGATTAGTATTCATCCTGCCAAAGTTACCTTTAATATACTTAGATCAAGTGGTATATTTTAATGTGGGTAGGGTCATGAAGTAATTTATATGGAGAAACCCTAGTTGTTATAGCAAAATGAATATACTAAATTATTTTAAATAAGAAACTACTTTTTGAGAATGATGTTATGAAACCAATAAAGGTAACGGATTGAATAAAGTATTTTTCATCTTCAGCAAAATATACAACCATTTGGTTTGAATTTAACTTGAAGGAAAGCGAGTTTAAAAAATATTTTACAATTGACAGATAAATTCTAATAAAAGTGAAATGATATAATTTCATTTAACAAATATCGTTGAAAAGAATCAGAAACAGTTTTTTTTTCATTTACATTATTGAAATATTTTAGGTCATAACTAATTTTGATTTTTCATATGTGACTTGAACATCTGATGTATAAAGAGTATTGTATAAATAAAATTGTTAAGGGTAATATGAAGCAAATGTTTAGCGAATGTATATAAACATTTAATAAGACTATAATTAAATAATATTTAACTATGTAAATACTTAAGAGCTTACTTGCTGATGGGTTTCAAAACAATCGTTATTTTTACGTACCTAAGCCTCTACTCGTAAAAAGAACGATTGTTTCGAAACGTGTCAGCAAGTAAGCTCTTGAGTATTTACTTAGTTAAATATTATTTAATTATAGTTTAATCAGTGAATTCAAGATGATTACAACAAGCAAATTTAATTTGATATAAAAGAATGTATATAACATGTTTTGAAATGGAGAGAAATAAAAGTTTGAAAATATCTAAAAGTTATCAGTCATTTTGAGCAAATAAAATAAAATAAACAAAAAATAAATAAAAAATTAAGTTTCGAAGTAGCAATTATTTTTTTTACTAAACTAATACAGTTTTAAAAACAAAAGAATAAATAGGCTGTGACTCACAATTATAAAAACTTTATTATCAGATGCGTTTCAATGGCAATATGTCATCATCTCCAGTGTGCTACACAACTGACACTTAATTGAAAAAACTGAACATAACCTATAATATTGTAACAAAATATTTAGCAGAACCAGGTTGGAGAGTTACAGGTTTCGGCTTATGGGCTAGATTCCCGACTTACAACATTATCTGAATAGGAATGCTGTTAAGTATTAGGTTGTGCTAATAGCTACAGTTTGGAGGAGAGAATGCAGTGGTGAAGGTAAGAGAGTTATAGGTGTTAAAATCAATAGTTGTCGATAGATAAAGAAGAAACTACCCTAAATAAAATTTCGTCACTACACGTTAAACAATTGTTTTTATTAAAACTACTGTTCCTTTTTTTTTAGCTGTATACCTAACACAGTGTAGATGGCTCAATTCCACTGATACCACATGTTCTGCAAGCTATTAGAGCTTTGTGATGTGTTAATCTTCTTAACAAGTCTAGAAATGGTTAGTTCTGTTCACATATTTTATTACTTCGTTTTGATTACAGGGACTTGTGTGTGACAAACTCAAACCAAAGCTGTCTAGATAGTTTTTTTATAGTGATATCCAGAATCAATCAAACCTAATCAGGGTTCTAAAGTTTCCACTATTCTTTCCTAGACATATGTTTTTGATGCGCTTCAAACCATTCTTTTGCTTCCACAGATTATTATAGTCTTTACTATGGATAAAACTTTTGTTCTATTCTATGAGGCTTTATCTATTTGTTGGTAAATACCATCAACCTTTCCCTCAAATACATTTACATATTTTGAGCACTTACAGAAGAGTTTTTATGGTAAGAACTGTTTTCAAATCAGCCTCCTTTGCACTTACCAATTAGTAAACATATTGAATTTTTTCTAATCTTTTAAATGTCGTAAAGGAATTTTATGTTTCATGTTGGCCTTTACATAAGTTAAAACCTTTAGCAAGTATAAAACAGTACTTACAAAAAAAAACCTAAATTTTCCTCAGAGTGTGCTAACTAAACTCATGAAGTATTTCTTTTGAAACTTCCATATCCTTGGGAGAGGGGATACGTATTCATGAGGAATCCAAGTACTTATTAGGATTGTGGTTTTTCAGAAACATAGGGTGATCTGTTTTAAAAAATATATTGACTGAAGCTTCTTTAAAGCTTTTTCTATTGATATTATCTTTGTCAAGATCAATATTAAGGGATGTACTGGTATCTGAAATAGATGGCGCTTGTCCATTCTCCGACTTCTTTAAACAATCACATGCTGCTTTTTGTTTGATTTTTAAGAACTGTTAAAAGTTCTGTTCTGGGTTTTACTAATTTTTAATATGAACCTAACGTTATTATATGAACAAATTATTAATCACATGTTACATAAATAACTAATACACATTTCAACATTTGACAATGGACATAGCTAAACACAACCTCAAATGCACAGTGTTATTTATTAAGCAAAAAGGCAGTATTTCAGTACGAATTGCATAACTTGTATTTGTTATTGACATTAATGTCAAAATTAAATCCAAGGCAGGGTTGCAAACCAAAATGAAACAATGCAAGCAAATTCTCTTTCTGTAGAAAAACATTCTTTTTTGCCTTACTTCAATGTTTCAATATTTAGTATTAGGCTTACATATTTGTAAACAACAGTATAACTTGCTGCCTGCTAAAACAGTCTCTCTATATTTAGGTTGGTAGCTGTTGTACACATCAAGCACAAAAAAAAATGTTATTTTTGATCTCTGGTTTTACCAAGTAGGAAAAAACACAAGAAACCTTAGTATTAGGGATTGCCAAATTCCTAAAATTTTCTATTCTGATTTTAAAATTTTTCTTCCTGTTCTCGATTCTCAATTCTTGTAATTTATACATGCCTACATGATAGTTTATAATAATGAATTTAGTTAACATTTTGTTCATATGGTGAAACCTTTTATAAGTAGGAATTTCTGAGAACATGAACTTTACATATTGGACAGTAGTAATAATAATTACAATATAACTTCAGTGATAGCTATTTTAGTTTGTATAACTGGAGAAATTAAAACTACGTTTTCTTTGACATCCTAAAGACTGGAAGAGAGAAGGTCAAACCCGCCTAGGTGAAAGTGAGACAGAATAGTGGTAACTAACAAATGGACCAGTAATGCTTCTAATCGTGTTTGTTGTTGTGTCTTAAATAATAATAGTATTTTTATTATCTCAAATCAGCATTTGCTTTAATAGTTTAATTCATTCAACGCAACTAATACATAAATAAGATATATTTGATAATTAATTATATTTTCAATAAATTACACTGCACATGTTTTTTAACAGTAAAAAAAACCAAGATTAGGAATCCGTTTCATAAATTGAGAATCGGAATTGGCCCATCTCTACTTAATATAAGGTTTAGCCCAATTTTAGATCTTTTTTTTAAATAACCCAAATATCTACTATGCAGCACCCAGATTGTTCAATATGAGGAGTACATTAAATAGTAACGTCTCATATCCTTAAAAAATAATTCAATAAATTGTAAAATCTGTGGAATTAGTAAACATAAACATTTTGTTTACAGAAGTTGTATAGTGTTAAGCTGATTAAAATTAAACAAAAATAATAAAAGTAACATTGATTCTCTTAACACTTTCAACACGGCGGCGATATTGGTGATCTCATCCAACTACTGTCTGTTTTTCGGTTACTTCCAGCTCTGACAGCAGTGGAACGCCATGCGGGTTGCATAGCTTGTCATAGCATTTAATTATCGAGCCCGTTGTTTTCCTCTCAATAATTTTATTTCTAACATATACATGTTTATTTGTGACATCAGAACAGTGTATTAGACTCTAAAATATTGTTTTATTTATCAAGTCATAATTTAAACAAAGAAATACAAATGATAAATTACTGTATGACAAATAAGAAAACAATAAAAAAAGACAGAGAAAAAAAGAAAATTTATATACAAAACTAAAGACACTACTACTAAAATATTTTACATACTAAAATAAGCACTCAACATTTAACACGGAATGTTTATTTCTGTTTGTGCCAAGTGTTTTGGAGGTCGTAATGTAAATATGGAGACATAGATATACATATGTCAAGTCCGAGACTATTTATAGCCAAGATTAGCTGACATTTACAATCTTATGATGACACATTAGGTTTTCGGCAGTCCAAGTATTTTGTCAATGACTCATATTTACAGTAGTCTGTACCTACCTCGAGTAGGTTCATTCACTCTAATAGGACGGTTATCGTTTATTCTTGCGTTAGTTCAGACAGCTTGGTTTATTTTTATGATCGTCGTTTTTACCGAATATTTTGCAGCGTTAAGTGGTTCAAGCTAAAAAAAAAACACATTAAAATATAAAAGTTAAGCCAAATTAAATCTGTTCATAAAACTCCCTGAAACATTGTTATAGTTAAAGCATCAAAAGGTAATTGGGATTGTCGGATTTAAAAATGACTCAGGTACATTATTCTCCAAACTCTTCTGGAGCATTGAGATAAAAATCAAACCTTTATACAAACGCGTATCGACAGTAGAGAAGTTTCAATTAGCCTGGGAGTGAGCGTGCCGGTGAGCTCGCTGTATCTAAGAATATAGGCTAGGAGCGCACAGGCATGCTCTCTGTACTTCGTAAGGGAACCCAGAGCATGCCGGAGTGCTAGCCGTGCTGAAAGTGTTAAACAGGATAAAAATAACAGCTGTAATTATATGTTATTCTTTATATCAATAATATACTACAGGGTTACTTACAATACTTCTAATATTGGTATTTTATATTTAATTTCATTATCAATATATTGTAATAAATGAGTATATTCTACATGGTTAAAAAAATATTAAATTATATTCCTTGATAGACGGCCTATGTAAAATATTATTATGCTAGAAACACATTACTTTTGAGATTGAGTAGATACTATACACCACAATTAAACATTTTAAAAATTATTTAGACATTTTATCCTTGATAAAAGTATTCAAAATTAAGACATTAACTCTTGTCTTGTGTTTAGTATTGACATTTTGAAGTTTATCCTATTTCACTGACTTTGAAGAACTGTTCTTCAATGTTGTCGAGTTGTCATTGAGGACCTACAATAGTTGCTGTTCCAAGATCTGTCATACGAGGAAATTTAACTTTTTTCTTCTCAAGTTCATCTTGTGCCCAGAGAATTAATTTCATTAAATTATAAAGTCTTGGAGTAGTTGGCTCTTGGTGTTCTATTTTTAGAATGGCTGCATTTAATTCACTAGCCACCTATCAAAATCAAGACAAAACTAATTAACTTTGAGCAAGGGAAAATAGAAATATGAACAAAACCTCTTGAACTCAGTTATACAACAAATTTATTTGCACTTAATTAAACATAGCAGTTATTCATAAGTATATGGCTAAATCTTGGCAATTAAAAGTAACAATAAGGAAAAACATAGCATTTGTTTTCAGAGAAAAACTAAAACTAGTATTCACTGCCTGCAAAAAATATTCTAATCTAAAACTAAATATCTAAATAATAATAACTAAACCTAAACCTAAACTACTGCTACAAACTGAAGAACTAAACACTTGACTTGGATAAGTTAGAGGCTAAGTTTCCTAGCCTCGATGAAAAGAATACAGCTTGAGCTTGATCTAAATGCACCTGTAGCAAATCCAAGTTTTTAGAAGAAAATAAAGTCTAAGAAAATATTTAGCATGTGCCATCGTTCTTTATGAACATTATAGCTGTTACTTGCAAGTGAAACTGTACTTTTAATCTAATTCTTATTAAGTGGTTAGTAAACATTTACATAGTCCAAGTGCATCGCTGTATAGGCGTTTGAGTGTGCCTCCCATCTATTCTAACACAATATATCTCTGTATCATATGACTATTTTATCATTAAATGTGTTGCAGTGCAATTAATTAGAGACTTTATTTAGTTCACTGCCTTTAGAATTATACTCCAATTTCAGTTCTCACACTCATAGCTCGTTTAGTCCTTTTCATATCTGTAGGCATCTCACACATCTGCCATTTGAAATTGATCTGTGGTTTTCCAGGGAAATTTAAAATTAATCCCATCCCATTCTGTTCACCTATTATATGAACATTTTCTATTTACTCAAAAGTCTAATATTATTAATTGTTTTTTTTTTTAATAAATAAAACTTCTAAGCCACAAATAACATTTATTTAAACCTTATGTACATTTCAATTGCTCAGCAATCATCTTCAGAGGTATTTAAAAAATACAACTCAATTTGTATTACCTCTGAAGATGATTGCTGAACAATGGAAATGTACATAAGGTTTAAATAAATGTTATTTGTGGTTTAGAGGTTTTATTTATTTAAAAATAAACATTACGCCACAGTTGCTTCAAACAGTTATTATTAGTTGTGTTAATTAGAAACAGAATACTCTGTCCTAGGCAGAAACAGGTTGTCTAACAAAGTAATGACAATAATGTTTTCCCTCCGTATAACTGATTTAAAAACATCATCATCCATTTCTGTAAAAGATATGTTAATGGAATTAAGTCTATTGTAAAGCACATAAATTTTATACATCAAATTAATAGGTTTTTTAAAGACATAGAAGTATGGTTCATCATCTAGAATAAATGTTTTTACAAAATATTATTTTCAATTGTTTAAAGAGGCTCTTCTATTTGAATATTGAGGAGAATATTTTCACTAAAATAACTACATATATCTCAAATTACAGAAATTTTTGTATACATGTCTAAATAAAGTTCCGAATTTTTCAGAAAAATCTTTTTTCTATCAGTAATTCTAATTACCAATATCCTTCCACAGAGGAACCTGGGATAGTTTGACTACATAAATAAGTTTACCTTCTGGCGGTGTGTCTGATTCAGCAGGTCACTAAAGGGACTGGTCGTGGGTTCTTCGAATGCTAACAATGCCATCGTTCGTTCCAATTCCGTTAAAACTGCTGGATCAGATTCTCCAACTTCACTCAGTTGATCTTGAGCAAATTGTAAAGCTTCTTCTACCTTCCCAACTCGAATTAGTTCAATTAAATGAAGTTGCTGGACAGAAAACACAATTTTTAAAAATAATTTGTCCATATTAACATCACTGATAAAATGGTATACATAAATACCCTTAGCAAATTGGATTCAAATTTTTGTATCATAAACCATCCCCTAAGACTATAAAAATTATATAGTACACAATTAAAATTCTTCAATATTTTAAAATTAAGGTTAACTGAAGTACAGTTATAAATTTTTCCGTCCACAGTTTATAAAATAAACACTTCTTATAAGAAACATTTATGAAATGAAAATTTTGAAAGTTATCATGTAAGCAAAAAATATGATTAATTTAAAACTTTAGAAAATATTCCTTACAGAAAACTAGTAAAGACATTTTAAAACAATAGGCCTATGTACTTAACTCTTGATAATTCAGGCAGATAATTTGTTTAGCAAGTAATTCTTGATAAAAATTCAGTCAGTTATTCATCTATTGTAATACAGATTATGGGCATTTAAATGATGACAAATAGATTCCATGAATATACAGGTATCAATCAAGCAGCATAAAAATAAACCAATCAGCTTATCTCTAACAACAGATTAATAACAACAACATTAATAAGCAATTATTTATTTACAAAACTGGTCCAGTGGAGTTATCAGTTATACCTTATCAATGCTGTTATCACACTTTTATCATATGTTATGATGAATTTTCATTTACATTGTGTATGCAATCTACTGAAAGAAAAAATGGATGATCCAAAGAATGATTGCATTCTTCTCAGTTCCAAGAAACAAGGTTGGGACATTTATAAAGTCGTTCTGCCTTTGCAAAAACACCACAATCAGTCTGTACACTTCGTGTTCACGACTATAGTTCTAAAATGGATAAATCATATATATCATCGTTAAATGAAAAAGTGAGAGTCATTGAAGTGAAGAAAGAGAAAAATTGTCGGCACATGAAATAATGGTGCGGTTCAATCGTGCTAAAATGCAAATTTATGACATCATTAACCATAAGGATAAAATAATGAGAGTGGTTGCAGGCAATGGACAAATTAAGAGAAAAGCGAAGTTAACTGGTAATGAAGAAATCAACGCCATAGTGTGGGAGTGGTTTACCTGTGCCAGATCAAAAAATGTACAAATTTCAGGTCCAAAGTGAAATTCTTGCAGTAGCCAAATCTCTTGGCAACAATGCCAAGGTAGTTTAAAGTGCCTACAGGATGGCTGGACAGTTTCAAGAAGAGACACAACATTGTCTGGAATGTTCAAAAGATGTAGATGAACTTATTGTAAATGAGTGGAAAACAAAACTGTAAGATTTGATTGCAGAATATGAAACTAAAAACATTTATAACCTAGACAAAACGGGCTTATTTTTTCAGGAATTACTAAAAAAATCACTCATACTTAAGGAGGAAAGTGTCAAAAAAAAAACTTGCGTTATTATTGTGTGGAAACTTAGCAGGGGACATGGTAAAGCCTATTGTTATTAAAAAGGTGGCAAAACCTTGGTGTTTCAGAAACTTTAAAAATTGAAAATTTATCAGTGATTTGGTGAAACAGGAGGGTTGGATAACTGCTGCCCCAATGGAAGAATGGTTAAATGAAAAAAGAAAAACAAAAGGTTATTTTTTTCTGGACAATTCCACCTGCCACCCACACAAAGCTTTTGAATATGAAACGCCTGGTTCCCACCTAATGCTACGAGCATACTGCAGCCTATGGATATGGGTATTATTTACACATTTAGATTGTATTACAGGTGCTATTGAATTCAATCTTTAATTTTAAACATAGAAGAAGCTGACAGCTCTTATGATTTTGTAAGATTGTGTCAAATCTGGATCCTGTAAACTGGATTGGATTGGCTGCCAAACAAATTAATAATAAAACAGTAAAAAAGTGATTTGTTAAAGCAGAGTTTGGTGAAAGTGATGAAACAGACGACGGCAAAGAAGCAAGTGAAAATAAAAAGGCAATATCCAATCTTTGAAGAGACAAAAATATGCCATGTAATTCTGATGATCATATTGCCACACATCATTACTTTGAATCAGCTACAGATATTTTAACCATTAGAACTCCCAAAAACAAAGAGGAGGAGGAAGATGAAGTTGGGGATGAAGAGGAAGCAACCAGGATCGGAGATCCGAACAAAGATAAATGCTCATAAAGAGGCGTATAAAGCATGAGAGACGTCATGCAGTTTGCTGCTGATACTAACTTTTCCCACCTTCTTGAACTATTGTTCCCTGTAAAGGACTGTATCCAATCAGAGATGGTAACTAAAAAGTGGAAACAAGTTTATTTGATAGATTTTTGGAAAAAAATCAGAATAATATGAACAAGGGTAACTTCAGTATAAAAATACGAGGGCGGTCCACAAAGTAACCGCCGTTTGGGCATGGAGCGATAAGTAGTGCGGGAGAGCCGCCATTCTCACATCGTTGTGCGCAGCCGTTCAGTACGCTTCTAGCTGTGCAAGGGAGAGCATCGTGAGATCGTGCGTTCTTTTGTTATAACGTAAAAATATGAGCGCCGCGATAGAAAATCCCGCCAAGTGTGAAGTGTGTGGTGTAATAAGATTTCTGTGGTCGAAAAGTTACACAGGAGCTGAAATTCATCGTGAATTGAGTATGGCCCAAACATTATGAGCGTAGGTGTAGTCCGTCAATGGGTTCGTTTTTTTTTAAATAGAAGAACGAACGTTCACGATGAAGACCGGAGTGGTAGGCCATCTCTCGTCAGTGATGACTTGGTGAACAAAGTGGATGAGAAAATTCATGAGAACCGTCGCTTCACAATCTCAGAACTTTCAGATCATTTTCCTGAAATTTCTCGAAGTCTTGTGGATGAGATAGTGACAGAAAAACTAGGCTATCACAAGTATTGTGCTCGTTGGATTCCAAAAGTGCTCACAGATGATCACAAAATGAAAAGAATGAGTTTTCCCATAGACTTTCTTACTCGGTATGACGTTGAAGGAGAAACATTTTTGAACAGGATCTTTACAGGAGATGAGACTTGGATAGCCTATGTGAATGCCGAAACAAAACAACAGTCAATGCAATGGGGTCATACCGCTTTGCCAAAACAAGTCAAAGAAAGCTCGCCAATCTTTTCCAGCGAGAAAATTGATGGCTACAGTTTTTTGGGATGCTTTTTTTATGGAGCATGGTACGACCATTACAGCTGCAGCTTATTGTGAAATCTTAAAACGGCTATGACGAGCGATTCAAAACGCAGATGTTGTCTTACATCTGGCGTTGTGTTTGTCCATGACAATGCCCGCCCTCACACAGCTCAAAAAACAACTGAACTTTTGGAAAAGTTCAAATGGGACGTTTTTGACCACCCCCTCTAGAACCCGGACTTGGCTCCCAGTGATTTCCATCTTTTCCCGTACATGAAGCGGTGGCTTGCATCTCAGAGGTTTGCGATTGATGAAGAGCTTCAAAATGCTGTGACAGGTTGGCTACATTCCCAGGGTGCAGATTTTTTTAAAGACGGAATTTCAAAAACTGTTAAAAGATATGATAAGTGCTTGAATTTGTATGGTGAATATCTAGAAAAGTAGAGAAAAGCTGTAGTTTGAACATCTATATAATAAAAGTTTTGTATCTCAACTATTTCAAAACGGAGGTTACTTTGTGGACCACCCTCGTAATAGGTTTTAATTTATGAATTATTGAAAGTTGAACATCTTTATGAATATCTTATTTTTCTGCAAGCCAGTGACAAACTAGTAACACTTTTTACAATAACAGGAAGCTTATTGGATAGATTTGAATTAAATATAACATTACTTCTTAGAATTTTTACCACATTCACTGTTGGTGTCATAAGTCTTGAATATAAATATTTCATGAAAATGATGTTTGTAAAGTGTAATCTTACTATAAACCACTAAGCAATGAGAAAATTATAAGCTGCTTATATATATATATATATATATATATATATATATATATATATATATATATATATATATATATATATTATAACATAATTTCCTAAAGACGCTATACAACGGGGTTTATATTATTAAATATTTTATTTAAATGAAGATATTTTATTTCTAGTTAAAACACAAACTCCTGAATAATTTAAAATTCCTTATTATAATTATTTTATTTCAACAGTTAACAGAACAATTTTATTTTAACAGTTAAACAATAAACACAAAACAAAAATTTATAACTTAACAAGTTTTAACAAACTCGGTTTAACTCTTATTTCTTTTGATTTTATAGTTACACAATTTTAATACCCTTGGCTAATTTTACGATCTCTTATTATCTCGGGGTTTATAGCATGGGCTATATTTTTACTTATTTTGTTAATTAAATAAATTTTGAAAAACAATATAAAAATTTTGAAATTAGTTTTAATAAATATTTTCCTGATGGAAAAACTTTAATTTGGAATAAGCAAAAAAAAACGAAACTATTTGAACTGGATTATGATCTTATTTCTATTAATCACAAGATATTCTAATGTACAAAATTAACTTTCCTATTATCCTAAGAGTCCACTAAAGTTTATTTTTTTATATAGCGCTAGGTACTTAACTTATCAAATAACGGCGAATGGCTGCTTGCTCACACGTAGAATTCCGTTGTCTTTAAATTTCACTTTTTACACACTTAAATTCGTTTTAGTTCTTTCAAATTATATTAACCCTGTACTATATCTTTTAATTCACTTAATCCTGTTAATCTGGCCAAGTTTCTTCACAAATCTGTATAATTTTGACGAAGTTTCTAATAAATAGAATTTTGACTGGTCCTGGCAGATTCGCTACCTTACTCGGCGTCCCACGCCAGACTCTAACTACGCGTCCTTAGATTTTAAACAATTGTTTGTTTTTCTAATATGGCGGCTTCCTTCTTCTTAAAAAAAAAATCATATGCTCTAATTGAACGAAGTTCCGTTCCTTCCCACTAGAGTCGACTGCAACTTGACCTATTTATTTACTTTCATATCTGTTAATGTCAACGAACTATTTTCACCAGTTTTAATTTTGTTAACATACTGTTTCAATTTTCCGATCCTTAACAAACCTTCCAGTGTTTATTTAATTACTATTATTAGTGTGTGAAGTGTCTTTGTTTTTACTTTTGTAATATTTCGAAATGTGTGTGTTTTGACTGGACTTTTCCAAACATAACCTTTCATTGTTTACAATCGTTTTTCACTTTTTCCTTCAAGTAATTGTTTATGCCCTATGTTACTACAGTTTACAAATTTGTTTACACATAACTATTATTAGATTATCTTGTTTTAAATTTTATTTGATACAACAAATTTCTTTATGTATTTACAGTTCAAATATCTTATTTATATGTTACAACCGTTTTATAACCTTTCTAGGCTTTTACCTAAAATTAGTTTCTATTTAATCTAACCAATCTTTTAATGAATTTCTTTTTTTAAATTTGGTGTGAGTTATTTCTAATATATTCTTCCAATTCTTAAATAATATTATATAGCCCATTCTATAAATGTTACAATATATATATATATATATATATATATATATATATATATATATATATATATATATATATATATATATATATATATTAAAACAACATAGGTTATTCAAATACAAGAATATTTATTATTTTATATCCAAAGCTTTTCGTTGGCAAACAGTACCAACATCATCAGGAATGAAAATTACAATAATGTAAGCTCAAAGGATATAAAATAATTAATATTCTTGTATTTGAATAACCTATGTTGTTTTAAATTATTAAACAAGAAAACGTATTTTATATTTATATATATATATATTTAATATATTACTATTGTAAGTAATTTTATCCACCATTAAGTGCAATAATTTTACCTTGAGTGATGAGGCACCTTTCGGTCATTGACCATTGTCGAATCACTGATGTTTCTCTGTTGTAGATGTTCGGTCTGTGAAGTTAGTGTTTGTTGACGTTATGCGCACTTTTTCTTGATCTGTGTGTATGATATTTCTATATAGTATGTCTTCTGTATATGTTGTTTGTAGATTCATTAAGTTGTTGTGTATGTTTTTATAAATGTGGTATTTTTCTAGTGAGTTTAGTTCTATTGGGTTGTTATTTATTTCAAGTATGGTTAGGTTATTTTCGTAATTTGTTATTTCGTGTTTATGGGATATTAGGTGTGCTGCAACATTTGATACTTTAGAATTCGACAATGGTCAATGACCGAAAGGTGCCTCATCACTCAAGGTAAAATTATTGCACTTAATGGTGGATAAAATTACTTACAATAGTAATATATTAACTTCATAAAGTCAGTGCAACGGAAAAACAATGGATAACGTTAAATATCAAGAATATATATATTTATAGGTTAGTTTTGGTTCGTAAAGATTATTTAGATTTTTTGGACTAGGAGACTGACAGACTTACCTTGGTAAGAGTCCACTCTGTAGTCTTGAAATAGAAACACATAAAAGCACTTAAACAATGAAATATATCATTGTTTAAGTGCTTTTATGTGTTTCTATTTCAAGACTACAGAGTGGACTCTTACCAAGGTAAGTCTGTCAGTCTCCTAGTCCAAAAAATCTATATATATATATATATATATATATATATATATAATTTTTTTATAAAAGTAACTTTATCTGAGTCCCTGCACATAAATAGTTTTTGCAGAAATATCTTGTTGCCAATATTTATAAATATATTCTACTTCTTTCTATTCCAATACTAAATATATGCACTACCACCATTGGTGGTTAAAATTTATTTATACGTTTTTCATCGGTATTGTGTGCTACAAATTTAAACTTATAATTACCTGTAGATGAAAATATAGGTAGCGGTCATTGTCCAATAGTTCAGGATGCAACTGATTTACCAATAGAGTAGCTTCTTGAATTCGACCACCTTGGATTGCATCTCTAATGCGTATACGATTATCCATAGAATTAAGATCCATAGAAGGCTGAACTCCAGACTCTTGCTGAAATTTTTCAGCTGCTTCTTTGAATCCTTCTGTAGGGAAAAGTATCCATTTTTAACAAGTAATTTTACAGAAACTTTTTTTAAAAACTTACTTCATCACTTGCACTTATTTTATGTACAATTAGAAAAAACCTTGTTTTTCTTTGTGATTCATCTTTTGGAGGAATGGTAGTCTCTTTCAAGCGTACTGAGTTGATTTATTTAAGAAATTAGATTTATAAGAAAGTCTACAGTAGCACATCTTATTGTAATCTCACACTACATTTTTACTTCCACTAATTTAACCTTCGAAGGGCACCTAGAGTTTAAAACGGGAGAGGGCGTTTGCGGATGTTTATTCCGCACAAATACCCTTTAAAATTTAAACGGTTTACAATTTCATATTTGGGTGACTTCACAATTAAATAATATATAAATGCATTGTAAATAATTTTAGACATCATTATTGTACAATTTTAATTTTCTAAATGTCATATTTCTTAAAATATTTGGAACTGTTAAAACGTGTAAGCAATGTGTACTAGACCACTGCTTTTATTACGGGGGAGGTGTTTGTGCGTTACTTTTCTGTAATGAAGTAATTCAACATCTAAGCATATAAAATATATTATTTTGATGATAGGCCCTACATATAAGAATATGAAATTAATTATAATATTTAGTGAAAATATGGAATATTTTTATTAAAATATATAACCCTAAAAATTAGTGGATGAAAAAAAATATTGGCCTTATAACACAACAGGTTCTAGCAGAATCTTACAGTCTTTGTTGAAAAACCAATAATTGTTCATTTCTAAGCTTACTAGTCACCACTAGTGTTGCGTGAACATGACCCACTCTCATGAGAATGATGTTTCTTTTTGCTGTTCTCCCTAGCCTTCCTGGTTCAGTATACCACAGCATTTTTCGTTTTTTACTAAAAAAAGCTTCTCTTCTACTGCAAAACTGCACGGTAACAGCTTCCTGGCGAATGTTTAGCAGGATTTTCTCTATAGCGTCAAAATCTGACAACATTTCACCAAATTGGCCATTTTTGTCGTTTTTAGATTGGCCTATTATGTCTTCATTTATTTCATTTACAATTTCATTGACTTCTTCTTCAGGTACATCATCTGACAAAGAGACTAGTTTTCATCAGAATCATCAAAGAGCTTGTCTAACAAAATTTCCGGTAGAAAGTATTTACTGATTTTCTTCTTTTTTGTTACCAAATAGCATTTTACAAATTCTCTCCTCTTCAAATGGAACTTACTTCTTCGCACAGGCGTCCAGCTTCATGTGTAGCCGATAGCTCGATGTCCATCCTGAGCGTATCCATAATCCCTACATGGTTCAATCTCTTCCTGCTCTTTCTGTGGTCTTAATATTTTCCTTGATAACTTCGTGAAAGCTGTTTTATTCAATCACTATATTACTTCAAAAGCCCAAGCATTTTCAGTATGCAAGACATGTAAGCCTTGCTCTTTTGCTGCTAGCAGTTACATTGGATTGTTAAACTCTACATTTAAGTTATATTTCCAATTTCTTACCTCAAAATATATATATATATATATATATATATATATATATATATATATATATATATAGATTTTTTGGACTAGGAGACTGACAGACTTACCTTGGTAAGAGTCCACTTTGTAGTCTTGAAATAGAAACACATAAAAGCACTTAAACAATGATATATTCCAACCACACAGTGGTCTTTATCAATCGAAGAGCTCTTCGATTGATAAAGACCACTGTGTGGTTGGAATATATCATTGTTTAAGTGCTTTTATGTGTTTCTATTTCAAGACTACAGAGTGGACTCTTACCAAGGTAAGTCTGTCAGTCTCCTAGTCCAAAAAATCTAAATAATCTTTACCAACCAAAACTAACCTAAAATATATATATATATATATATATATATATATATATATATATATATATATATGTTTACAATTTGAAATTATTTATCCCAAAAAAATTAAATTCTCGTTTTCTTATAGATTTATCGATATTTCTTCGAACTCTTGTGAACTTGTTAACTACAACATGCACTCTTCAACATAAAACTTTTCACAAACTCAAAATGCCAATAAATAATGGCTGTATACTTAAACTATTTACCAGTAAACAGTGAACTATATTTTAGAACAATGGTCTCCAAACCTTTCAGCCTGGGGCTCAAATTGATTACTTCAGTGAGTTCCAAGGCCCAACACATTTTTAATTTTCCTGCAAGTAGCTGTAATGTCTACATCTAGACTAGTTGGCGAATACGAGCAATGTGCATGAGCATACGCTTGCTAAATTTGCTAGTTTAATCTCTATTTTATTAACTGTATTGTTGCAACTGTGACACTTGACAACATCTGATAGTTAGACACGGAAATAGGAAGTGTACTCTCTGAATCCATTACTTACAGGTAGTGCTCAGGAGTAAAAAAACACTAGCGGTGCGACTGCAAGTCATTTTAATCCAGCACTATACCAAAAGTATTGATTTTACAAAAAATTCTTCTTACATTTTTAGCTTATATCTTGTCCCTCAAATAAATGGTGATATTATTTTTTATAAAGAAATTTCTAACCCCCAGAAGAGATGACTCCCACCCTTAGGTTAAAAGCACACATTGGCACTATATAACTTTTGTTTCTTGGGCTACTCCCTAGCTACAGTTCAAATTTCAACTGTAAATCTTTGTGAAATCAACAGGAAATGAAAGATACAGAGTAAAAGATATGCTGAGTATATTAGCCAATAGTGAGCTGATTAAAACTGTGGAATAGATCTTGTAGCCGCTTTAACCCATTTTAACCCACTGTCGACAAATGTCTACGTCAAATGTAAAAATTTTTCTATCAAATGAGAATGAACGTTTTAGACGAAGGATAATTCTGTCTGTATCATTTGTACATACTGTAACAGCCTGCAGTGTTGACCTTCATTGGCGGCAGTAAAGACGTGTCTAGTGTTTGAGGTTAGGTAGAGCTGTTCCAAGCATGATGGAGAACTTCAAATCGTAAGTGTTTTACTCTTTTATGATGTAGTTTAACCTCATTTTTTATTATAAATGCAGTAATTATAAGACAAACTATTTAAATAATCTTCTAATTACACTTCAGTAAGTTGCATAACAATCATGCGACAACTTGAATTATGATGTCGACATTTGTCAACAGTGAGCACGGATGGGTGGTGTTGAGGATACGAAACCTATTTGGGATTTTTTATAGGTTGACATTAGAGCAGATAGCAACACTCATTTAGGAGGATGATGATATTCTTGATGGGAACATATACCTTGAGCCTCCAGAAAATCCAATATTGAGCGACGGAGACAGCGATGACGACAAACTGTCTGGAAACCAGCTAGGTGGTAGCGCTATGTTCAGTGAGGAAAAAACAGAAAATGGTTTAAAGAGATTCCGAACAGACGGATAAGATTATACTGTAAGTAATGAAGAAAATAGTAAAAGTTTTATACCTCCGACACCAACTCCAATTACATCTAGAGAGCAATTTCACATTTTAGATCAAGTTAAGTACGTGAAGTCGAAGATGCCTCTGATGTCCCCACTGATTTTTCTAGGACAACTATAGTTGTAACAAATAGAAAAAGAAATCAAAACCTTATCAAGAAAATTACACATGTGGAAAACATAGAGAGAAAGCAAAGAAAATTAAGAAAGGAGATTGAAAGAAAGAAGGTACACTTGAGAACTCCTCCATTGAATTTACTCGCCCAACATTTTTAGAAAATTCCTTTTCTCCAGTTGAAGCCTTTGAATATTTTTTTGACGATGAAGTTTGTGACTATATAGTTGCATGTACAAATGAATTCACGGTTGAAAAAAGTAATCTATCATTTACTATAACAAAAGGTGAACTGCATATTTTCTTCGCTATTTTATTTTATCTGGTTATAATGTGATGTCCAGAAATCGATATCAAGATATAATGAGATACTTACACTTTTGTAAGAATGCTAAATTAAAGATTGATGATAGATTTGGAAAAATACGGCCTGTAATGACTATGCTGAATGAAAGATGGTTACACCATTTTCCAGGTGATTCATATCTGTCAATTGATGAATCCATGGTGCCGTATTTTAGCAGGCATGGAGCAAAACAACACATCCACGGACAACCCATTCGCTTCGGGTACAAGATTTGGATTCTTGCCACAAGACTTGGGTACATTGTCCAGGGTGTACCTTACCAAGGTAAGGGCAGTACAACGATGATCCCTGAGCTTGGGCTGGGAGGCTATGTTGTAATTGATTTACCATCTAAGCTTCCGCAAGACAGGCGTTCAAGCTTGTTTTTTGACAATTTTTTTACCTCTTTTCGTCTTCTTGAGACATTGAAGAAACACGGCTATGACGGAACTGGTACAGTTCGAGGTGACCGAGTAGAAGATGCCCCCTTACCTAACGCTAAGATTATGAATAAAGAAGCTAGAGGTACATACCATCAAGTGACAGATGTAGACACCGAGATTACACTTGTTCGATATCACGACAATAATGTGTTTACGATGGCTTCAACCTCAGTTAGCGTAGCTCCCACAGGAAAAGCTAAACGTTAGTTAAAAGCTCAGAAAAAGCACATTACTCTGGACCAACCTGCATGTGTTGTTTTGTATAATACATATATGGGATGAGTCGACAGTATGGACGAAAACATAGCATCGTACAGAATAAACATATGAAACAAGAAGTGGTGTCCTACTTGTGAAATGTTTCAATGAACAATATGTGGTTGCTTTTCCGTTTAAATCCAAAAGACCGTGCAGAAAATCTGGACTTTCTTGGTTTCATTAGGTATGTTGTAAATGCCAATTTAGCAACATACAGAGTTTCCCGTTTTTCTGCAGGTAGACCCAGTACGAAAGTATCAAGCAGGGTTCTGCCAGAAGTCCGCTACAGGGGAACAGGACAATTTTTGCAAACAGTGGAAAAACAGGTGCGCTCTGCACAATGCGGAAAAGCTACAAGGAAGAAATGTATAGTATTTCAAGTCGGGATTCACACTAATTGCAACGAAGAATTTCATTCTCGCTAAATAGACCTTCCAAACAGTGCTCCATTAGCTGTAATATATCTTTGTACGATTAAATATAGTATATTGAAATGATTCCTGTTGTTATTTGTTATTACCATCTTTTGATTATGTTTTTAGTATAATATAACAGCCCACCTCAACCGTGCTCACTGTCGACATATGTAGTCGCACCTCTAGTATAGTAGACCCGTCCCAATTGCGCTCACTGTCGACACGTCGTAATTACAATTAGAAATACTTGTAATGTATAATAAACATTATTTACTCGGATAGTAAGAAGCCACATTCTAAATGGGTATGAAAAAATTCAGAAAAAAAAATAATTTGGGCAGAAATGGGTTAAAAATAAAAGATTGTTGATAGTTGGTGTATTTCATGGACACTTGACTGGAATTGTAAAAAAATAGTTGTATAAAATGAACATAGACCATGTAACCATTCCTGCGTGGATGATATAACATCTCAGCTCCAAGTAATGGTTGTGGTTTGAAACAACCTACTCAAGGTTAACTTATGGAGGCAGTCCAGAAACTGGTGTCTTGGAATCAATCACACTTTACCACTAATGGACAAAATAAAAAAAAAATCTGTGATAATTTTTTTGTGATTTGGTACTGAATGACTAGAATAACATTGCCGCAGAGTCTGTATAATACATGAATTTTAAAAATTAGTTGCATATGAAGACACGAAGGCTATAATTTATGAAAAGAAGAATTTAAATTAATTCCAGAATGCGGATGAACGCTATACTGTTAAGACCGAATGTGATGGTGTCAAAAACGTTGTAGAATAAAGTTATGTGATACCAAAATTTTGTTTTCATAAATGTTTTTTGAAACTTTGTGTAATAAGTAATATAATTATATTTGTTACAGTAACTTGTTTACTATTTGAGCTCAGTGGAAAAAGTCTTTTTTACAGGAAGGTGGACAATATTTATTCCAACATTGTATGTTTTGATCAATAATCAGCTGTGTTTTGATCAACATTGTTGTTTTAACTTATTAAAAATTACTCAACTGGATGTCTCTTGTTTGGCATCAACAGTTTTTATGATCTCTTTATGCAAATATTTTATACCTTATAATCTGAGTTATCTTGTATATGGGCCAATACAGTAATATTTGTAATTTTAATCTTTTCCTGGCATGGGCTGGACATTACGTTTTTTAGATTCTAGTTAAAAATTTGAAATATATTTTCAGAGTCAGGCTCAATTGCCATCTGTTTTATAAATGTATACTAAATCATGAAATTAAAGTAAATCCACTTTCTTTTCAATGTGTAATTTAAACATATGATAATGCCCAAAAGCTATATTTTGATTTACTTAGCTAATATAGGCATCAAGCGTTCCTCAGGCATATAGTGATAAATAAATTCTATAATATTTTTACAAATTTCAAGAAAACTATTGTATTTTAGTAGGTTTGGTAAACGCAAATAAGACCACATACCACATACATACTTGGCCAAAAATATCAGTGATTCGACAATGGTCAAGTGACCGAAAAGTGCTTCATTACCAAGGTAAAATCCGACAATGGTCAAGTGACCGAAAGGTGCCTCATCACACAAGGTAAAATCATTGCACTTAATGGTGGAAAAATTACTTACAATAGTAATATATTAACTTTATATATATATATATATATATATATATATATATATATATATTTAGGTTAGTTTTGGTTGGTAAAGATTATTTAGATCTTTTGGACTAGGAGACTGACAGAATTACCTTGGTAAGAGTCCACTCTGTAGTCTTGAAATAGAAACACATAAAAGCACTTAAACAATGATATATTTCAACCACACAGTGGTCTTTGTCAATCGAAGACCACACAGTGGTCTTTGTCAATCGAAGACCACACAGTGGTCTTTGTCGACATCTGATTTCTACTCTACACAATCTGTGATTACAATTATTTCATTCTCTCATATTTCTTTTTGTGTTTTCTCTTCGATTGACAAAGACCACTGTGTGGTTGAAATATATCATTGTTTAAGTGCTTTTATGTGTTTCTATTTCAAGACTACAGAGTGGACTCTTACCAAGGTAAGTCTGTCAGTCTCCTAGTCCAAAAGATCTATATATATATATATATATACAACACAACACTACAACCGGAACACGAAAACAATAAAAATAAAAAAATCTACCTAAAATATAAATATACCAATAACAAAATAGAAAAAATAACAAATATATACAACAAAGAATACTACATTCCAACTTACAAACCAAACAACAAAATAATAAAATATCTTAGTAACAAAAACCACATAACAAATTCAGAAAAACATAACCTATCAGGAATCTACAAAATCACATGCAACAACTGTAACGCTTTTTACATAGGAAAAACATCCAGAACATTTAAAATAAGATTTGAAGAACATTATAGAGCATTCAAAAATAAAAATTCTAAAGTATCAAATGTGCAGCACACCTAATTTCCCATAAACACGAAATTACAAATTACGAAAATAACCTAACCATACTGGAAATAAATAACAACCCAATAGAACTAAACTCACTAGAAAAATACCATATTTATAAAAACATACACAACAACTTAATGAATTTACAAACAACATATACAGAAGACATACTATACAGAAACCTCATACACACAGATCAAGAAATAGTGCGCGTAATTTCAACAAACACCGGCTTCACGGACGTAGCATCCACAGCAGAGAACAATCAGTGATTCGACAATGGTCAAAGACCGAAAGGTGCCTCATCACTCAAGGTAAAATTATTGCACTTAATGGTGGATAAAATTACTCAAAAATAGTAATATATTAACTTCATATATATATATATATATATATATATATATATATATATATATATATATATATATATTGTAAAGTATCTATAAAACACAATACAATGTACTTTTATTTTATTAAATGAAAATATATTATTTCTATTTAATAACCAAAACCAAAAAACTACCCAAGAACAATTCACAAACATTTATTATTACAATTTCATCTCAACATTAAACAATACACAAAACAAAATTTTACAACTTAATAAGTTTTAACACAATATACTAAAATTCGATTCTTTAAATTTGAGTTACAAGGTTTTTATACCCTTGGCTAGTTTAAGATCTCTTGATATCTCGGGGTTTATCGCATGGGCTATATTTTTAGAAATTCTTAGGTTAATTAAATAAATTTTGAACAAACAATATTAAATTTTGAAAATGCAAAAAAAAGCCAAACTATTTGAACTGGATTATTTCGAACTATTAATTAACTATAAGATATCCTAATATACAAATTTAACTTCTCTACTATCTTAAAAGTCCACTAAAGTTATTTTTATAGCGCTATTTCTCAACTTAATAAATATCAAAATTTTGCTGGTCGCTTACGTAAATTCCCGTTCTCTCCAATTAAACAATTCACACACTTAAATCCGTTTTAGTTCTTTCCAATTATATTTTCACTGTATTAACTCTTTCAATTTTCTTATTCCTGTTTAATCTGGCCAAGTTTACTCACAAAACTGTATAATTTAGACGAACTCTTTCCAAAAAATTAGAATTTTGACTGCTCCTGGCAGGTCCCATCTTGTAGCGTCACCCACGCTAGAATCAACTCAACTACTAACTACGCGTCCTTTTTTTCTTTTAAAATGTTACCAATATGGCGGCTTTCTTCTCCAAAAAAACACATATGGGTTATAATTTAGTTCGATTTCTTTTTCTTCACTACAATCGATTGTCACACTGACCTACATCTGTTTCACAGCTGACATACCAACAAGTTTGTTTTCACCAATTTTTATTTCGTTAAACTTTGGTTGAAACCTGATTGAAACTTACTGTTTCAATTTCCTATCGTCAACAAACCTTCCAGTGTTTATTTTATTAATATTATTAGTGTGTGAAGTGTCTTTGTGTTTTACTTTTGAAATAGTTCTGAATTGTGTGTGTTTTGAGTGGATTCATAAACATAACCTTACATTGTTTACAATCGTTTTTTCACTTTTTCCTTCAAGTAATTACTTAGCCCTATGTTCCTACAGTTTACAAATTTGTTTACACATAACTATTATTAGATTATCTTATTTTAATTTATGTGTTAGGTTATTTGATATAACAAATTTCCTAATACATTTCCAGTTCAAAACCCTTGTTTACAATTCCTAGGCTTTTACCAGAATTTAGTTTCAATTTTAACCTAACCAATCTTTTAATGAATTTTTGTTTAAATTTTGTGTGAGTTATTTCTAATATATTCCTCCAATTCTTAAATAATATTATATAGCCCATTCTATAAATGTTGGAATCTACAAAATCACATGCAACAACTGTAACGCTTTTTACATAGGAAAAACATCCAGAACATTTAAAATAAGATTTGAAGAACATTATAGAGCATTCAAAAATAAAAATTCTAAAGTATCAAATGTGCAGCACACCTAATTTCCCATAAACACGAAATTACAAATTACGAAAATAACCTAACCATACTGGAAATAAATAACAACCCAATAGAACTAAACTCACTAGAAAAATACCATATTTATAAAAACATACACAACAACTTAATGAATTTACAAACAACATATACAGAAGACATACTATACAGAAACCTCATACACACAGATCAAGAAATAGTGCGCGTAATTTCAACAAACACCGGCTTCACGGACGTAGCATCCACAGCAGAGAACAATCAGTGATTCGACAATGGTCAAAGACCGAAAGGTGCCTCATCACTCAAGGTAAAATTATTGCACTTAATGGTGGATAAAATTACTCAAAAATAGTAATATATTAACTTCATATATATATATATATATATATCAAACTAAAATAACAATTTTTTGTTGCTTTAAGTAGGAATTGACTTTAAAAACATAGTTTTTATATTACTTCTTTGACTTTGTGTGTTTGTTACATTATAGCTACAAATTGTTTTCATTTTTCTATAAAAACAGCTTTTTGGAAGGATTTCTAAAACTTCAGGTAAGCTATTGATTTACAGTAGTGAAATTATTATACTATTGTCACAAATAATATTTGTTCTATAGCTATTTGTTTCTTTAATTACTGAACAATCCTTGTTCTATTACGTGTAAAACTTACCTGTGACTAAATAATTCATGATTAATTTGTTCATGTCACCACGTTGTACATGCAGACCTTCTAGCTTGGCAGCCCATTCATCTTTGTTTATAGTCTCATGCTTCTCTGTAAAACTCATTTGCTTTGGTTCCCACTTAATTCTGCGCCTAAACAGAAACCAATAACATGATTCTTCATTAAAATTACAATGTATTTTATTTACAATTGTTTCTACATAACAAGATAAACGGTATAAAATGAATATTTTGTAGCTATTAAGGATAAAACGGTTAATAATTACACATCAAAATCGTAGATACAAATTACACTTTGTAGAAATATTTTAGTAATGAACAAGTTGAAGTAGCTTAATGACTCAAAATCAGATTTGGCTCAAGTTTTGGTAAAATATAAAGACCAATTTCCTAAATCCTTAAATTCACAAAAGTTTTGAAAGACTAATAAAGTTATCACTCATAGTTAAATTATTTACTACATATTAAGTACCAGAAAATAATAAAAAAATAGACTGAGAAGTTTCTATATATTTTGTGTATTATTTATGAAAACACATGATCTTACACTTAATATCCCAATTATGGATCAATAACGTAAAAAAACAGAAATATTTTATATTAATAACTGTTTTACGCATCTTTGTATATAGCATCTGCAAGATAGCATTCAACAGCTAATACTTCTTTCACTGAAATGAATGTATAAAGAGTCATCTGAATTTTCATTTTATTAAGCTGTACAATCTCTGATCATCTAAATGATACTACTATTACAATAGAGCGTCGAAAATCTGGATTAGTTGGGACTCTATCTGGACTACTGATTTATTTAAATTTTCAAATGATCTTTAAACTACTGCTTATTATTGATATTTCATTAAACATAATCTATTGTAATGGTCACAGTACCGTGTAAGTTTGAATTAAACCAGGAATTGTTAGAAAATAGACGTCAGAGGGCATACAAATACTACATAATTTAGTGAAAATATGTAGGAAAAAACACATAAGTAGCGATGTTACATGTGAAAAATTGCCATTACAGATGAATAATAACATTAGAAGCATATTGTATGACAAATTAGCTAAAAATTAGGTTTAATAATACATTTTATTATTTTGCTGATTGGTTACAACACGTGTTATTGGTTAGTCTACAAAATGTAAATCATGATTAAATACACTGTATGTTGTTATTTAAATTTAGTTATGACAAATTTTTCCTGAATTCGTTTATCTTCTTTGCATTTATAACTAAAGATAACGCTTAGTTTAGTATGTATTGTAGTAGTGCTAAGCTCCACTTTTTTATTTGCGATGCTCCAGATTTTTGATGCTCTACTGTATACATATATTGTATAACATACATCATAATACAGAAATCCTACTTAAAGAAGCCATGCTAACTGAAACCAGCTGCACTTTAATCTTAAATTGACAGGTGACGCAAATAGTAATAAGTAAATCAATTATTTATTAAAAATAATTGCTGAAAGTAAAAAGTTGTGTTTCTTATGGGAAAACCAATAATTTTAGTATTTTTAAATGATTGAAGAACAGCTACTGCACAAAATATTTTGTGTTTTGTCAAGAGCTCTGAATATAAGTTAATTGAGAAGAAATACTATATTGATATTGTAACAAAATTAGTTCTATAATTATAACTAAGTAATACTTAATATGGCTTACTTGCTGATGCGTTTTGAAACAATCATTTCTTTTACGAAGCAAAGTCTCTTGCAAAGAAAACACCCCCAAAATTAGTTCATTTCAACATGAGAATTGAAAGGTTATTTTTACATTTTTTTCTACCTTGGCTCTCACAAAGCTGTTTTATTATTCCCTTTCCTTCTTATTACAAATATACATTATCAATTAGTTATAAAATAAAGACATAGCATGATTTTACTCTTGTTAAGTTTTTTCCCAAAAAATATCGAAAAACAATGCAAATCCTTTATCATCATACCTATGTAACCACTTAATTATGGCACAAAGAAACTGTCCTGATCTATTTCAAACGACCTGACTTTCTACAAGGGATGAAGATAGTAAAACCTAGGGAAAAAATATTGTATTTTTCAAGATACCCCTGTCGAACACAATACACATAACCTAAATCAAGACTTAGCACATACAATAACCTAAATTAAATAAACTATATCTCTAAAAATAAAATATAACAAATCTATAAGTGGCATTGATATGCAGAATAAAATGCTTAGCTTTAATTATACGATCACAACAATAAACTTGTACAAAAAGTCTTTGTTCATATTTTAAAATAACAATTCTAAATTATTATTTTTTTATTTGTAAAAGCAATAACATGATGTCACTGATGTATTTACAAAGTTGAAGAAAACACGAAAGTTCATAATGTAAATATTCAATACATCAAATTAAGATTGGGACATCGAAAAATAAATTATGTATCGATTGGTTTAACCCTGATCGATTTATGAATAAAATGTAGGGTAATATAAAACTAAATTCAAATGAAATTGGCAATATAAATATTTTAATAAAGTGTTACACGCCTGTTATCAGCAGATGTTATTCTTATAAAACATGATGAAAATAAAATGAATTAAGTAGAACAAGAAAATGTTTCATACTAATTATGTAGGCTAGAAGTCACCGGGAAGGGTGAGGATGACTTCTATCATACAGTGACGAAGGGTTTTGACTTTCGAGATGAGCCTGAGTGAAAGAGTTGATGAGGGGGGGTAACAGTAGCCAATCAGAACTTAGGGATTTCTAGAGGACAATCCTTCAAGATTTGGAAGGATATTTCACTGTCAACTCATCCCTACATCAATTGGTAAGAAAATATCTGTCAGTTGTAGGAACATCCATTCAACCAGAGAGGCTTTTTATCGGTAGAAAGGACCAGACTAAAATCCAATCATGCAAATATGCTGATATTTTTAGGCTCTCTGGGAAGAGAATTTTGGGTAAAACAATTTTCATTTTGTAAAGAAAAAAAAATATATTTTTAAATATAATTTTAATTTTTAATTCCTTAAAAATGTTCATTTTTACACAATTAAAATAAATAAATAAATTTTTCCTCATTTGGTTACTGCTTTTAAATTCCTTACTAACATTACATTTCCTTTTATAATAAATGGAAAATTGTTTTATACATATATCTATTGGTTTTAACGATAATATCTAGATAAAGATATTCACTGGTAGTTTAATTGATAATATTCTAGTTTATTGATATTTTCTTTTTGATGTCCCAACCCTACATAAAATACTTACTTCTTATAATTTTTAAACAAAAATTGTGTTATTAATCATACATAATTGTGTGAATAAATATTAAACATAAAATTATTGGATAAATATTTGCACCTGACTTGCAAATCAATTGTATTTATTTTTAAAAAATGTGGTAATTTCATTAAAAGAAACTTAGTCAATTGTTCACTGGTAATGATTAACTAGTAAAGTCACACATGTTCTGCTTCAACAGATTTTTAACTAATCTAGTTAATTTTGAGTAAAATATTTACATACAGACGGTTCATCTTTAGCAGAGAGGTAAACTAGGGCTATTAAATTTCTTATTTTTTTGCTAAGAACCAAAGAAAGTTATTACCAATAACAAAATCATTTAGACTAAAAAAGTAAAAGTGAACTAAAACTAAAAAATTAAAAGACAAAAACGATAAAGAGTAAACAAAAAACGAAAGTATAACTAAAAAAAACAACTAAATCACTAACATATATAATACTTAAAGACTTTTAACCACAAAAATGAGGGTATTTATTTGGTAACTAAAATGTAGATTAGGTTAACCCACATATTAGATTTCATATCACATGATTCGAGATCTGAGTGATCTAGTAGGCAGAAATTATTTCCTTACATCAATTGAACTGTATTTTATTATAATAATATTTTCACTTATAAAGCAGTAAATATTATATATTTTATATAGCTGCATTTTTTTATTAATTATTTTTTTCTTAGTTAGTTTAATATTTCTTAACTGATTATTATTTACAATCATTAGTTAAAAACAAATTAAAAGTTTGAAGTTTTATAGTTGAAGTTTCTAGGATCTCATTATTATTGTTCATTTAAGATATACATAAAAATACACTAATTATAAAAAATTAATAATTACTTATATTTACACTAAGAAGTTTTTAAATTTAGATTTTAACTAAAATTTGCAAACAACTGCAGATTTTCTATGTTCACACAGGTTGACACACAAGCGATAAATATTTCTTACGCAGTTGTCTAGTCTTGTTTGTCACATATCAAAAAATAAATTCGGCAATAAGTGGTGATAAATTTGGAGTTATTGAAAGTTTCAATCAAACAAACAACGATGGGAAATAGACGTCTATATGCTCTATACCTCTAATATGTCGTGACGAATAAGTATCATCCATAGGGTGCAATGGATTAAAATAGAAATTATGATTATCTCATAACATTTTATTCCAAATAAACAGTGAAGGACAATTAACTCCTAATATTAAACTAAATTTACAATATTAAAAGAGTCTTTTCTTAATATTTACTAAATTAAATAACATAAAAAATATGAGTCGAAATTTTTTTTAAAACATATGCAAAAAACAAACTGTTATTTGTCACAACATGTAAGAAATAAAAGACATAAGTTTTAGTGAAAATATTTAGATAATGTAATAAGGCAATTACACAAATAATAGCTTTACCATTGTCTATTACTGGTGCCTATAAACTGTCTAGAAGATCATACTTGGTACATATGTTCTTAAACTCGCCAGATTCAAACAATAGATTCTTTATTATTGAGATATTCCATAAAACTAATTAAGTGATAGGACTTCACATCAAACACTAATGTTTTTCTCTCTACAACTTGAACAAATAAAAAACATAGATGGTCAGATAGTATCAAAATAATTTTGTCAGTTTGTTATGATCTGAAGTTTTCCATTCCTCATTCTATTTACTTAATTTAAGGACTAAATATTGTTTACTTTATACAGAAAATCAAATATCATGGTTCATAGTACAGATAAAAGAATATTTGAAGCTACATGTGCAGCTTTATCTGTTTTGTGATTCAATTAGTAATCAGACACAACAAAATGCCTCCAACTTGAGGATTCTTTGACTACATATCCTCAATAAACTGAAGAACTTTTGGAGTTGAGACTCAACTGAAAAGGTGATACTGAGCTGTTCTTAAAGCTTTGGAGATATGACAAAAGTTTCAGATGTAAAATGCACTACAAACTCAGAGCAATAAAGAATTATAAGAACATCTATATGCATCAGATGTTGATGGTGATACTGAGCTGTTCTTAAAGTTTTGGAGTTATGACAAAAGTTTCAGATATAAAATGCACTACAAACTCAGAGCAATAAAGAATTATAAGAACATCTATATGCATCAGATGTTGATGGTGATACTGAGCTGTTCTTAAAGCTTTGGAGATATGACAAAAGTTTCAGATGTAAAATGCACTACAAACTCAGAGCAATAAAAAGTATAAGAACATCTATATGCATAAGATGTTGATGCATAAAATTCACATCCAACACCACACTCCACATTTTAACCTCTATATTACATAATGAGTATTTTGATTTACTTAACTGGACAAGAGGAATCAAAAAGGGAAATTTCAACTATCCATGGACAAGAATTGTATGTAAATTGTTTGAACATGGCTATCAGATCCAAGTTAATGAGAATATCAAATGTTTGTATCAATATAGAGCAATTATTATACTAACAAGGGAGTTATAGAAGACTACTTTTGGTTCAAAAAGTTCTGTCTCTGTAAATTTTCAACTAATTTAATTAAATTAATTACAATAAATTTAATTTACTATACTATATTTAAAAAACACTTAACTAAGTGAATATGTGGAATTGCTAACATGCTGATGCGTTTCAAAACATTCGTTCCTTTTACGAAGCTAACCCTCTACTCGAGTACCTTAGTAAATACTCTAGTTAAGTACTTTTTAAATATAGTTTAATCAGTGAATTCAAGATGATTACATCAAGGAACTTCAATTTTAATTAATTAAAAATAGAATAAAAAGTTTTTATCATGAAGGATTTGCCAAACATCATGGACAATAAAATGAATGAGTAAACATTTGTTGTGAGTTTTATTGTCAATCACGATTGGCCAAACTTTAAACAAATTATAATTTATGTAAATTTATGAAAAACATACTGAGAGAAAACGCTTTCAAACACATTAAGAGACTTCATCAAATGCTTCTCAGCTTTCAACGTAGACAATGATATAAAAATCTCTTGTGCAAACAAAATATATTGTCTCAATAAGATTTTTATAAAATTTAATTCATTATAAGTTGTTAATTTTTTAAATTCAAATGTAAAATATTTTGACATATAGAATATATATATTTTGACATCGTATATAATTAATGAATAAAAATATTTGAAATACAAGAATAGTTTTATTTATACATTATTCAAAGCTTTTCTCTGATAAAATAACTATCAGCATCTTCATAAAAAGCAATGATATAACACAATTTTTACAAAAATTAAAAACTATTTATATAAATTAACTATTCTTGTATTTTAAATATTTTTAATTATTAACTATGTTACAAAGAAACGTATAATTATATTTAATATATATATATATATATATATTTTTTTTTCTGTCTCTGTAAATTTTCAACTAATTTAATTAAATTAATTACAATAAATTTAATTTACTATACTATATTTAAAAAACACTTAACTAAGTGAATACGTGGAATTGCTAACATGCTGATGCGTTTCAAAACATTCGTTCCTTTTACGAAGCTAACCCTCTACAGTCAAGCAATCAGGGGTAAGAGAATCTGTTCGAATGGGGAATTGGAAGATTTTAATAGAAAGATATCAACAGCCTTCCAGAGAAGAGGATACCCAAAAAAACTCATTGAAAACCAAATTCATTCAGCACAATCCTCGGTTCACCATAAACCACAAACAGAACAAAATAAACTGTCTTTAATAACAGACTACCATCCTGATCTACATAAACTCAACAAGATATTGAGAGATGGCTTCAAAATTCTTCAAGCTTCCGTCCACACCAAAAATCTTTTCACCGATCCACCGCAAATTTGGTACAAGCAACCTCCCAACTTGAAAAACATCCTAGTACATCCTAAACTACCAGACCCTGATGCAGAGAAACCACACAAACTTCCTCATGGCTCCTTCCCATGTAATAGACCTAGATGCAAGACGTGTCCAATACACCCCTCAGCAAATAGTTTCAACAGCCAAACAACAAAAATGGTCTTCAAAATACAGGGTCATCATAATTGTACATCGAAAAATGTCATATACCAGCTACAATGTGAACTTTGCTCAGCACAGTACATAGGCCTGACCACGGATGGTCTGAATATCAGAATGAATGGCCACAGACATGATGTTAAATTTATGAATATGGATAGACCAACAGCTCAACATGCTGCGAGTCACAACATCACAACTTTTGATGACTGCTATACCACAAAAATAATTAAATCACTCCCCCCTGATTGCAATCCCTCAGAACTGAGAAGGTGGGAACTATGATACCAGTGGTATACCAAGTCCAGAGAATCCCCTAACCTCAACATCAGATTAATCCATTCATTTTTTTTTTTTTTTCCAAATAGCCTTATCTCTTTTCCCCTGACAGACTTATATAAACTATAATCACTCATATGTTCATGGAAACAATATATTTATATCTTTAATCTGTGCATCTGTGACATCTGATTTCTACTCTACACAATCTGTGATTGCAATTATTTTATTTCATTCTCTCATATTTCTTTTTGTGTTTCCTCTTCGATTGACAAAGACCACTGTGTGGTTGAAATATATCATTGTTTAAGTGCTTTTATGTGTTTCTATTTCAAGACTACAGAGTGGACTCTTACCAAGGTAAGTCTGTCAGTCTCCTAGTCCAAAAAATCTATATATATATATATATATATATATATATATATATATATATATATATATATATATATATATATACATATATATATTGTAACATTTTGAAAATAGCAAGTAAGAAAGGCACTAAATATAATATAAATATGTAAGTAACTTCAAACCATAAAATAACCAATTATGAAAAAAAGAGAAAAATGTAAACATAACCTAAATTGGCAAAATCGTAATATTTAATCAAGTTTAGAACAATAACCACTGTAAAACAAACAATATAATAGAAACAATTTAATGTATAACAGTTTAAAAAGAACACTAAAACAAAGTAAATAAAAATAAAAAGCCTTTAAGTGTTAAGAAAAGTGAAACCATGTTAAGATTTACAGAAGTTGACCAAAACCGGATGAACTAGCGTATAAAGTAAGATGTGCACGCATTGTGAATAGAACAGCTGACAATTTAAACGGAGATATAATATTTAAATGCAGTCACCTGCGAAGAAATTAAAATCTAGTTATTAAGAGCATGAAATGTACAAAAGGCAGTGAATACAGCATCCGTAAAGCCGGTAACAACAATTAAGAAAAGGAAATAGTTTGTTTTAGCCATTTTTGAAATGCTTAGTTAGCGTGGCTTCAGTCCTACACACCTATTCAAGCAAGACGGACGTGTTTCAGAGTTGGCCAGCAAAATTTAACGAATGCAACTTAGTGCGGGAGTGTTGGTCTGGAATTGAATTAACACTACGGAATACTTACAAGAAGATAAATTAAAACTATTTATTTAAAAAAAGATATTATTAAATATTTGATAAAAGGATGAAAAGTGGAATCTGCAATCTAAAACACTTAAGTATCTAGGCTAGATCCATTAATACATTTTGAAATTTTGGAATCAGACATTTATAAAAGAAAAGAAATTAGAGGAATTTATTATAAAATTAAACTATAAAAGAAAACATTTAGAGAAAATATTAAGGAACAATTTTACTTAGAAATAGATTGATTTGTAACATAGTGTATAACATTTATAGATTAGATTTTTTTGTTCTTGTACTTTAGAGTGCCAAATAAGATTTCAGAATTAAAACCCACCAGATAACCCGAGATTAAGAGAGCTTGTGCTAAATCAAAATTAAAATCAATTTAGGCTAAATTAAATAAAAACTGTTGCTGCCCAAAAAGAGAAATATAATTTAGAATAATAAGACTTGTAATAAAAGAGGAAACTTATAGTAAATTTGTAAAACTTTAAAAAAGAAAAAAATTTCTAATTTATTAATAAAACTTATAATTTTTAAGAAAGTGTTTTTTTATGATACATTAATCTTGTTATAAAAAAAAGGAAAGCTCTAGAAAATTTATTTATCTTAAAATAAATTAGAAAAATTACATTTTAAAAACTTCATTCATAATATCATAATAAAAGAACTACTTACAATATATATATATATATATATATATATATATATATATATATATATATATATATATATATATATATATATATATATATATATATTGTAATGTTATTTTCCTTTAGATGCAATACAATGGGGTTTATATTATTAAAAATTTTATTTAAATGAAGATATTTTATTTCTAGTTAAAACAAAAAAAACTACTCATTCAGGAACAATTCATTAACATTTATTATAACATTTCTTATTTCAACATTTCAAACAATACACAGAACAAAAATTTATAACTTAACAAATTTTAACAAACTCGGTTTAACTCTTTTTTCTTTTGATTTTATAGTTACACAATTTTAATACCCTTGGCTAATTTTACGATCTCTTATTAGCTCGGGGTTATAGCATGGGCTATATTTTTTTAATTCTTAGGTTAATTAAATAAATTTTGAACAAACAATATTAAATTTTGAAATTTGTTTAATAAATATTTTCCTGATGGAAAAACTTTAATTTGGAATGAGCAAAAAAGGCGAAACTATTTGAACTGGATTATGATCTTATTACTATTAATCACAAGATATTCTAATGTACAATTTTAAATTACCCTATTATCCTAAGAGTCCACTAAAGTTTATTTTTTTATATAGCGCTAGGTACTTAGCTTATCAAATAACGGCGAATGGCTGCTTGCTCACACGTAGAATTCCGTTGTCTTTAAATTTCACTTTTTTTTCACACTTAAATTCGTTTTAGTTCTTTCAAATTATTTTTTCACTGTACTATATCTTTTAATTTTCTTATTCCTGTTTAATCTGGCCAAGTTTCCTCACAAAAATGTATAATTTTGACGAAATTTCTAATAAATAGAATTTTGACTGCACAGGGCAGGTCCGTTCCTCGGCGTCACCACGCCAGCCTCTAACTACCTGTCCCTAGATTTTCTTTTAAAAAGTTACAAATATGGCGGCCTCCATCTTCTTAAAAAAAAAACATATGGATTATAATTTAACGAAGTTCCGTTCCTTCCTACTAGAGTCAAACTGCACCTGACCGATTTCTTTACTTTCACATCTGTTTTTACAGCTGATGCAATAACGTGATTGTTTACAATGGCGTTTTAATTTGGTTAAACTTTAGTTGAAACTTACTGTTTCAATTTTCCGATCCTTAACAAACCTTCCAGTGTTTATTTAATTACTATTATTAGTGTGTGAAGTGTCTTTGTGTTTTACTTTTGTAATATTTCGAAATGTGTGTGTTTTGACTGGACTTTTCCAAACATAACCTTACATTGTTTACAATCGTTTTTCACTTTTTCCTTCAAGTGATTACTTATGCCCTATTTTACTAATATTTACAATTTTGTTTAACATATAACTATTATTAGATTATCTTGTTTTAAATTTTATTTGATACAACAAATTTCTTTATGTATTTACAGTTCAAATATCTTATTTACTAATCTAAGCTTTTACCTAAATTTAGTTTCAATTTTAACCTAACCAATCTTTTAATGAATTTCTTTTTAAATTTTGTGTGAGTTATTTCTAATATATTCTTCCAATTCTTAAATAATATTATATAGCCCATTCTATAAATGTTACAATGTCCCCTAATTTAATTTAAATAAAAAAAATATCACTAATATCTACATTACACATTCTTTACATTCTGCAAGCTTATTTAAATATACATATTTTTTTTTTAAAATTAAATTTAAATTAACCTTTATTTCCTAATTGTACATTTTATTTAATAACTAATTGAACACATTTTTTATTGAGTAAGTACCTCAACACTTTGGCTAACTTATCGTCCATTGTCTTTACTTCTTTTATAATTGTCTATTTATACTTAATTCCTACGACACAATTTTATCTTAATTCTTTAACAATCAAATACTGAGCTGAAAACTTCAAGCTACATATTTCTTAACTTATCTTCTAACAATACAATATACTTATAACTAACATTCAATCAACAATTCTTTAACAATTCTAACATATCGTAACAATAAATCATGTTCTGGTATTTACAATTCCTTCCATAACTATATATATATATATTTTTTTTTCTTTTTTTTTACATTTATTACAATTGGAATCCTTCCAATCATAAGTCTGATTCAATATTTATTTAACATATATTCTCTGATACCGTGTCTTTAAATCCCAGCCTATCCGAGTCATAGTATGTCTAGATTTGGTCAAATTGGTTATAACATTTCTCTTTCCTTTATTTCTGTTTATTCCTTGTTTATTATTTATCTCATATTTATTTTGCTTTTAGCTTCATCTAACTCTCAGTTCTAAGTTAGTATTTTATCTCCCCTTCCAATCTCACATCCAGTTCAATTATTTTCTTATATCATCTCAGTTTATTTTGTATGAAGTTTAACATCTAATATTTTTAAAGGTTGCAATCTTATATCCTCTATTTGATCATATCTATAGCTCCTTCGATTACACTGTTCCTATATCAACGAATATAAATTTTGTTTTAATACTTATATATATCAACGCAGATTCTCCCTTACAATACGACGAAGTTTAAATACACAATTACCATATTTTTATTACAACGATGCTTTAATATTTATTATCATAGATTCATATTTCTTTTATAATATATAATATATACGACGAAGTTCCATTATTTATCAACGCAGATTCTCCCTTACAATACGACGAAGTTTAAATACACAATTACCATATTTTTATTACAACGATGCTTCAATATTTATTAACATAGATTCATATTTATTTTTATTCATTATTCGACGAAGTTACTAATAAATTATCGTAGATATAGTTACCATCCCTTAAAACTTATCTCCTGCTAACGTTTTCTTATACACATAGTCATCTAGAGTTTATTCATATTGCTTCCTTTACCTATATTTAATATCTCCCTTCCTATTTTATTTTTATTTTCCAATATCCAGTTCTCCTGGATACATGTCATATTATTGCCTGTGTCTATTAATGCGTGTAATCTTGTTTCCTCTATTTAATTTCTATTCCTGGGTTTGCTATTGTCTTAGTTTTCCGACTGACTGTGGGCACCATTCTCTTTTCTTGTCCCCACGCCTGTCCTTGCCTTGACACCGTTTACATCTCCATTGTATCTTTCACCTGCTTCATAGTTTCTATTTTCTCTGTTATTCTCATATTTAAATTCCATCTCCCATTTTCCAAACTCGAGTTGTGCCTCCACATCCATTAACATATCCGTACCTATGATAAATTTTCTCAACAAGCCTGGTACCACTAAGCATTGAAACGGATAATTAACTCCTCCTATTTCTCCTATTACCATTATCATTTTATTAATCTTTTCAGTCTTCTTATTAGTTGCGGTTCGAATTGTTAAATTTTTTATTGGCAGTACCTCCATCTTTCCTACTTCATTTCTTAACCTTCCCTGCTCTCCTAATATTTTCTCCTTGTCATCTTCGACTTTCCTAAAACCCTCATCTGTTATCTCTCTTTCCCCCTTCACCTTTAATTTTACCTCTCCTAACTCTTCTGTGTTTTTCTTTGTTATATTTTCTACCTTCTCTATCTCTTTTTTATTAATTTCTACCACATCAGCTATTATTTCATTTGTTTCCTCAAAATTTTCCTTAATCTCCTCCTCTAATTCTCTATCTTTCTCCTCTATGTCTCTTCTCACATCCTCTATTTCAGTATTATTCTCTGTCCTCCACTGTTTCCTCATATCCTCTATCATTTTCCTATTGTCCTCCCTAATTTCATCTTTTATTACTTTTAGATCCTCCTTCATCTCTCTTATTTCGTCTCTATTTTCCTTTAATTCCTTTTTTATTTCCCTTATATCCTTACTCATATCCTCTCTCATATCCTTCATTTCCTCTCTCCCTTTATTTATTTCTTTTAGTAAGTTTTGGTTGCTTTCGAACAATTTTTTTATCCAGTCATCATTATTTCTACTTCCACTTTCACTACCCCTTCGTTCCTGTTCAATTTCTACAAGTGGTAGTCCCCTAGCTTCATCTACCTCCATGTTTGGTATTGGCATAACTGTGCCTTCCATTTCTATTTCTTTCATTTCCAAACTTGTCCCTTTTTCCTGGTCCCCTACAACTACCAGCTCGCCTATAATATTTTCTTCTTTTTTTTTCTCTGTAAGTAACTTATTATACAAACATAAACAATTTTTATATATACTATAAACCTAGCCTTGATTCTATTCAACTCAGTGTTTAATTTTACAAAATTTTTTCTAAATCTATTTCCAGTTCAAATGTTTTTCATATAAAAAGTTCTAAATTAATTTTGTTTCAAAATCTCTCTAAATAAACTTTATCTCTTATTATATCGAGCTCCCACGTTGTCGTGCCAATTATAACATAATTTCCTAAAGACGCTATACAACGGGGTTTTACTATTAAATATTTAAATGAATAATTAATTCTTTATTATTATTTTTCTAATATTCATACCCCACGTTGGTGTGCCAAATGTAAAATTATTTATAAAACAGACGCAACGGGGTTTTATTATTTATTAATATTATTTAATGAAGATATATAATTTCTCTATTTAAAACAAAACAAAAAACTCAGGAACAATTCATTATTCTTTATTATTACAATTTTATTTCAACAGTTAACAATACAATTTTATTTTAACAGTTAAACAATAAACACAAAACAAAAATTTATAACTTAACAAATTTTAACAAACTCCGTTTAACTCTTTTTTCTTTTGATTTTATAGTTACACAATTTTAATACCCTTGGCTAATTTTACGATCTCTTATTATCTCGGGGTTATAGCATGGGCTATATTTTTTTAATTCTTAGGTTAATTAAATAAATTTTGAACAAACAATATTAAATTTTGAAATTTGTTTAATAAATATTTTCCTGATGGAAAAACTTTAATTTGGAATGAGCAAAAAAGGCGAAACTATTTGAACTGGATTATGATCTTATTACTATTAATCACAAGATATTCTAATGTACAATTTTAAACTACCCCTATTATCCTAAGAGTCCACTAAAGTTTATTTTTTTATATAGCGCTAGGTACTTAGCTTATCAAATAACGGCGAATGGCTGCTTGCTCACACGTAGAATTCCGTTGTCTTTAAATTTCACTTTTTTTTTCACACTTAAATTCGTTTTAGTTCTTTCAAATTATTTTTTCACTGTACTATATCTTTTAATTTTCTTATTCCTGTTTAATCTGGCCAAGTTTCCTCACAAAACTGTATAATTTTGACGAAATTTCTAATAAATAGAATTTTGACTGCACAGGGCAGGTCCGTTCCTCGGCGTCACCACGCCAGCCTCTAACTACCTGTCCCTAGATTTTCTTTTAAAAAGTTACAAATATGGCGGCCTCCTTCTTCTTAAAAAAAAAACATATGGATTATAATTTAACGAAGTTCCGTTCCTTCCCACTAGAGTCAAACTGCACCTGACCGATTTCTTTACTTTCACATCTGTTTTTACAGCTGATGCAATAACGTGATTGTTTACAATGGCGTTTTAGTTTGGTTAAACTTTAGTTGAAACTTACTGTTTCAATTTTCCGATCCTTAACAAACCTTCCAGTGTTTATTTAATTACTATTATTAGTGTGTGAAGTGTCTTTGTGTTTTACTTTTGTAATATTTCGAAATGTGTGTGTTTTGACTGGACTTTTCCAAACATAACCTTACATTGTTTACAATCGTTTTTCACTTTTTCCTTCAAGTGATTACTTATGCCCTATTTTACTAATATTTACAATTTTGTTTAACATATAACTATTATTAGATTATCTTGTTTTAAATTTTATTTGATACAACAAATTTCTTTATGTATTTACAGTTCAAATATCTTATTTACTAATCTAAGCTTTTACCTAAATTTAGTTTCAATTTTAACCTAACCAATCTTTTAATGAATTTCTTTTTAAATTTTGTGTGAGTTATTTCTAATATATTCTTCCAATTCTTAAATAATATTATATAGCCCATTCTATAAATGTTACAATATATATATATATATATATATATATATATATATATATATATATATATATATATATATATATATATATACTATATTTGCGGATAAATATTTAATAGTCATTTGACAGCAGATTATAAATATTATATAATATTACTATAATATATTATAGTAAGTTAAAAATCTTAGGCTATAATTTATACAATTTAGAGAAAATGTGTGTTGTTTCGTTAGCAATCCACTGTGTGAGCCAGCACTGTGTAAGCAGGAATGGAGGTAGATAATCAAACAACTGTTTTATCAAGAAATCAACTCTAAAGAACGAAAACAGAAAATCGGCAGTTTATTAACTAGTGAACACTACTATCCCAAAAAGAGACTAAAGTTGGAAAATTTTATGCTATTCATCATTTTTTTTGTTCTAAATTATTTTAAATCAAACAAACTAAATTTGAGAATTTTTTTTGGTCAAGTGCAACCCTTGATCAATTTGAAATTGATGAAAAATACAGCATTTTGATTATTTTTGTTACAATGTTCAAACTTTTATAAAATGTACAAAAAGTTATTTTAAGTTAGTCACTAATTTTTATTAATACAAACATTTTTTTTAAATGTAATAGATTTTAATATTTCTAAAATTTGGTAACACTGAAATTGATATTGAATGTTGTTGGCAATACTGGAATTAGAAGAACAAGAAAAAAGCCAGGCCAAGCTGATAACTACTGTTTTGTTAAGTGCTGCAGATGAAGTTGAATGTAACTTTTAGGAGTTCCGAGAAATTAGCAGTAATAAGATGGCAGCTACATACACATACTGGAAGAGTGTAAACTTTTGGAAAATGTGGTGTGCCTTTCTTTTTGGCAACTATATCATCTGAGGTTGACAGAATGGAGCCTGTGTTAAAATTGAAAACTTGCTAGTCAGAAAAAAGTTGTATTTTGCATGTAGACACCAATTTAGTAAGAGTTAAGTCTGTCACTTGGCACACTTTGTTTGGTTCAACTGTTCATTTATCTCAACAACAAACATTTCAAGTAATTCAAAAATAGGCTTTAAAGGAATTAAAAACAAAATTAGGTTTATATGACTACCAGGAAAATGAAGTGTGAAAAAAGGTGCTTTTTTTAAGAGTTGTCAACCTGATAGAAACTTCTTATTACAAAGAGTGTGTTGATATTGTTAGGTGAAACTCTGGAAAGAGGTATTCACTGGCAAAAGCTCAATACTTGTCATCATGCGAGATAGATTTCAACTGGCATTTACACAGCTAAATTGTACTTCTTCAGTGAACATATGGAATAAGACAAAGAAATGGTGTCCGAGCTTGAGCAAATATGCCTATTCAGTGTACTTGTGCAGAAAAACATTAGCTTCAATCTCCTAACAGCTTTGACACTTTAGTCAATGTTAAAGGAGTTGAATGAATTTGAAAAAATCAACAAGGCAGTCTCGGTTAAAACCTCAAAAAACATTTAAAAACCATTAGTGGTATTTGACCATAGAAATTGTTTCTACCTTTTTAGAAAAAGAAACAGTGGGGCAAAGGTTACACTTGACCAAAAAATTTTTAATTTAGTTTGATTTTCAGATAAATTAGAATCAGATAATGATAGGGAGTATAAAACTTCCCAACTTCAGTTTTTTTTTTGGCACAGTTTAATAAAGTAATGGTTGTCCAATAAGGATGAGTTTGGATCTTCAAGTTTTAAGTGTAGTAGAATTACGTCATCTACTTGTAAAATCTAATGCCATTAGTGGAAAAGTGTAAAAGTAGAAATTCAGTTTAATAACTCTTACTGCACTTGTTATCAAGTCGTTTTCTTGATAATGGTTTTCTTTACAAATAGTTTGTCCTATTGTAAATTCAAAATACGTTAAAAGTTTTTTTTCTGTAAAGGGTGTTTGATTATACAGGGTCGCACCCAAAAGTGGTAGGATTGATTTTCTCTGGCACGAATGGAGCGGTGGAGGGGGTCTGCCTGGCAGGATAAGGTGGAGGGGGCTCTTAGCAACAGACCGACACCAACCTCATTCGCCTGCGGGCTGTCGTTGAGTCATGACACCGTTTTTATTGAAGCAAGTTTTCTGTCCGTTGAAAAACGAAATGAATCCGAAATTAGAGCAAAGTTTTCCGTGAAGTTTTGTGCAAAACTCGGGAAGACGGCAACTGAGACCCTCGATATCATCAAGCAGGCTCATGGGGACACTGCCTTAAGCCGTTCCACAGTATTTGAGTGGCACAAGTTGTTTACAGAAGGTAGGGAGCTTGTTGAAAACGACCATCGCTCCGGACGGCAAGAACCGTCACGAATGTGGACAGAGTGTGGACATTGCTGAACACAGACCGACGCTTACCCAGTGAAGAAATTGCAGACCAGTTGGGTCTGTCTGCATCCAATGTCCAACGCATTATTTCACAGGATTTGGCCATGCGCAAGGTGTGCACCAAGATGGTGCCGAAAATTCTGAGTGTCGACCAACAAGCAACGCGTGTGCGCATTTCCGAAGAAATGTTAGCCAATTTGAACCGAGATGAAAATTGTTTGGACAATGTGATAACTGGTGATGAAACATGGGTTTTTCAATATGACCCCGAAACAAAAAGACAATCCGCGGAATGGCACAATTCCGCGTCTCTACGTCCAAAAAAGGCTCGCATGAGCAAATAAAAAATCAAAACGATGTTGATTGAAGTTTTCGACCGTCATGGAGTGGTTCACAAGGAGTTTGTCCCACCAGGGGAGACTGTGAATGCGAACTTTTACATGCAGGTGCTCACCCGCCTCCGAGAACACGTGAAAAGAGTCCGACCGGCCATCGCAAACTGCTGGGTGCTTCATCATGACAACACGCCGTGCCATGGCGCGCTCGTCGTCAGACAGCTTCTGGCCAAATACGGCGTTGCCACGTTGCCGTACCGGCCCTATTCTCCCGATTTGGCACCACCGGACTTCTTCTGTACCCCCTGATGAAAAGAAAGCTCAAAGGATGACGTTTTGACTCGATAAAGGCCGTTCAAGATGCTTCGACGACGGTAATCAACGACATCCCCAAAGAAAATTTCCAGCGGGCGTACGGGGAATGAGAGCAACGTTATACTAAGTGTATAGCTGCTCAATGAGCATACTTTGAAGATTATTAAGTCGATGTAAGTATATCGTCAATAAAATTCTTGTAAAAAAATCAGTCTTACCACTTTTGGGTACGACCCTGTATATCTCTGCCAATTTTAATGATATTTCACTGAATTTGTAATTGAGTTACAACCCTAATTAGTCAAATTAAAGAGTACTTTAGGGCCAAAGCTGACATAATCAACTGTTCAAAATTATCCTGTTCTTCATCAAAACAATTTTCTTGCTGTTATCCATAGGTTAATATTTACTTACATTACAGAAAGAAAGATGACTTTTAGTTTTCCCCACAACAAACAGCTTTATGTTACTTTATGTTTATTTTGTTGGAATAGAAGCTGTGGAGAGTCTGTAGCTTTATTATTATTATTATTACTGAAAGATCAGAGAAGTTATAAGTAGTTTACTACAGCTGAAAATGATTATAAATAACACTGTTACATAGCACCCACCTAAAAGGTAAGGTTTTCTTGGAAAAGTTACTGAAGTTTGTAGAACGATAACACATGTAAGTTTCAAACAGTACAGGTTGCCATAAACACAGGATGGAGTGTCTTGAATTTCACTGAAAACACTAGCAGAAAAATGTTTGCTACTTGTTGGCACTACAAAAGCGGGTTTCAAAAGTTACAAAACGAGTCAATAAAATGTTGAAAAAATAGATGAATAACAAGAACAGTAAAGATTTGGTCAATCGCGGTTATCCTGGTTTCTATTACTAGATAGTACAGTAAAGCCTCTCATATCCGGATCAATGCAGTGACAGCCCAAACCGGATAACAAAAAATTTAAATGATGAATCCGGTTATGTAATAATGTACGTCTGCACTTCATAATCACAAACATTCCAATCGAAGTAGATATATGATTGTTTTAAGTAAATAAGTTACACTTATTGAAGATTGTAATTATATTTTAATAGCAATACAGAACTGTACATACAATTTAGCTACATGCCTGTATGTACAGTTCCTTAATACTGTACTATACATACGTGTACATTATCAATTGTGTACTAAACAGCTGTAAATATTTACAAACTTGCCTATAGTAGCACTTAATTACGGTCTGAGTTGACAATGAGACACATCTCCCGAAATGGCCGTCCTCAACAAATAAAAGTAAGTGCTACTATAGGCAAGTTTGTAAATATTTAAAAGTGTTTAGTGAAAACTAGTAGCTCACTTGAAAATAGCATATTTTGTTGAAAACGTTTCTTTCGATGAAATATTGCTCCACCTTCGAAAGAGTAGACTAACAACTGCTGTTGGTTCATCTTGTTGTTCAGCTGGTCAAATGGCTGGAAACCTTCACTATGCAACATGGTTTGTTCTCTTTCGTCATCTTTGGCTTTCGCTGGCTGTGTGCTCACTAAGACTATAATATCACTAGTAGTAATCTCAAGAACTTCATCCTCTTTCATCCATTCCTTCCCCAACACTGTTCATATCTATACAATTAGGAATATTTCTGAGAAGATTTTTTCATTTGTTTTACTAATAAAGTTTTCCCTTTTTAATACGTTTTCAATCCCTTCATTTTATTATGATCCAATAGTTTTTGCCTTGATTTAAATAGTGTTAATGGCCTGTTTGCATCACATGCTGTAGCCATCTATAAAGCGATATCATTTCTTCCTGGATCCATACCCTCGATTATAACTGTCAGTAACTTACAGCGATATAGAAAAAACAAGTTTTCTGCTTTTTTGCCGTACTGTATATTGTAGATTACAAATTCTAGGTAAAATAACTAACTAAATTATCTAATTACACAAAATCCTGTAGAATATATGTAAACTGTTCAATACGGAGACTAGAACACAACTGGTTGAGTCAGGAAAGAACAAAGAGGCGACTACTAGCTCCAGAAAACTGGCCCAAAGACAGGCACCTTGCGGAATAAAGACACTATTTTATTTTAATATTACGTCCGGATATAGCAGGTTCCGGATATGGGAGGGCCGGATATGAGAGGTTTTACTGTACTAACAAGCATGCTTGACATAGTTGTTGTAGATTAACAATAACAAAACGAAAATGGTGCCACTTCGCATCACAAATCTATACATCTGGAGCTCACTGAGTCTGACTAAACAATAGTGAATATATGGCAAGTCAAGTTAATGGTCAATGACTAATCAGACGTTACGATTCCACCACGTGTTAGAAGAGAAAAAAAAAGTGGGTGTCAGAATAATGATTTAAAGTGGGTATCTGAAAACCACTTTTTTATGTTAAAAAAATTAGATTTATGTACTTAACATGAGCAATAAATAAATGGTAATGTCTCCGGTAATTATATAAATGTGCGACTACCGCTATTTTTGTGATTTTTTTTCTTTTCTTATGTATTTTTACGTCCTGAACACGAAATTAACATTAGTTTTTGTCACTGAGGTGTATTTAAGGTCAAATACTCTGAAGAACAAGTTCATCATTTTCTACTTACCACTGCGGTAATTGCAAGAATTTGGGACCCCTTCTAGAAAATAGAAAATTATTCTAAAACACGTTCTAGGACGATATGCACCAGATTTTTTAAAACATTTTACATGGAAAATTATTTTTTATCAATTTAAAGTTGGATAAAAAATTCTGTGCGGAGAGGTAAGTTGTGCATCGTTTGCGGAGTGATACAGTGACAACACAACTGTAATTGGCGTTTTAGGAATCTAAACTTTGGTAAATATGCTGATTGCCCACCCTGTCTTGAATCTATATTGATAACTAATATTTTTGTTATTGCCAGGGAAGGTTAATTTTATATAGCCTATCTATATTGAAATATACCTATAAAGTATCCAGCCAGGATAGATTTGGTTGAAATTTTATACATTTAACCATAGAATTATAATCAAATCTATCCTGAATGGACACTATATAGATATATTTTAATATACGTTTATAGTAATGTATAAAATTACAATCAAATCTATCCTAACTGGAGACTTTATAAGTATATTTAAATTTGTATGTAAAAATCATAAAAATTGTGCCAAAACGTTGTTTTTCAAATATTTACACACACAAGCTATGAATAGATATAACTTCATATCACTCCGCAGACATGCACAACTTACTACCGCGCACTGATTTTTTTACCCAACTTGAAATTGATAAAAAATAACTTTCTGTGTAAAATTTAAAAAAATCTTGTGCATATCATCCTAGGACATGTTTTAAAACAATTTTTTATTTTAATCTCAGGTTTCAAATTCTCACAATTACCGCAACAGTAAGTAGAAAATGATGAACGTGTTCTTCTTCAGAGTTTGGCCTTAAATAGACCTCAGTGACCAAAACTAATGTCAAATTCGTGTTTGGGATGTAAAAATACATTAGAAAAGAAAAACAATTCACGAAAACAGCGGTAGTCACACATCTATATATTTACCATATCTCCTAGTAAACTTTATGGGTCAATGGTTTACTTCTTTTTTTATAATCTAATGTTTGTTTTGCAATATAAGGTTTTTCAAATTAAAATGAAAAGATATAATTATAAATTATGAAATGGAAAATTACATAAAATATATATTTTGTATAATATTGCTGAAATAAATAAAATTATTAAGATTGTTATTAATGAGTACATTTATAATAATAATTTTCACTTGTATCAGGTAATAAATTATTCTTATTAATTATTTTAATTATAATTATTAGAAACATATGTTTCTCCAAAATCTTAAACAATTTTTAATCATTAGGCATCTTTTTCTAAAATTATAAAAACAAAACCATAAGCTATTATTTTATTATATCTATATTAAGTAATATTTTTTAATATGTTAATACAATTCATTAAACATTTTATGTTTGTATTTTTAAAAAAACTAATGGTTTAAGAATCTTCACATATTTTGAACACACTAACTATACATATTTGATATACAAAAATAATTCAACTAACTGGTCATCTTAAAAATATATTTATAAATTTTATATTATGTGTTTATCTTTTCATGTTTTAATATATTATAAATTTTAAGGTAAAGTAATATGGTAAGATTTATTCTTGTCAGTTTAGTTACAATGGATAAACGTTTAAAAATATTTTGACAATTTAAGACTCAATAGTCATTGTACTTGAGCTATATTTTTTATTAATAAATTAGTTCTCATTAATTTTTTTTTGAAGTAGTCGAATTTTACTTTACACTTTAACCAAATAGTTTTCACTGTTTTCACAATTAATGTTTCTGATAAATGGACCTGCAGCTAAAAGTATTAAAAATATTAATGTGAATTCATGTTTTAAATAAATGTTGTTCACTTATTTAATAGATACATTTTCTCAATCAAAAAAATAATAGTTAGAAGCCCCAATATACAAAAATTTAATTTTTAAAAAATTATTTCTCAGAATATACATAGAATAAATATAAGCAGCAAGATGAAAGTTTAAATTTATGAGCCAACACAAAAGTTTCAGGAATTTGAAAATAATGAAAGAAATTATTAAAGGTATGATTGAGCACTAGAAGTATTAAAATAGGTTTCGAACAGAATTTGTAGATTTAATGTAATATTTGTGCACTTGTGGTTTGTGGATTTGAGGTGTTCTGAAAAGTTTGATTGGATGTTTCTTTTGTGATTGCTTTTTTTGTGATTTTAGTAGAGTGTGTAAAACGGTCTTCCTGTTTGACCTATATAAAAACTGGGCCAGAAACACCCCTATATCCCTAAAGGCCTTGTAATCAATCACACCAGTACCCCATTCCGAAATCTACAAAATCATTACCATTACAAAATTAATCAAACCCTCGCAAAATTATTTCACCCACAATGATAACGTCTATACCCAAAAAGATGACCTATCTATAAGGTACCTCATAGCTAAAATGTTGGTGGAAATATTCATACACCATATTGAAGAAAACCCTATTTCACATTACAAGAAATACTCAGACAACATCGTATACTGGTACAGATACGTTGACATTATTATCACAAATATACAAATACATATATTTATAAAGCAAACAATTCCTTACACCCAAAACTAACATACACTATCAAAACAGAATAAAACAATGCCCTTAATTTCTTTGGCTCAACAATCACGAGTACAGACAATCACATAATTTAACATTTACTGCAAATCCACCAACACTAACACCACAACTCAAAACTCTTCAAACCACACTCACCAACACAAACCAGCCGTTTTACAACACCATGATTTATCCTCCATTGAATTCCCCTTAAAAAAAACAAGAACACACAAGAATTGAACACCACAAGACACATATACCTCAAATAGCAATTAAATGTATAGCACAAACCAATTGATACAACACAACAATGATAAGAAACTATATTACCGCCTAAAGACATACTCAATAACCCAACCTCAAAAACCCAAGTTGCAAACCCATAAAATACATATATTACCATATATGTACATAATGTATTGTATACAATACAAATACAATGTATAATGTATATGTATATAATACACTACCATATAGATTATATAAAAATTACATCATTAAAATACATTAATTAAATATAAATTTAATTTAATTTATATTTACATTAAAATATATATATAGCACTCCACATACAACACTGTCAACAAACAATTTTGATCGAACATTATAAACAAAGACATTTACAAATCTGCAGGCATGTACAAATTAACTTGCAGTTCGTACCTCTGTTTTTACAGATGTAACAGGAATATTATTTTACACATGATACTAAGAATACATAAAAGCAATCACAAACAAAAACACTCAATCAAATTTTGCCGAATACCTAATGTCCACAAATCACAGCTACACAAACATAACATCAAACCTGCAAATTCTACAAACAAAAAATCAATGCCATACAACTGGACAGTATAAACAATCGAAACATTTGAAGCTATACACCCTCACACATACTCAACACCCAATTACATTATAACTCACATATACTTTTTGACATTTTAATCCCCAAACCTCTCTAAGATTGAAAAAAATCTACTTAATATCCCTATCCTACTCCACCTTACCTCACCCAAACCTAAAACAACCAATTATGGTCTGAGTTGACAATGGGATACTTCTCCCAAAATAGCAATCCTCAATCATCAAAAAGTAAGTGCTACTATAGATATAGGGATACATCAATATATGTTTAAAAGTTTTAGTATTATTGTCCTTTTTACTCTCATTCCTAATGACAGTTTTTTTTATTATCATACACAGAAGTTCAATTTCAGTGAATATTGATGTGAGTTTTGTGAGTAATGTTCTGACCTGATAAAAGGATTCAGTGGGTATTGATGTGGGATTAACAAAATGCTTCTATGAGTTATATTAATACATAACATATCAAATTTAAAGAAACAATAGTTATTCAGCTTAAAATTCATGTTTTAATTACTAACAAATTCCTGGAGCTTTTGATTTCTTGATAACCATTACTTCCTAGTTTTAATAATTTCTTATGATAATTTATTTACTACCAATAGCGCAAAGCAGAAAATTTAAGAGTATTTCCAATATAATAATGTATTTAAATGTTATATATTACACAATTTTACAGCCTCACCTACTCATAGTGAAACCATCGATAAATTAGGCAAAGGGGTAAAAATTAATTGTGACAATGAGGAAGATAACAACACCTTAGAATATCATGAAAGGCACTTGTCCAGAATCTACTTGAGTGGCAGCTGCAACTGGAAACAAATTTATGGAAAGTTAGCACATTATATAATCCTTGCAAAAAAAAGAAAAAATCTAATGGAAATTTTGTTTAAAATAAAAACTAAGACAAAAATACATTTAGTGGATCTTTAAACAAATAAAACTTATATGAATATATAAATGATTGCACAAACAAAAATAATAATCATATATTTTTTGATTTTTTTTTTTACAAAAATATGTTACAATCATGGTTTTTAGGAATAAAATACATGTAATTAATTTAAAATAAAGTTAACTGGGTTAAAATTATGAAAATATTAATTTTCTGTTGCAGATTTTTCAGTGGCCTTTTATTCAAAGAAGAAAAATGTTTTTCTTTTCTTTTGAATTTATTTTCCAAATACAAAATATTTTCAAATTTAAATAAATTTACTATACAAGTCAGTGAATACTTTACAAAGATGTAGGCTAATTTGCTCATGCAAATTTACATTGAAATAAAATTTTAAAGAATTTATATAGAGGGGAATATAACCTAAATAGCAGGGGGAAGAGGAGAATATGTCAATGGGTTATTGAAGACTGAGAAGAACTTTACAGACTCCATAAGAAAAATGTCAACACAATGGAGTCGCTACATGAAGAAGCATGCACAGTGCAGAAAAAGTTTAGAAGATAGTGTACAAAAAGTAGTTCTAAGGAATTACCATTATCACTTTGAACCTTTTAAAATTAAATTAAATATAAATTAACCTACTAAATGCCATATATTGATAAAACCATTAGCAGCTCTAGAAGTTGCAGGGTCCTGAGCAATTTGTTAAAACACGACCATTAGTGCAGGGGTTTCTTTGTATGGAATATCCCTCCACAAAAATCAGCCCAAATGTGCAATATTTTATCATTATTTTGTGCAACTTCAGAATTTTACTTATATTCTCAAAATTATTATAATAAGCCTAAAACATTATAGGTTCAGATTAATATTGGGTTATTATGAATTTTAAAACCAATTTTTATAAATATGGCAACTTAAAAAAGTCTTTTAAAACAAAGTTTAACAATATGGAAAAACAACCAAATTTAAACATATTGCTTAGCATTGAAAGTAAAAACTGAAAACTTACACATCACGTAAATAGCCAAGCTAAGGTAATGTTGTACCTAAGTATATGCTAGGGTAAAACTTCTGTAAAGTAGACCGTTAATGTTTAGAAAGATTCTAGCTTTATCTTTTATTACAGTTGAATTATTTTGCTCACTGTGACAATCAACAATTCAACAAAAATAAGTTGTAGAGCATATCAACTCTAGGACATTTTTACATTTTCGTAGTAATACAGTCGGCGCCGCTTATTGTGATCATATTTGTCAGAAGCATATTTGATAACGCTTAATCACAATGTAGTCTACAGCCATACTGCATTGAACTCACTGTATTATTGCCACAACTGTTTGTTCTGAATGATATGTAAGCCTATCATTACATCAAGTAATTCTAATTCTGTAACACTATAATTAAACTGTACTTACCAAATTTTGATGCTATTCCGGACAGTTTTATGTACAGTAGTAGAATTTCTGTAATTTAGTTTTCTACTTGTTAAAATTAGTGGGCATATTTCATGTCAGTTTATTTTATTCCACTGTAGATTTTTTTAAAACACTGAATCTAGCATAATTGAAAAAAATACAGTATATAGAACTACGTAAAACACTTGATCAAAACATTTTAACACATAAAACTTCATTATAAAACACTTCAATCTTATTTACACTTCAAATTTACATTTACTTTTTCTCGAAGAATTCCTCTATATTGTGACTGTCTGTAGTCTTCTCGTAAAATATTGTTTATAAATTGTTCATATTCATAATGTTTGTTGAAATTTTCTGCTTTTAGTTGAACAAACTGCCTTAGAATCTCAAGAGCTTGGTGAACTTCCTGCTTAGATCTTTGCAGTACACATTTATCATTTTCGTCATCATCGGTGCCTTCTTCTTCTTCAGTAACTTTTGATGTTGAAGCAACTACCTCACAAATATCGTCTTCAGTCATTTCCGCTGCTGTTTCAATACTATCGTCAACTTCCATCCACTCAGTATATTCTTTTAAGGACAAATCGAAAGGCTTCAAGTTCTCTTCAGAGTCTTCCTCAGATGTAGCTTGCTCTTGATTTTCTTCAACAAAAAAACCACCTTTTCTAAAGCAATTTTTCACAGTTTTTTCAGAAACTTCATTCCAAGATTTTGCTATCAGATGAATAGCATCGAGTAAAGAAGTTTTTTTACCCAATTCTTTTGAGGCAAGGGTTTGAAATTCACCCATATTTTCTATAATTCTAGCACGCATCTCTCGTCGATAAAAACTTTTGAGATTTTTAATTATGCCTTGGTCACATGGCTGAATAATTGATGTAGTATTGGCTGGAAGGTAAATCACTTTGATGTGTTTTAGCGTAGTGTTTATGTCATTATGTGCAGTGCAGTTGTCTAGTAGAAGGACAATGTTGCGTTTGAGGCTGGTATCCCAATTAGTCAGCCATTCATTAAAAATTTTTGATGTCATCCAAGCATTGGAGTTTGAATGATATTTAACCGGTAGCTTTTTGATACCTTGAAAATAATGTGGATTTTTAGATTTCCCGATAATTAAGAGTTTTTCTTTATGACCAACTATGTTAACATAACACAAAACAGTTATTCATTGTTTACATATTTTACAGCCGTTAGCAATTTCATTTTTAAATAAGTAAGTATGTTCGGGTAAAGCACGATAATAAAGTCGTGTTTCATCTGCATTGTATATGCAGCTAGGAGAATACTCGGCCAAAATCTTTGGCCATTCGTATTGTAACCAGTCCTCAACTCCAACAAAATCAGCATTTCTTTTTTCACCACACGTTTTCTTGTAAACAATGTTTTCCCTTTTCTTCCATGGATTGAACCATCCATCTATGGCTTTAAAATCCTGTTTTCCTATTTTTTTGGCAAGATCCTCAGCTTTTAGACACATTAGTGGGCCGTCAACTCGAGCATCTTTTTCGCGAACATTTTTAAACCACAATTTCAAAGCTGATTCCACTTGCGGATCCTTCCCAGAACGATGTCTTTTGCTGTCAACATTTGCATTACACTTTGATAATGACAAGATTTTTTCTTTGTTGTTCAATATTTTACATAAGAGAGGTTGAGAAACGCCAAGTTGAGAAGCAGCGTTTCTTAGACTCATTTTTGGTAATTTACTGTACCTATCTAGAATATCAAGTTTTTGTTTAAGACTTAAATCGCGTCGTTTCTTTTGAGATTCGGACATCTTGCTATAATGTCCTTTGAAACTTCAAGTGACACTAAACTCTACAAAATAAACGAAAAAGATCTTTAAAAATTAAGTTATGTAAAATCACACTGAAATACTGTAATAAACGTTCATAAAAATTCACTGTTAAAAAATACAGTAGGACTGTACTGTAAATGGTTCAGTAGTAACATCAACTAATGTTAACAAACAACTAAAGTCGACTCAAGCGAGGCTAGGTTGTTTGCGTAAACAAAGAGTAAGGGAGACATTCTGAGAACTGTGCTAAGTGCTGAAACCGTAATAAAGTATTTCTGATATTCTAAAAATAAACATTCTATGAATTGGGCGTCATTGTATGTTGCACGTGCTGTTTACACTACTTTGTAGACATTTTTACTTGGTCTATGCTAGTATACGTTGACGCATATGATTTTGAATGGCAAATTAAATGATAATAATAAGCGAATAGATGATTACAATAAGCGGCCTAATTACAATGTATTAATATACGTCCTTGTTTGTTTTTCAATGAAACTATAACAATAACCGAATGATAACATTAACCGTGATCACAATAAGCGGCACCGACTGTATATACAGTCGAACTTCTTTATAACAAATTTTCAAATAACGAAATCCTTTACATAACGAATTTGTATAGGGCCCCTTGTCAATTTAGAAATTAGTATTATAATATTCCTCTACATTACGAATTTCAGACTTCTCAATTACGAAATATTTTCTCTAACCGAAGAAAAGAAATGTTGGGCTGTATTGCCAGCTCAAAAAGGTGTTTCCAGGAAAGTAATTGTTTTCAGCAGGAAGGGGAATGAAACCAAGAGGTTGTCAGGTGATAGGTAATATGGTTCATTTAACACCTATTACTATATAGTACTGTACTGCAGTTTACTTTCTGCCCTCAATAGAATACACGTTAATAAAAGGCGGATTCAAAGGATTCGGTATTTATAGCTACATATTTTTTTTCTTTTCACACCGTTGTCCTTTCTTCTCTAAAATAATCTTAATAGGTTAGTCACTCTGTTTCATTCATGCAGTGAATTTGTTGTGCTTTGAAAAACTGTCTAAAAGAAGGTGTTTAAGAGTTCCAGATAAAGTGAACATTAAAAAAAAGATTGGTGAATCTGTAAAGAAGTTGGATGTAAGGAAATTTGGTATACTTCAGAGTTCGTTATTGACAAGACTAGAAAACCGGGATCAGATTTTAAAACAAAGTAGTGCTTATGCTTTACAAAGGAAGAAAATTAAACTGTATACATATGACGATATCGATAACGTGATGATAAAATAGATTATGGTAATGCATGAGAAAAATCTTCCATTGTCAGGGACAATAATAAAAGAAAAAACTTGGAAATTTGCTGCATAATTAGGACACTGTGACTTCACGCAAGTCATGGTTGGATAGACAAATTTAAAAAACGCCATACCATCGTTTAAAATGTCATTTCAAGGAAAAGCACAAGTGTTGATATGGGGAATTGTGAATTTTTGAAGGAAAATGTGTTGAAAAAAATGTTCAACGATTATCCACCAAAGGACATATTCTGTGCTGACAAAACTGGTTTGCTTTTTAAATGTTTACCTAACAAGGCACTGACTTTTAAAGCCAACCCCTGTTTAGGAGGAAAAGCAAGCAAACAAAGAATTACCATATTAGTGGCAGCTAACATGTTAGAAACAAAAAAACTCAAATCACTTGATTGGCAAAAGGAAATCTCCATGATGATTCTGCGAGACACTTAACTTTTTAGAAGTTGAGTATGCAATTAATGAAAAGGTGTGGATGACGAGCAAAATTTTTATTGAATGGGTGTTAAAGATGGACAAAAAGATTTCTAAAGAGAAAAGAAAATTACACTTTTCATAGATAGCTTCCCTGCACATCAGCATGACAATAATTCTAAACTAAAAAAATGTGAATGTGGTTTCCTTTCTACCAAACAACTTCAATTTCTGCAACCACTCAATCAGGGAATTATAGAAATTTGAAGTTACATTATAGAAAGAGAATTTTAAAATAGATTATAACCAAAGTAGAGATCAATGATGCCGTAAATCCAAGACAATGTGAATCTAAGAGACTGCATTGCTGAATTGGCAAAAATATGGGCAATGATGTGAGGGAAACAGTTTTTAATTCTTTCAGTTTTTGTGTAGTATATCTTGATGTCTTTAAATATAAATGACTACTTTTGGCAAAAGAAAAAAAAACACTACTTTTGTTATTTTTCAGCAGACGAGTTGCATACTAGGTCAGTGCATTGTTCAATGCTATGACTGAACAATGCACTGACCTACTGTCTGTTCAGAATGTGTTTGCAGCCGCGAGTGGTGAACTGTTCACGTGAACATAACAATTTCGGCAGCCCTATTGGCTCAGTGACCACGTGACAAAGCTGAAATGTTCTGCCGCCCGATTAACAGTTAGTCGTCCAGAGTTACATTTGATCGTCTGTTTATTGTGCCTGACATGTTTTAGTTGTGAGTGTATCAGAGAAAGTAGCGTTATCTGCAGGAGTTTCTGCTTGAAGTGTTTTTGTTAATCGTTAAAGAAAAAAAAAGAAACCGGTACGCTCAAGTCTCCTGCCAAAAGGAAACCCAAAACCAAAACTATTTTTAATAATATGGATGACTTTTTAAAAACAGCTGTAAGGAGGAAAGTGCATGAGTTATTTTAAAAAAATGAACTTCCGGCTTTAAATAAAGTACTACACTTAGTTAATACCGACGAACAATTAGGCTTACCTAACCTATGACGAACCACTTTGTTTCACATATTAAAAAAGCTAAACTTCAGGTATGAGAAACGTAACCGTAAAAGTATGTAAAACATTTTAGATGGTGTTACATATTAAAAAAGGCAATTTCAGAAAATGAACGAGAATGTATTCGAAAATGTAACAATATGAACTAGATAAAAAAAAAAGGAAGGTCATACGATTTAGTATTTGGACGAAACGTGGGCCAATGCAGGCCATACGAAATCAAAGGTTTGGACAGATAAATCAGTCTGTTCCAGTAAAGTTGCTTTTCTGAGGGGTCTGTCGGTGGGTTTAAAATGTTAAACTGGAAAGGGTAAGAAACTTACTTATTGTCACTTATATTGGATCACTAAAAGGTTTTGTAGAAGATGGACTGTTGATTTTCGAATCAAAATCAGATACTGACTACCATTCAGAAATGAATGGTGAAACTTTTAAAGAATGGTTTTCTGTGATAATACAGAAATTGGACAACTGCGTTATCGCAATGGACAACGCTCCATATCATTCTGTACAAGTAGAACGCTTACCTACGATCCATTTTAATAAGCAACAAATTCGAAAGTGGTTGACTGACAAAGAGATTTTTTCAGACAAAACCATGTTGAAGGTCAAATTACTAAAACTCGTGTCCTATCATAGGCCAAAATACAAAAAATACGTCATCGATAAAATTGCTATAGGAACAAATAGAATAGTTTTGAGAACCCCTCTTTATCACTGCGAATTAAACACAATAGAAATGGTATGGGCTAAGGTTAAAGGTTATGTTGCGTCTAACAATGCAACTTAAAGAGGTGCAAAGACTGTTAACCGAAGGTGTCTCACGTGTTACACCTGATAAGTGGGAAAAGTATGTGAAACATGTGGTGGACGTTGAAGAGCCGAATATGTGGAAGTTAGACAATATAATTGAAGACATTGAGCCATTCGTCATAGCTGTTGACGACAGTTCCTTGTCGTCATCGGATTCGGATTTTGCAGACCCCTTAGACATGGAATAAGAACATGGTAAGTTAAAAACTTGTAGCATAAATAATTGAATAGTCTTATTACTTTCATTAGTCTACAATTCTCTATTTCGAATGATTAAGTGTACCAGTGTAAGACGTAGCCCTAATTGCCAATGCATGATTGTGAACTGGACTCATAGCTTACCGTCCCATGCACATGTTCGCCTCGTGATAGTGTTTACATCTGCTGCAAACACATTCTGAACCTACTGCCTCTGCCAAGTGTTACCAAAGGTAATAGTTTTTAATTGTTTCTCCAAAGATGGATTCAATATGCTCACATATGAAGAGAATAATGAGGATAGCACGACATTTAGTGAATTAGAAAAGCATGGGATTTTCTGAAAAGTTCAGGAGACGTGGGGGATAGTTCCTCTAATAATTTATTTTCATCGATGAAGACGTTGTTGCCGTTCTACCAAAAAATGAAGACATACTCCAAAGCGTCCTGATCACACACCCAAATGAACTTATGAAAAAAAATTATGATGCAACATAATACTGTGTTGGGTTTGTGACTGCTCACAATCTTATACTACAGTAAAATGGGCACGGGAGTATTCTTGGCATGTGGACTTCTCATTAACAAATACTTCTATACAACGATATTTTACCTGGATAGTCGATTACATTATTGAGAAATTCAACTATATATATATATATATATATATATATATATATATATATGTATACACACACACAAGAATTATTTAATAATTATTATTCAATTTTTTTAATGATTGAAAATTAATAAATAATTTTTGTGTAAGAATAGATTCAGTTATTTTTATTTTATTTTGCAACACTGTTTTCTTGGATTGAGATTCTTGTGTAAGTCAATTATAGTGGAGGTTATATATATATATATATATATATATATATATATGTATATGAATAAAAATATTTCTAATACAAAAAATGTTTTGATAGTTATAGATAGATGGATACATAAATATATGTTTCTAATAATTTTGTCCATAGGAGCTAATTTATAATCATATAAACAAAAATTATAGAAACATTTACTAAATAAATGTTTAATTATTTAATAAGAATATGTAACTACAATATAATTTCACGGAAGAATGATGATTTAACTTATGAGGCCTAAAGTGACTTTGGATAACAATACCTGGATTTTTAAAATCTTGACCGCCATTACTAATTCGACAACAGATGATTTTGGTTCTTTATAATGACCGGCATGGATACTATTAGGCTTTTTGTCAGTATGAATATATACTTCACATATTTCACAATTTGAAAACATTTTTTGTGAGGTTATTTTGAAATCGTTAACGTATGAATTCTGTTGCTATTATTTGAGGAAGACACGCTGCTATTATTTGATTAATCCTGGTTTTATTTCTGGATAATGACTATATCTGAACACCTTTTTATAGTTGTTAAATCAATTATAAAATGACTTAGAGGCTAAGTGGGTTGCAGTTGTACTTTTTTCTCATGACAACACATTACAGGTACCTGACTTTCCGCCTGAGTGCTCTAAAACATTTGTACTCAACGTTTAACAAACTTATATATGGATTTGATAATATGCATGTTTATATAATCTATTTCTAAACATTACCTATAGCCGAACATAATATTTTTGACCATGGGTGTTTCCTTCTTCCATCTTTAATTCTGGGATTATATTTTTCATATTATTTTAAAATATCTATTATTAAGCTCAAGATGAAAGTTGTTAAATAAGCTATGCTGAAAACTGCAAACTTCAGAATACTGCAGCTGATACTTGAGGGCCGCTTTCCTATACACTTTGGGATGTTGATGTTAATATTTGGAAACAGCTTTTAATATTAATACAAATATCCAGGATGTCATTCTTATTTTTGTATTGACACAGCTGTACAAGAGGATTATTTAATAAAAACGTTTCTTAGTAGTTAGTAGTTACTAATAAATTTCACTTTTAAACTTGTACATCACCTTTGAAAGCCAATGTTGAGCTATTTTGAATTTTATAACCCTGAAAAAGACTGGCAGATACATCATGTAAGTAAATCATGTAGCCTTTTTATTAGGAAGTTGAATATTGAGGCATTTTAATACAATATGTATTAGAGGCTGAGAAAATGTCTCCCATATTTTCGAAATCTTAACTAAAAACCAGAAAACCTATCTATGATAAAAAAACGATGATAAAAACATGACATTATGGTAAGATGGCCATGAGTACTTTCTTTTTGTGTATTGAATACGATTGTAAAGTTTGAAAAATACAGGCATCATCGACTACAATGGGAATGCTAGTATGAGTTACAATTTTATCATTTAATTAATCAGTTTTGTTTTTACAATATTGATAAAGATTTACTTAACCTCATTAGTTTACTAAATAAGAAACATATATATATATATATATATATATATATATATATATATATATATATATATATATATATTGTAACATTTTGAAGTAGTATATATATAAAAGGCACTTACAAAATAAGATAAATATATATAAATAAATTCAGTATGTAAAAAAATTACTAAAATATACCAGTAACGAAATGTAAACATAACCTAATTTCACTTGTGTAGAAAATGCACATGGCCACATTTTAGATCTAATCACAAGATTTTATATAAAAAGAAAAAAAACACACAAATCACTATTTATAAGAAAATGTATTAGAAGTAATTGATAGATAACAATTTGAATAGAACAATAGAACGATATAAATACACTTAAAACTTTCAAACGGCAAGCTAGTGAAATGTTCTGAAGTAAACAAGATGGGAGAACGAATTTGTGGAGTTGCGTGCGCATTGACCGGCAAAAGATATTCGTTTTAAATATTTCTCGTGGAAATATAATCTAAAACAGTTTGGGAAATAAGATTTAAATGCAATTGTTTTGCAAAGAAATTTAAGTGCAGTTGTTAAGAAGAAGAAGTGTATCAGAGGCGGTGAACATGACATCCGTAAAGCTGTTACAAGGAATAAACGAGAAAATAGCGGAAATTGACGACTTGGCCATTTTATTGCTAAAAAGGAAGCGTCAGTTAGTTGGGACAGAGCATTTGAACGAGGCAGACGTGTTTCAGAATTGGCTATAGAAATTTTATTTTTTTAACTGGTGCGGAAAGTGCAGTATCGTATTCAAATCATAATTACAGAATAACATTAAGCCAAATCATTGAACTGATCGATTAAGAAGACATTATTCAGGAAATTATTTAATTAGAAACCAAATACCTTGTAAAAAAATTTTAGCTTGTAAGAATTGTAACTTAGATATTTTTTTGAAAGTGCCAACTCAAATTTTATTATTCAAAATTTAGAAAACCCACCTATTAACCCGAGATAAGGAGAGCTCAAGCTCAAATTAAAGTAATTAAATCAAATTCAATTAATATTAAAATTTATAACTAAACTTCTTGCTGCCATAAACAAATTTTAGACTTAGGCTAATAAAGCTTAATTTTTATAATTCTTTGTGGATGAAATAAGACTTTGTAATTAGTAAGTGACTTTATAAAAGAAAATAAGGAATGTCATATTAAGATATTAAAATTTTTGTAACAAAAGCAGCATTGAATCGTTATTTCTTTTAACTTATAAATTTTTATTAAGACTTATAAAAGTGAATTTACCAATTATTACATTTGGCACACAAACGTGGGGCTCGATTATAAAAAAATTTAAGAATTAACCTTAAGGCACTTTAGATAAGATTATTAATTAAATATTTGTATTAATATTGTTTACTTTTCAGGACTTTGCAACCATAAGTCAATAATTTTTTTAATTTTCAAAATTTAAATAGCATAAAGGGGAATTTTGAAATTTTAGATAAAGAAATAAAAAAAAAAAATTGAATCTGAAACAGGTACATATAATTTAAGGGGGGAGAAAGCGAAAAAAACAGAAAAATTAGAGGAATATAACAAACATAGTAGGTCTAGGAAGGGTACAGCAATTGAGGAAGCTGCAAAAGGAAAATATGTGACATTAAAAGAAAAAATAAATGAAAAAGAGGAAGAAGCTACAATAGGCCTAATAGAATTGGAAAAAGGGACAAGCCTAGAAATACAAGAGACAGAAACGGAAGGCACAGATATGCCTATAGAAGAGAGTGAGGTGGAAACCCAAGTAGATGAGGCTAGGGGATTACCACTGATGCAAACCCAACAGAAAAAGGGAAATAATGAGGGTGTTGATTTAAGGAATATAATGAGGACTTTAATGGAAATGAGTGTAAACATAAATACATGGAGAGAGGAAATGAATAGAAAATTTGAAGAGAGTAAGGAGGAAATAAAAAAAGAAATGAATAGAAAATTTGAACAGAGTAATGAAGAAATAAGGAAATTAAATAAAAATAGTGAGGAAATAAAGGAGGAAAATAAGGAGATGAAAGAAGAGATGAACAGAGGATTTGCCTCAAGTAGGTTGGAAATGGATAAGAAATTCGAAAGCCTAAAGGAAGAAAATAGGAGAATGATAGAGGATATGAGGGAGCAGTTGAGAACAGAGAATAATGCTGTAATAGGAGTTATGAGAAGAGACTTAGAGGAGAAGATTAAGGAGAATTTTGAGGAAACAAAAGAAATAATAGCTGATGTGACAGAAATTAATAAGAAAGAGATAGAGATTAAGATGGAAGATACAAGTTTACCAGCATTAATAGACACAGGCAGTAACGTAACATGTATCCAGGAGAAATGGATGTTAGAGAATAAAAATAAAATAGGAAAAATAGAAATTCTACCAATAAAAAATTTAACCATTCGGACTGCAACAAATAAGAAAACTAAAAAGATAAACAAAATGATCATGGTAATAGGAGAAATAGGAGGGGTAAAATATCCGTTTCAATGCCTAGTGGTGCCAGGCTTATTGAGAAAAGTTATTATAGGTACAGATATGTTGATGGATGTGGAGGCGCAACTTGATTTTGGAAAATGGGAGATGGAGTTTAAATATGAAAACAAATTATATAAATCAAAAATGAGTGTAGATGGGCAGACAAAATTTAAAGGGGAGATGAATAATTTTGAAAATGAGATGGAGGAGGAATTGAGTTGTGATGAACAGGAAGGAATGAATGATATGGAAAAATGGGAAGAATTTGAAACTTTTGGAAACCAGAGTCAAAATTATATTAAAATTGTACAAGAGGAGGGAGAGATAAAAAAAGAGGATATTTTTGAAAGAATAGGGAATGAAGAGGTAACTGAGGAACAAAGACAGGAGATGGGTGATTTAATAGAGAAGTATAAAGAAGTATTTTCAGACCAGCCCGGTTTATGCACTGCATATAAACATAAGATTAAAGTTAGGGAAGATGTACCATTTTACCAAAGAAATTACCCAATTCCTACAAAGTACCAAGATCAGGTACAAGAAGAGATAGAGAAAATGTTGAGGTTAGGTATAATTGAAAGAAGTACTAGTCCATATATTAATCCAATAGTCCCAGTCATCAAAACCAATGGGAAAGTTAGATTATGTTTAGATGCAAGAAAACTAAATGAAATTATAATTCCGGATTATGATTGCTATAGAGGAATAAATGAGATTCTACACAGGAATAAGGAGATCATTAGATGTTTGAGAACATATTGTCATCATAACCATAGAGAATGGGGAAAATATGTAGAGGTTATTAACCAGGCAATTAATGAAATTCCTCATGAGACTACAGGATACACACCTAACCAGCTACAACTAGGAATTCAGGATGAAAGGTTTTGGCAAAAGGAAATAAAAAATTTAGGATGGAGTTCAAAATTAATAAATTTAGAAAGACATTTAGAAATTGCTAGGAGTAGAATTAAGAAGAAGGCTCATAAGAAAGCAGAGAAATTTAATAAAACTCATAAAATAGAAGAATTAAATGTTGGGGACAAGGTATTAGTAAAAGAAAATTGGCAACCACAGGGTATAAGAGGTGAGATGGCAAAATTATTTTATATATATGATGGACCTTATGTGATCACCAAGAAATATGGCAAGGCGACTTATGAAATCAAAGATGCTAGAAGCAATAAAATTAGAGGAATTTTCCATATTAGCTTGTTAAAGAAATTTTATGAACCAAGGGAGGCACACCATGGAGAATCAGATAAATTTCAGATAGAACAAATTAAATAGTAAGGGAGAAGTCGAGAGAAAGGAAAATAACAAGGGATAATAAGATGGTAACAACAGGAATGACTCAGGATATAAAAGTATTAGGAGAAGGAAGCTAATGTAGGAGGGATAGATAACAAATAAACCGGAAATGACAATGGACCAGAAATGACTTAATAATTAAACAAACACTTGAAAAAAAAATAAAGAAATAAAAAATATATAAATTTAAATAAAATAGGAAGGGATGAACGAATAAGAACAAGGACCTAACCTACAAACAACCTAGACATGCTATGACACAGTTAGGCTAAAATTTAAAAAAAAAAAAAAAACACTTTGTCAGAAGATAGATTATATAGATAAATAAAAAGACTTATGATTGGAAAGATTCCATTCTATTAAAATTAAAATAAAGAAAGAAAAAGAAAAAGGTTATAAAATAGATTCTAAGAATCAGAAAATGATTAATGTACTAGATGTTAAGAGTATAAGAGGATTGTTGATTAAATGTTAATTGTTAATTTATTGTATTGTTAGGAGTTAAGTATATCATATGTAATTAGAGGGCAGCAGACAAGCAAGAAGGATAGAGTAAGAGTTTACTCCCAAAATGTGAAAATTGAGATAAAAAAAAAAGGAATTTTGGAATCAAAATTTTTTTTATCTAAATTTGGGGACTATGTAACATTTTGAAGTAGTATATATATAAAAGGCACTTACAAAATAAGATAAATATATATAAATAAATTCAGTATGTAAAAAAATTACTAAAATATACCAGTAACGAAATGTAAACATAACCTAATTTCACTTGTGTAGAAAATGCACATGGCCACATTTTAGATCTAATCACAAGATTTTATATAAAAAGAAAAAAAAAACACACAAATCACTATTTATAAGAAAATGTATTAGAAGTAATTGATAGATAACAATTTGAATATAACAATAGAACGATATAAATACACTTAAAACTTTCAAACGGCAAGCTAGTGAAATGTTCTGAAGTAAACAAGATGGGAGAACGAATTTGTGGAGTTGCGTGCGCATTGACCGGCAAAAGATATTCGTTTTAAATATTTCTCGTGGAAATATAATCTAAAACAGTTTGGGAAATAAGATTTAAATGCAATTGTTTTGCAAAGAAATTTAAGTGCAGTTGTTAAGAAGAAGAAGTGTATCAGAGGCGGTGAACATGACATCCGTAAAGCTGTTACAAGGAATAAACGAGAAAATAGCGGAAATTGACGACTTGGCCATTTTATTGCTAAAAAGGGAGCGTCAGTTAGTTGGGACAGAGCATTTGAACGAGGCAGACATGTTTCAGAATTGGCTGTAGAAATTTTATTTTTTTAACTGGTGCGGAAAGTGCAGTATCGTATTCAAATCATAATTACAGAATAACATTAAGCCAAATCATTGAACTGATCGATTAAGAAGACATTATTCAGGAAATTATTTAATTAGAAACCAAATAACTTGTAAAAAAATTCTAGCTTGTAAGAATTGTAACTTAGATATTTTTTTGAAAGTGCCAACTCAAATTTTACTATTCAAAATTTAGAAAACCCACCTATTAACCCGAGATAAGGAGAGCTCAAGCTCAAATTAAAGTAATTAAATCAAATTCAATTAATATTAAAATTTATAACTAAACTTCTTGCTGCCATAAACAAATTTTAGACTTAGGCTAATAAAGCTTAATTTTTATAATTCTTTGTGGATGAAATAAGACTTTGTAATTAGTAAGTGACTTTATAAAAGAAAATAAGGAATGTCATATTAAGATATTAAAATTTTTGTAACAAAAGCAGCATTGAATCGTTATTTCTTTTAACTTATAAATTTTTATTAAGACTTATAAAAGTGAATTTACCAATTATTACAATATATATATATATATATATATATATATATATATATATATATATATATATATATATATATATATATTGTAACATTTATAGAATGGGCTATATAATATTATTTAAGAATTGGAAGAATAAATTAGAAATAACTCACACAAAATTTAAAAAGAAATTCATTAAAAGATTGGTTAGATTAAATAGAAACTAGTTTTAGGTAAAAGCCTAGAAAGGTTATAAAACGGTTGTAACATATAAATAAGATATTTGAACTGTAAAATCGATTAGGAAATGTGTTATATCAAAACCCCTAACACATAAATTAAAACAAGATAATCTAATAATAATTATATTCAAACAAAATTGTAAATATTGGTAACATAGGGCATATGTAATTACTTGAAGGAGAAAGTGAAAAAACGGTAGTAAACAAATTGAAAGGTTATGTTCTATGAATTCAGCTCAAAACACACACAATTCGGAAATATTACAAAGGTAAAACACAAAGACACTTCACACACTAATAATAATAATTAAATAAACACTGGAAGGTTTGTTAAGGATCGGAAAATTGAAACAGTATGTTAACAAAATTAAAACTGGTGAAAACAATCGCGTTATTGCATCAGCTGTAAAAACAAATGGAAGTAGGTCAGAGACAGTCGACTCTAGTGGGAAGGAGCGGAACTTCGTTAAATTAGAGCATATGATTTCTTTTTGAAGAAGGAAGCCGCCATATTAAAAAAACAAACAATTGTTTAAAATCTAAGGACGCGTAGTTAGAGTCAGTCTGGCGTGGGACGCCGAGTAAGGTAGCGAATCTGCCAGGACAGTCAAAATTCTATTTATTAGAAACTTCGTCAAAATTATACAGATTTGTGAAGAAACTTTACAAGATTAAACAGGGATAAGTGAATTGAAAGAGTTAATAAAGTGTAAATATAATTTGAAAGAACTAAAACGAATTTAAGTGTGTAAAAAGTGAAATTTGAAGAGAAAGGAATCTTACGTAAGCGACCTGCAGAATTTCGGTATTTGATAAGTTAAGTATGTATAGCGCTATAAAAAATAAACTTTAGTGGACTCTTAGGATAATAGGGAAGTTTAATTTTGTACATTAGAATATCTTGTGATTAATAGTAATAAGATCATAATCCAGTTCAAATAGTTTTGCCTTTTTGCTTATTCCAAATTAAAGTTTTTCCACCAGGAAAATATTTATTAAAACTAATTTCAAAATTTAGTATTGTTTTTCAAAATTTATTTAATTAACCTAAGAATTAAAAAAATATAGCCCATGCTATAAACCCCGAGATAGTAAGAGATCGTAAAATTAGCCTAGGGTATATGAAAATTTGTAACTAAAAATCAAAGAAAGTGAGTTTAGTATATTGTGTTAAAATTTGTTAAGTTGTAAATTTTTGTTTTGTGTTTATTGTTTAACTGTTAAAATAAAATTGTTCTGTTAACTGTTGAAATAAAATAATTATAATAAAGAATTTTAAATTATTCAGGAGTTTTTTGTTTTAAATAGAAATTAAATATTATTCAAATAAATATTTAATAGTGAAAAACCCTGTTGTTGTGTTAGAAATATAAGTTATAATATATTATATCACTTTCACTATATGTACTTAAACAAAAACCTTACTTGGTACTTATGTGAGTTAACTTTTGAAGATTGATAGTTTCTTCATTGTCAAACATCAATTGCATTGGGTGTTATAGTAGATTGCCAGGTGTGTGTAAGCTTTTCATTGGTAAACAGTCCCAAAATCATCAGGACTGAATAAGTTTTCATATATACATATTAATGTTTATGCCATTAAAGAATAGGAAAATTTGTTAGTATTATTACTTAGTTGGTAGTATCATAGAGCAATCCAAAAAATACTAAAATCAATTATTGTACAAAACAGCAATAACTTTACGTGGAAAGAAAAGAAAAATATGAGAATAAGGAGTGGAAGTGAGCTTTATATTAATATCAAGTAAAACTAGAGGAAACAACTGACTTTAAGCTTCTGAAATGTAGTTTACTTAAAACATACACATGGCTAAAAGTTTGTTCCTACAACTGGAAATATTATATGTTTAATCAACTGGTTTACATCATTTTCTCAGGCTCAAAATCAGCACTCAAAGCCATTCATAATGGTGAAACAAGACTGACACAAGAAAATAATAGTCTTCTCCATTCATTAAATATACCTTGCATTCTCCAGTGGATCCCTGATCATGTCCAAATTGAGGGTAATGAGTGTGCAGATGCTTTTGGAAACGAAGATCAACCTCTAACAGTCACTTATACAGATGCAAATGCTGTTGTCAAGCGAAAAATCTACATCAACCAGCATTTTAGCAAGGCAACCATCCCCGATCTAAACTTCCCAAGAAACCTCTCCTCTACAATAGCTTGGCTATGTACTGGGCATTTCGAGGGCATGAAGATATCACCGACTAATATAAAATCTTATCCCATTTGCAAGTACTGTCCCCAATCACAAGTAACCCCAGTTCATGTTTTTTACAGCCAAGCCATTGTCCGTTCCCTCCTTCAACTTGGAGCACCACCAATTGAAATTCTTCATAGCCATCGAACTCCAGAACTGGCAGATCTTGGCAGCAGGACTTATGGAGGAATCTGAACTTTTTGCACTTTGCACATCAATAGAGACAACAACACATCATTGGGAGATGATATAAACTTTATGATTATATAAGTATACATTTACTGTCTATATTATTTACTCTTCAACTATAGGTAGTGATGCTAATGTACAACTCTCTTTGCACATATTAGGGGAGGTTGCAGTTTGAGAAAAAGCTTCACCAGCCAGGTTGGTTTGACTTCTATTGTACATCCCACACTCGAAACATTCGCTATTGCTATAGAATTGTTTGGCATTGAACAATATTGCAAATAATCTGTTTGTGTTTAAAGATATTTAGAAATATCAAAAGTGCTTAAAGTTCATCATAGCTTAAAGAAAACATCATAATTATTAATTTTTATATATAACTAAACAACTGCCTACTCTCCCAGATTACTTTCTATGATATTTAATTATTTTTTCTATAATTAAAAATTACTCAACTAAGTAAATACATAGGGCTTACTTGCTTAATTGCGTTTCGAAACAATCGTTCCTTTTACGAAGCAAAGCTTCTACTGGCAGCATACACGTTAGGTACAAAGGATCTCTGGATGGATTTATGATTGTGGAAAGAGTCGGTTATTTTGGTTGTGCGCTATGTAATGAAAAAGGGAGTTGTTCTCAAAAAGAGTGTGGTCATTTAATATGTTTTCTTTATCTGTTGCGTAATGTTTGTATATCTCTTATTTGTCTAAAGTTGTTAAGTTTTTTACTTTGTTTTAATGTGTGGAGTATATTTAAATTAGTATGTATGTCCATGTGTGTGTGCGTGATGTGTGTTTTTAGGTGTATTGCGTAGCTGGATTTTGGGTTTGTTTGGTTTCTTTGGGCAATGTGTTCTTCGAAGCGTGTATAAAATGACCTACTGTTTTGGTCGATATAATAGATGGGACAATCACTACATGTTAATTTGTAAATACAGGATAGTTTGTATTTGTATGTTTGTTTTTGAAAGGGTTGTATATGCTGTCTTGAAGTGTTTGTTGTTTTGTAAGATATTTGGTAGTGAAGTTTTAAAAACTTGTATACCCGACAGACAAAACTCAAGATATACAAAACTTCCCTACACATTTCCTTAAATACAAAATCCCTCCAACATAACCTAACACCTAAATACGCTAAAATTACAATAAACAGCAAAACACCTGTACTAGAAACAACAACACAAGCACAGAAAATATATAAAAAACAGCATCAAACAATTATACGCTAAAAAAGACAAAATTAACCACATCCTATACAAATTACACCAAACCCTCACAACGATAGTACACCACACGGAACTCAAAGAAATAATTCAATACACTAACAACAATACACACAAACAACTACAATTCATTACAAACAAGCAAAAACTAAAGCTACACAACCTTGCAACCAATTTCACCCGTGCACCATTAACACCACAAATAACAAATTCAATACAAATGAATTAACAATATTAAACAAAGGACTGAAATATAACCTACACTCCAATAAATACAACCAAAAACACATGTCTAACCTCCAATTCAAAAAACAGATCCTACACACCATGAATATATTAGACAAGACATTAAACATAAACACCTTAAACAATAAATAATGAACTTTCAACCCTTAAATCAATTATACAAAAATGCGGCAAACATAACCTAAACTTTTTAAAAGCAGACAAGGTAATTTCATCGTAATAATGCACCAACAAGACATTGACAGGAAAGTAAAAAAACTTCATAACAGAAAACAAAATAACTGAACTCCGATCAGAACCCACACCAAAATTTCAAACTCAAATTAAAAACCTTCTAAATAAAAGCACTGAAATCATGAAAACAGAACAAAAGAAATATTACAAACAAATAAAATCCCAAGCTCCCACTTTAAACGCTGTACCTAAAATCCAAAAAGAAAACACATCCATCCGCTCAATAATTAATCTGATACAGGCACAATCATATAAGCTAGCCAAATACATAGATAAACTTATCAAAGACAACATAAACTTTCAGAAACACACATCCACACACAATAACTTTAACCTTATTCACAAAGTCAAAGACATCCACATACCACACAACTCCACCATTGCATCATTCGACATAAAAAACCTATACACTTATGTGCCCATAGAACAAACACTCTAAATACTACAAAACATGCTCACAGTAAACAAAACTCCACATAAACTCGCTCACGAAATCATAACATTCACCAAACTCATCACATCACAAAACTACTTCACATACCAACACAAATTCTACAAACAGAAAGACGGCCTCCCCATGGGCTCCCTCATATCAGGCATCCTAACAGAAATATTCCTACATCACATTGAACAACAATACATTCTACAAAACAACAATCATACACAAAAAATAATTTATTACCATAGATAAGTAAACGACATTTTAATATTATACAACGGCAACAAATGGAAAATCAAACAACTACACAATTACATTAATATCATACACCAAAACCTCACATTTACCCTTAAATTAGAAGAAAAGAATAAAAAACCTTTCTAGACCTTACCATCACCAAACACAATTTCAAAATATACAGAAAACCAACAACTACCAATACTGTCATACATAATACATCTAATCACTCCACACAACACAAACACGTTGCATTTAATCACATGTTACAACTCCTAATCAATATACCCATGCTACAGAAAGACTATGACGAAGAACTCAATACAATAAAATACATTGCTCAACAAAACTGCTACCAACATACAATAATAGACAACATACTCATGAAAATTAAACACAAACAGCCACGCAGACAAACCACACAAAAAACAACAAATACACATCCCTCACCTATCACAACAAAAACACACAAAATAGCCTCCTCATTCAAAAAAACTTTACTACCAAATATCTTACAAAACAACAAACACTTTAAGACAGCTTATACAACCATTTCAAAAACAAACAGACAAATACAAACTATCTAGTATTTACAAATTAACATGTAACGATTGTCCCAACTATTATATCGGCCATACCAGTAGGTCATTTTATACATGCTTCGAAGAACACATTCCTCTAGAGGAAGCAAACAAACCCAAAATACAGCTACGCAATACACCTAAAAAACACACAAAACACACACATGGACATACATACTAATTTAAACATATTCCACACATTAAAACAAAGTAAAAAAACTAACTACTTTAGAAAAATACGAGAGATACAAACATTACGCAACAGATAAAGAATACATATTAAATGACCACTCACTTTTTGAAGGCAACTCCCTTTTCCATTACATAGCACACAGCCAAAATAACCCACCCCTTCCACAGTCATAAATCCATCCTAACATCCTTTGTACCTAACGTGTACGCCGCCAGTAGAGACTTTGCCTCATAAAAGGAACGATTGTTTCGAATCGCATCAGCAAGTAAGCCCTATGTATTCACTAGTTAAGTAATTTTTAATTGTAGTTGAATCAGTGATATTCAAGATGATTACATCAAGCAACTTTAATTATTTTTTATTTTAATTTTCTGGACTATATTTTTACTACTGATTTTGTCGTATTTAGTACTGATTAAATAACTACAATTCGTTGAAAGTTGTACTTGTAGTGCACTTAGGGTAGTAAACATTATAAATATTATAATTATAAATAAGTAAATATAATAAATAAATATATACTCTTGAATTTTGTAGTCCATTACGTTCGGTAAAACATAATTTTACAATGTAAAAGTGATTAAATAAATATATACATTGTAACTAATTTTCCTGCTAAGAGTTTGGTTCATTTTTCTAACAACAGGTGTATTTGCTGATGTGTTATGTAACAATACACAATAATGTTTTTGGAAAGACCACAATACAAATGACATTAACAGGCAGTTTTGTTGGTCTGAGCAGTTGTGTCCATGCACCAACATCTCTTGAGCCTCAGACGTTCCGAAGAAAGTTTCATCACTCGCCTCACAAGCTATACGTTCAATATAAAACTATATTGTTTGAAAACTTTAATATATAATTACGTTCAATATTTTCATTAAATTTCAGAAAAGTCTACAATAACATTGTTTCTTAACTTATTGAAATCAGCTTAGCAGATTTTTGTGAAATATAAAGTTATAACAAATATAAAGTCTTTTAATATTGTTCTTTTTTTAAAAAAAGGTTTGTGGATGAAGTTTAAAACCCAAAATCTCTACTTAATTAAATGTTAAATATCCAAAATAACTAAACACTTTAAAATGTTTATAAACTTGCCTATAGTAGCACTTACTTATATTTGTTGAGGACGGCTATTTCGGAAGACGTGTCACATTGTCAACTCAGACCGTAACACGAGACCATTGAGTTACGGTCTGAGTTGACAATGGGACACATCTCCTGAAATGGCCGTCTTCAACAAATATAAGTATGTACTACTACAGGCAAGTTTATAAACATTTAAAAGTGTTTAGCGATAACTAGTAGCTCACGTGAAGATGGAATCAACAAATATAAATATCCAAAATAACTTTATCTACATTTCGATTACATTGTAATCATCTTCAGAAGTACTATCTTCAGAAGATGATTACCATGTAATCGAAATATACGCAAAGTAATTGTAGTAAAACAAATATTTTTCTATTGTGGTTAGTGGGTTTTATTTAGTTAGTTCTACAGTTCTCAACAAATTTATTAATCCAGAATAAGTTTAGTATTTCCCATTTTCTCTCAAATTTACTTAAAATTATGTAATTACATTAGCTTTATATTTTACCAAAGTCTGAGTAAAATCTGTCCACAGTTATTTATAAGAAATGAATTTTTTAATCAGCACCATTTTTGAATAAAAATTTCTATCAAATAGAAAGCACTTCAGTCAATTCCAAGAAAAATAGTTACAAAAAGTACTGTAATTTTCAATATATAATTTTAAAATATATTGTAAACTTTAAACTGTTATTATGTTGCTCTTTTTAGAATTTTTCATATCACAGTTTTTTAACTGTGTAAAAATTAACAAAACTACTACTCACTGATAACATCAGCAGACTTGTTGCGTACTTGGTCTGTTAACTTTGTTCAGAGCTGTGAATAGAAACAAGACTGATTGTTTTCAGTAGATCTTAAGTAAAATAGTTTGTCTATCGTTATATAATGCTAATGTTGAGTATATTGTTATTATTTTATGTATTCAAAGATTGTGTTTAATTGGAGGTTTGTTTTGTCCTGTAAACTGTATTAAGTTTGGTTTTTGTAATGTGTTCAAAACGACATTACAAAATATTCTGTAGTTGACTTTTCTGCTTTTTATCATAATGTGTAAAATTTGTATAGAAATGTGTCAGAGTTAGTATATGAATATACCATGCTTTTTTAAATATGCAGCAAAGTTTTATTTCCCTTGTAAAGATTATAAAAGGTGAGTGGTAAAATTTCTGATAAATTAGGACAATTTGTGTGAAAGTACACATGATTTGATACACTCCTGGTATGTTGTTATGTTTCGATAAACTGGTAGTTTTTGGTTGTGTTCCGTGTTTTAAAAGCTAATTTTATTACACTTTTGCTATTACTTGTGACCAGACTTTTTGTTAACTAGAAGTTGTTAAATTGTTAACTTACACTTGGAGGAAACGTTTTCGTCTTACGACTTCTTCAGCCTTGTATTTTTGCCGCTAGGAATGCTGCAGTTGTCCTTCCTCGGTACCTTTTTTTTGAAAGTTATAGGTGATGTGATCGAAGAGTATATGTGATCTGTGCCGTGTTTGTTCATATAAGATGTCATTTTTATGTGTGTTGCTATGACTATATATTTCATACTGTTCTAGTGTGCTTAATTTACGGCCTTTGTTGCATGTGTGAAGGATGTTTATGTTATTTTCAATACTTTTACATAAGTGTTTAGTGTCAATGAGGAGATTTGCAAGGTGGATTCAATAGTAGTGTGCAGTGCGCTTTTGTGTTCTTTATATCTTTCGGCGAAAGATCTGCCTGTTTGTCCAATATAGAACTTATTGCAGTTGTTGTATTTTAATTTGTGTACTCCTGGGTTATTGTATGTGTTGGTATTGTTATTAATGCTATGTCTGATAGCTGTTTGGCTTTTATTTGTTGTTCTGTAAGCTACATTTGTATCCTCCTTTTTTGAATTGGTGTGTTATTTTATTTGTGAGTTTGTTTATGTATGTGAGGGTGGTGATTGTGTTTTGTTGTTTGTGTTGTTGTTACTGTTCTTGTTGAGTATTTTTCTATGTAGTTTGTATATTAATATAATTGTCATATCCATTTTTGTGAGCTAAATATTTGATTGTGTTTAGTTAATCTGTGTAGTTAGTTGTGGGCATAGGTATTTTATTTTGTCTGTGTAGTAAATGTTTGAATGCTGCGTGTTTATGTTGTATTGGGCAGTTTGATGAATTGTGTATCAGTGTGTCAGTCATGGTTAGCTTGCGGTATATGTTGAATGCATGTTTGTTTTGATTTTTTGTTATGGTGATGTCTAACAACAACAACAAATTCATCACCCTCACATACATAAACAAACTCACAAATAAAATAGCACACCAATTCAAAAAAAGCAGGATACAATGTAGCTTACAGAACACCAAATAAAAGCCAAACAGCTATCAGACACAGCATTAATAACAATACCAACACATACAATAACCCAGGAGTATACAAACTAAAATGCAACAACTGCAATAAGTTCTATATTGGACAAACAGGCAGATCTTTCGCCAAAAGATATAAGAACACAAAAGCGCACTCCAAACTACTATTGAATCCACCTTCACAAATCTCCTCATGGACACTAAACACTCATGCAAAAGTATGGAAAATAACATGAGAATCCTCCACACATGTAACAAAGGCCATAAATTAAACACACTAGAACAGTATAAAATATATAGACATAGCAACACACATAAAAATGACATCTTAAATGAACAAACACGGCACAGATCACACATACTCTCCGATCACAACACTTCTAACTTTCAAAAAAAATTGTACCTAGGAAGCAGAACTGCAGCATTCCTAGCGGCAAAAATACGAGGCTGAAGAAGTCGTATGACAAAAACGTTTCCTACACGTGTAAGTTAATAATTTAACAACTTTTAGTTGACAAAAAGTCTGGTTGTAAGTAATAGCAAAAGTATAATAAGTAATTTACAACCAGCTCGTCATGAACAGCAACAAGATTTCGGTAGCTAATTTTAAACACAAATGCATATTATGTACAAATATATCCTAAAGGACAAATCTCAAAGGTAGACTGATTTCGTGTACAATATTTACTATCACTTGAACATGTAATAAAAAGTTATATTTGCCTAAAGTAACAGTTACTGACTTGTTTATTCAGGATGGCTGGTTTGGGAGAAGTATCCTATTGTCAACTCAGACTGTAATTGAGCTTTTAATTGTTTTAGGTCAGGGTGGGTTAGGAGATATGTTAGGTGATGTTTACACTTTTTGTAGTTATGTCGTCAAAACTTTAATGTGAATTATAATTGGATCATAAGTATATGTTTGGTGACGCTTGAAATGTTTGTATGATCATACTGTTCGGTTTAAGAATTAAACAACATAAAACAGATAGCACAGTCCAATAGATACGGCATATCAATGTTTAATAAACTATATTAGTGCCTGAAAAAAAAACTTAAAATCCAACACTCGTAAAAAGAATCAACAAACCACAAAATACATTACACTAATATATAAATTATCAAAAACTCAAAAAGCTAAGCAACACATTTTGTAAATATAATTACAATATAGCTTACTCCACACACAGCAATTTCAACAAACAATTGAAACCCAATGTCACAAACAAAGACATACAAGTTTTTTTAATATTATAAGCAACTCCACTGGTATATACAAACTAACTTGCAGTTTGTGCCTCAGTTTCTATTTAAGCCAAACAAAAAGGTCACTTTACAAATTCTACTAAGAGCACATAACACTAACAAAAAAATACGCAATTTAACTTTGACGAACACCTCACATCTACAAATCACAACTACACAAACACAACATCAAACCTACAAATTCTACACAAACTAAATAGATATATTACTATCATGTACCACTTGTCAAACAACCACTACTTACTGATATTTTTCAGCAGCAAACTCGTTTCTCACTAGATCAGTGCATTGTTTAATGCTGTGAGTCATGGACAAGACTGAACAATGCACTAATTTAGTATGAATTACGTCTGCTGAAAAATATCAGTAAGTAGTTGTTTTTTTACCAAGTGATACCAATAGTAGTAAATTTAAAAAAACCTGAAGATGTACAACACAAAAACAGCAAGAAATAAATATAGTTGACACCACAATAGTTGAATAAATGTTCAATAGTACAAAATATAAAACATTTCAAGCTACATCCAATACACATATTCAACCCCCAGTTAAATTATAATTCATATACCCCTTTTTTAACATCATAAACCCAAACATCACACACTAAAACACAGCGCATTACACAAATAATGATAAATACATAGTTTTAAACTTCTACAACATATCCCAATAAATAGTAACATAAAATCATATAGAAATTATTTTAAACATTTAAGATACATAGACAGTTATTACACAACAGAATAAAGAAACATAACAAAAACCACATATTGGAAGTATTCAAAATCTCAACAATGGACTGATATGTAGAAAATTCACTACTTGATACAATGAACACATAAAAAAAATTAAAATTTAAAACCAAAGTCAAATTTTGTTTATTATGACTGAGTACAACAGAAAATTTAAATACTTATAAATACCACAAAAACTAACCACAATTCAATTTAAATGACACAACAAACCTCTCATGAAACAATTTTGAATATAAAAAACAACAATAATACAACCATAATTTATATTATGCAACAGCAGACAACCCATTATATGTACTACCTAACAGTTCAACACTAATACAGAACATACTTGGAATAACCAGTTTAGTCTTCGGCTTGCAACATTGAAAACTACATTTACAAAGTGCAAAACATGTCTGTTCATGAATCAGTAGTGATTTTATTAGTAATTCTGTTTAAAATATTGTTATATAATTTTAAAATTAAAATTACGCATTAACAAATTAACTTACTAAACTTGAGTAAAATTAGTTTAAAACAGTTTGTCCGCAATCCAAGAACAATGAGACGCTCCTGAAAAAAAACCACAAAACTTGATTAATTTAGTTTTTCAATACAAAGATATTTTTTTAATCTAGAAAAGGTAATTTTCTGTATTGACCAGCACATTGGAATTAAGACTTAGGCTAATCACAAATGGAATAAGAAGTCACTATTTTCTATATAGTTCCAGTAGAAATATAGAAAAGTCCTTAAAATCAGCCACTGCACAACTATTTGATCATAGTAAGTTATTTTTAAAATGTTGGTATGCACTGAAATATGTCTTTAAAACTGTTTTATTGCAGATAATAATCTAGTGAATTTTATTGTCCATGATCCAGTGTCTTCTCACTGATGAAGATCGCCATATAGCGATCATGAAACGTTCTGTCTCAGTAAGTTTTCACAAATTTACAAAATTTAAAGTTCGGATAGTCATAAACTATTGTTAAAATGATTAATTAAGATTCACCGAACTTAATGGACTACGAAATTCAAGAAAACTTTTATGCTTGAACTTAGTAAACTTTTAACTTGCTAGGCTTAATTCAATTATAAGTTCTGTAAAAGGTAACTTTATTTAATTTAACATAATAATATTAATATTATAATTACAGTAGAACTCCAATTATCTGAATTAATTGGGACCGGCCATTCAGTAAATTCAGATAAATAAAAATTCTGATAATTGGATTTATTCAAAAATGGGGTGAAATTAATTACTGCATGTATGTTGCAAAGGGAGAAAAAGCTATATTTATTAATGTTCTATACTTTTTTCTAAGCTCCTGAGCTAAGGCCTTGGGTTTTTTCACAAGGAATAAGATAAAAAATTAGGTTTCCCATAGAACATTGTTGCAAAAACCACCTTCTAATTGTCTATTTGCTGCCTTCCTTGATTTTCTTCAAACCTTTTATGTTTATTTTTAAGCACTGACATGAGGTTTAAAAGTATAGGTTTGCTCCTTTTAGTGTCTGAAATCATTGATTGTCCAACACCACACATCTGAGCTAACTGTTTTCTTATTAACTCCTTTATCTGATTAATCTATAATTAGTTTATCCCCTAACGATAAAAATAACTCGTTTCCTTTCAGAACCCATTGTGAATGACAAAACTCACTTACAAACAAAACAAAGGACAGATGCGAAAGAGCACTATCAAAGTAGTAGTAAAAACACACTAACTAATCAAAGCAAATAGTGATTTGGGCTAGGACGGGCTCCTAGCACCGGACGACTGTAAACTATACAGAACTGCATTGAGATGGTGATTCAGCATCCAAATAATGTTTCTGTAGTGCCTACAGTAGCTTTGCGGAGAAAAGGTCAACAGTACATGTAGACCGAATCATTATTTTGGAAATCACTGTAAGTTTCCATCCTGTTCAAATTATTTTTCTGAAAATCTGAAAGCGATAGTTCTATTATTTATTTAAAACACTAAATTTATTTACTTGTAAATATATTTGTATATATCTTTAACATAAATAAAGCTTAAATAATTAATTTTAGCATCATCTAGACTACTCAAAATTGATCTTATAAATTAAATTAATAATACATTATTAGACATTAAACAGTAGACTATTGTTTCCATGACTTTAAATTTAAGTAAAAATACTGGAGGGTGCTTACTGGAGTTTACCTCTATATCAGTTAACTTTTCCATATAAGATACAGAAAGGTAAAGTTGGCAGTCTGAGGCTTGGCATACTCCTCAATCATTTTTCTAGGAACTGACTAACAATATATTTTAAATATTGAAATCTTGTTGCTGTTCATGACGAGCTGGTTAATTACTTATTACACTTTTGCTATTACTTGTGACCAGACTTTTTGTTAACTGAAGGTTGTTAAATTGTTAACTTACACTTGGAGGAAACGTTTTCGTCTTACGACTTCTTCATCCTTGGAGGCTGACCAACTTACACTTGGAGGTATAAGTTAACAATCTTTAGTTAACAAAAAGTCTGGTCACAAGTAATAGCAAAAGTGTAATAAGTAATATATTTTAGCGGCATTGACCAAGCTAACTATATTTGTCAGCAAGTTTCCAAGTTTGAATATAGCATCCAGATTCACCTGATGAAATGACTGTTAATGTGGAAGGAGATTTCACTTGCACCAGATCGTGATAGTGATGTTGCAGTAATTTGCATCATTATTAGTCTATTTTTGTGTTTAATATTTGTGTACACAACTTTTTATGAATAGAAAATCTCACCAGATATTTGAAATTTTAATAAATAATTCACACACACACACACACACACACACACCACACCACACAACAGCACAGCACAGCATGCATACACGCACACACTCACACCAATGTATGCTAGTATGAAAACATTTATGTCTTTACAAAATTTATTTATTTTAATATTGCCAAAAAAGAATGAAAATGAGGTTCTAGTAAAATATTGTTTATCTCATAATTATTTTGAAGTGATTTATATTCTTTGGTCTAGTTACACTATAACTGTTCTCAACGTTATTATGCCAAAATGTGACACAATTTAATTTCTTCGTCTACATTACTTCAAATATGTTAGTGTCTTTACTATATATTTGTTTCATGTTTTAGTGAGAACCATACAGACAATAACAAATTATTTTTTAAACTGTATATATATATATATATATATATGATGAATAGTTACTATCTGGAGTACATCCGTTCATTCTGCAGTCCATAAATTCGCAGTTCCGACGTTTCGCTAGAATCTCATCCAGCATTGACGAGGTGAACCCAACAACAGTAGAAAAGCGAGTGACTGCTGGATGAGATTCTAGCGAAACGTCGGAACTGCGAATTTATGGACTGCAGAATGAACGGATGTACTCCAGATCGTAACTATTCATCATGTTTTTCCATCCGTGAAGGAATACGTATCAGCATATATATATAACCCAACAATAGTAGAAGAGCGAGTCATATATATAAACATTTTTGGGTATTTATTTCCAGTTCAGGAGTAATCGATTTTAGCAAAAAGAATTATACCATCTGGACAATGTAGAAAATCATCAAGAAAAATTATAAAAACAACCGCTCATGCCCCAAAATTTAAAAATTTTGGAAAACCGCAATCCCCCCCCTTTACAGCACACCTAAAACATTACTAACTCAACATTTTAGCTTTATTTTTTTTATCCCTTAAACAATAGTTTATGACTATCCGAACTTTAAATTTTGTAAATTTGTTAAGACTTACTGAGACAGAACGTTTTCTATCGCTATATGGCGATCTTCATCAGTGTCTTCTGCTTGGAGATGTCGGGTCAAGCAGTGACAGTTTTAAAGGCAGGCTTTCGATAGTATCAAAGAGTATGTATGATTTGTATTGTGTTTGTTCCTTTAATATGTTTGTACTTTGTGTTTTTGTGTGTCTGTAAATTTCATATTGTTCTAGTGTGTTGAGATGTGGTCCTTTTTTGTTGATGTGTAGGATTTCTAGGTTGTGGTAAATGTCTGTATTTGTGTCCTGTTTCTTTTATGTGATTGTAAAATGTTGAGTTGGTGTTCTGTTTGTGCTCCTCGACTCTTTGTTTAAAGCTACGACCTGTTTGTCCGATGTAGAATTTGTTACATTTGTCGCAGTTTAGTTTGTATATGCCTGGTGCTTGTAGTTTATCTTTGTTGTTGGTGTCGTGTTGTATTTTGTATTGTAACTTGTTATTAGTTTTGTATGCTATTTTGTATCCTATTTTTAGAAATTTGTGGGCTAATTTGTTTGTTGTTTTGTTTATGTTTGGTAATGTGATGTACTTGTTTTCCCTGTCTGTAGTGTTAATTTTAGTGGTTTTTTGTATTTTGTACCATAGTTTGTCTGTTATTGGTGTTGTATTTATTTGTGTATGCTAAATATTTAATTGTGTCTAGTTATTTATTTATGTTTTCTGTGGTCATTGGGACTTCTTTAAGTCTATGGAACATGGATATCTAAAGGCAACGTGTTTGTGTTGGATAGGGTGGTTTGAGGAGTTGTGGATAAGTGTTTCTGCCGTTATGGGTTTCCTGTAAATGTTGAAGCTGTGTTTTGTGTTTTACTTTTTGTTATGGTTATGTCGAGGAAGTTTAGGGATTGGTTGGTTTCAATTTCTGAAGTGAAGCGGAGTTTTTGGTGTATTTTATAAGTGTAGGTGAGGAGTTTTTCGCATTGTCGAGAGTTGCCTCTGTATAGTGTTATGGTTCATCGTAGTAACTGTGCCAGTAAATGATTTTGTGTGCAAGTGTATTGTTTATGAGTATCTTGGTGTTTTCTATGTGTTGTAGGAAAATTTTGCTTAGGACACTACTGATAAGTAGTTATTTTTTCGTCATAATAACTTGCAAAATACCTCGAAATGTAGTTCAACTTGCTGTTGACTCCCAAAAAATAACAAATTTTGAAAAAATCACTATAACTACAATTATAAAACTTGCACACACATGCCCTACTTTTTTGTTATAGTAAGTCGTAGAATTACTCAAAAGGACACTATTCCATGGATAAAACAGAAATCATTGCACATTAAACATTTACACGCCTTTTATTTCTAACTTTTGCCTAAAAATGATAGAACTCGTGGCACAAAACAATAAAGTAGATTTTTTTTTTTTTAATTTGTAATTTTTTGGGAGTAAACAGCAAGTTTAATTACATTTTGCGAGTTACTACATCAAAAAAATAAAACTATAACATTCAACTAGTAATGTTTTAGATGTGCCGTGGAGGAATTGATATTTTCCCAAATTTTTTATTTTTGGGGCTTGAGCAGAGGTTTTTATTTTTCGCATTCCTTCATCACGCGGTATAATTTTATTGCTAAAATCGATGTGGGTATAGGAAATAAATACTTGTTGTAGTATTCCAAAACAAGTACCAGATGGTGGCAATTTCGACAAATAAACCAACACAGGTTACTTATGTTAGGAAAAGATTTTCTAACAAATCTATCTTGACCAGATGCTCCCTCTCTAGCTGCATACAATAGGCAATACAATGTAGTACAACATAATGCTTTGTTTTATAAAGTAATCTTGAATGTATAAATTGTTGTGTGTTTGCAAATTGATTATTAATATAGGTTTTATTTTTGGGGGGTTAGTGCCAAGTTCTATTTTAGCCTAAAGATTTTTTGTATTCCATAATGGGTTATTGTGCATAACAGCGGCCACCTACGATATTTTGGAAAATAGTTCAAAACCACTAATAATTTTTGCGTAGATGGCCGCTCTTATGCATAATTACCAAGTATTGCAGTATCATTTACATAACTTATACAGACTTTATTACATTTGTTTTGAATTCATTGATTAACATAATTTTAGCCCTTTGAAACTGAATAATATATTGGTAAACATATCTTTTACTTGAACATACTGTAATTCCATAATTTATTTTTTAAAAATTTCTTTTATCCACTTTTTTCGTAAATGTCATAAGTACTATTTCAATAAGACAATATCAAAAGACTTCTCAATTTCAATAAAAATACTGAAATTACCTACTTAACTTGTTTTCATAAGATAATCTCTTGCTTTTTCTTGACAATAAATTTAACACTACACACATTACAAGCATAAATTTTTTAATTGTCTGAACAGCTGTTTTGTGTGTACTGTCAAAGTCCTAATATCGCCTACTAGTAGTTTCAACGACCTTTTAGATCGAAACCACTTTTATTCAAGTATAATTACAAAACATGAAATCGTTATATGAAACTAGTATAAACTGAAAATGAAGCTGATACACATAAAAAAACAATGGTTTCTATTTTTACTACAGGTAACGATACAATTAAACTCTTTAAAATTTGACAAATTTTTCATCTTTCCATAATAGTTTTTAATTGTTTAGTAGAACTAGAATTACTTATTCAAAACATTTACTCTAAAGTAAACCAAATAATAGTAACAACAGCTCTTACATGACCAATTTGGGCAGTAGAGAAAAGTCCAACAGATTAAAGTGGTCTTTTAAAAAAAAGTCAACAGTTTTACTTTATGTAAAAACGTTTTACGTAATTTCGAAGTAATAGTCGAGGAAAAATAATTAAATTTTTTTGAAAGTTACGAATCCAGATGGGAGTAAAGGTATCGAAGTGGGGTTTTTTGAAAAATGTTCGTGGTGTTGTGTAGAAAAAATGTAATTTTCTTGCATTCGGTACAAATGCAATAAAAAAAGTTAAAAATGCATATAATGCATTTTTTATATGCATTAAAATTTTTTTTTTATTAAAAGTACATAAAAACTATTTCTAGGGGTTTTTGTGGACGCTGAGAACGAATATCGAGTTTATAGGTCGATAAAAAAAATAATAGTTTGTTAATTTTAAATAAAACCAAAATGTTAGTTTCAAGAAAGGTGGGTGTTAATTTTTGTGACGTCATCGTGAACTTTAAAAGTAAGTATGAAATGAAAAAATCACATATAATTTATTTTTAAGGTCTTGTATACCTCCCCCCCCCCCGTAAATAAATTGGCTTAAAAATTAAGGCAAATTATTCGGTATAGACGATTTTTTTGTACAATTTTTTACGCCGGAAAAATGCATTACAAAAAAAAATGATATTAAACCGTTTTTTAGGTACACCAGTGTCCGGTTAGGTTTTTTAAAAAATATATATGCATTCTCGAGGGTAAACGCAAAATTTGAAATTGAACCATTTTTTAGGCAGACCAGTCTCTGAGTTATTATTATTATTTCTTAAAAATACGTATTCTCCAGAGTAAAGATAAAATGTTTTTTTATGCATTTTCATATAGCAAATTGTTTTTAAATACATTTTTATAATGCATTTTTTAATGAAATTTTCTCATGAGTTTTTTTTTTAAATAATTTTTTTCATATATAAATGCATTTATAATTATCTAAAATTATATTTTATATAGTTTTAAGATAAAACTGCATTATTATTAGGGGGAGGGGGAATACAAGATCCTATTTTTGTACCGTGTTAACATTATATCGACATTTCGACGAAAAACAGTACATCTCGGGAAAAATGTTTATTCAATAATTAAAAAATTTCAATAATGTGATGTTTCATATTATGATATCGAATTTAGTTATTTTTCCCTCCTAAAAAAATAATTATATGTTGAATGGAAATAATAAAAAATGGTTATTTAAAGACAAAAAAATGATTCAGGTATGAAAAATATTATTAAAAGTCAAAAAGAAATAACTAAAATTTAAAAAATTTAAATAAAAAAAAATGTTTCTCAAATTAAAAAATTGTTTGCAATTTGATATTTCGAACTAGAGCGTCTTTTAGGCAGACCTGGGACAGAGTTAGGTTTTTCAATATGCGCTCCCCAGTTAAATAGAAAAAGCTTCAAATTTTTATAAAGTAAAAATAAAAAATAATATATATATTTTAAAAAAGAAAGGTTTTTTTGGGGGGGGGGGACAGAAAAATGCTTCAAATTAAAGTAAAGATTTGTCATTTTGTAGAAGGAAAAATATAAATTTGGGAAATTTAAATTTCATTTTTATCGGTCAGAATATAAAATTGGTTTTAAATATATTCATTTTTTAAAATTGTAATAAAAATATTTGCTATGAAATGTGAATCATTTTGACTTGAATAAAATTCAAAAAGTAATGACAAAAATATGAATTTAACCCTTTACCTATGTTAAAATAAAATTATTGATTACACGATTTCCCTGTAGGAAAAATCGTACCTTATAATGTAGATATTTTTAAACATGGCGTATATATTTTGTGGCACATTTTTAAGCTTTCAGGAAAAATTTTAAGACTTTTTAAATATATTAAAACACATTTCTTAAAGTTTCATTTACTTCCTAAACTGGTATACCAACTTTAAAATATCAAATTAATTTTAAACATTCTTAAAAAACCCCGAAAATAATATTTTATTTTCTTTAATAGACAATTTTTTTTGAAGTGCATAAAAAAATGCATAAAACGCAATTAAAATGCATTTTCAAATAGTGTATCGACTTATAAACTCGATATTCGTTCTTAGCGTCCTCAAAAACCCCTAGAAATAGTTTTTATGTACTTTTAATAAAAAAATGTTTTTATAAATTTTATAAATTTAAATAAAAAAAACCCGTGGCCTAGTGGTTAAGGTACAGGCGTACTAATCGGAAGTTCCGAGTTCATATCCCGAACTTCCATTTTAATTTTTTTTCTTGAAACATTCTAGTTTTAATGAATCGTATTTGTTGTGATAGGTTAGGTTAGGTTAGGTATTATAAAAAATTTATAAATGTCTTTTGAATAAAAATGGCAAAGTTAAATTTAATTTTTACATAGTGAGTTTTCTTCCTTTTATACCTACATTAAAATTTACGTACGAAGTATCCAGTCAGGATAGATTTGGTAATAATTTTATTCAACATTAATATCTATTTTTATTAAAATATACGTACGAAGTATCCAGTCAGGATAGATCTGGTAATAATTTTATTCAACATTAATATCTACCTTTATTAAAGTATACGTAGGAAGTATACTACTTCCCCCTCTGCTGCAGTTAACCCTCCATCTGTGACGTCACGCGCATGCGCGTTGATGGAGTTATTGCACTGGAGAAGATCTAGTGTGAATGTATGAATAGTGAATACAACTGGGGAGTTTTTTGTACGTTTTTATAACTCCTAAACGTTAGATTCTGATAAAATTTGTTAATTTATGTAAGAATACCGAACTAGGTGAGATAGAAGTTAATATGACTTGTACTTTGTTTGTACTAAAATCTAGTTTATCAATATTTTAGTTAGGATAAAGTAATTGCAGTGCAACCCTGCCTTATTGATCCTGGTACAAAAACTTATACAAAAATTCACTTTTGTCCACTTCACTTTTTAATAAGTTATTTTGTATTGTTAACGTGTTTTTCTTTAAAAGTTGAAAACCAAATCTAGACGAACCAGATATGGTTTAGCCATATACCTTCATATTAATGTCATATTAACAGTGTGGTAATTCTTGTGTTGTCCCTGTGTGTCAAGTTGTACTATTTTGTTTATAATGAATATTCTTGTTTTATAGGAAAACATCTTTGTTTAAAGTTATAAGTCTTAGAAAAATTAGCTCACGTTCGTATTTTTCAAAATTGAACTACTGTGTATGGCTTCTGAATTTCAAATAATTATTTCTGTGTTTAGAATGTACTGTTAATTAACATGTGAAAATCAAAGTAATCCAAGTGGTGGATGAATGATTGTAAACTTTTACTAAAGTTCTTACCGACCACATAAATTGCAGTTAGTATGAACATCAACATTCTAGTACTAATGTTGGTTTACCCTAGATTCATAAGCTTATTTGTTTTAATTACACTTTTTTGTTACATCATTTTTTTAATCATTCATAAGCATTCCTCTACAGACCTCTTTGAGAAAGAAAGTCTATAAGTATAATTACTTTATTTATTCAAAATAAAGAAATGATACATACTCAAAGTCACTTTACATACAGTTTGCATATGCTACTTCTTTGACGTTCCAGTGACATAAACTGTTGACTTTTGAAATACTTTAATATATTTTACTGCTTTTTTGAGACGGCTTGTACAAATCTTCCTTTTCTATGGTCCTTGGAAGTTTCAAAATATCGTAGGTGGCCGAGCTTAACATTTTTACCAAGTTCTTACTAAACAAATTGAATCATTTCACTAAAGGATAGTTTTTTGTAACCATGAAAGTCTTGTGTTCATTATTTTTGGAAAATCTTGCCTTGAAACTGGTTTCAATGTTTTAAAATCATTGAAAAACATCGTCATTAACTACATAGGAGTTAAATTAATATCTCATAAAAAACATAATAGCATCATTCACAAGTCGTCATTTGAACTTTTGTCAGTTAAATAAAACCATTTATAACACAAATATAAAAGCAAAAATTTCTTACTTCAAATACAGCTATTTACAGTAATATCAGTTAAATAAAACCATTTACAACAAAGACATGCAAACAATCTATCACATAATGCAATCAAACTGGGCACCAAGACTATTGTTAAGGTTTTATCTCATACGCAATTGAGAAAAACTTTACAATAAGCAAATACTAGGTGTTACCCAAACAAACAACTAATAAGCAACAATGATAATTTGATCAATTATTAGACGAAGAATGAAGTCCAGGCTGCTTTCAAAACCATTAAAAATTAAAATTTCTGGAAACTTACATTATCTGGGAGACAAATGCTTATGAATTTAGTGACTTATTGATTCATAATAGAAAACCTATTGTGATTAGGAACATTGAACTAATATAAAAATATTTCAAAAATTTGTTGTTGTTCACAACGAACTAGTTGTTAATCACTTATTACAATTTAAAATTACTTGCGACAAGACATTCTATTAATATAAGTGGTTTAAGTAATTATTAACCTACTTGGAGGTTTTCGTCTAATGACTTCTTCAGTCTCATGTTTCTGCCATTAGGACGCTGTAGTTGTCTGTTCTCGGTTCCAATACTTCAAAGTTAGAAGTGATGTGATCGAAAAGTATATGTGAACTGTATCGTGTTTGTACAATTAGAATCTCATTGTTATGTGTGTTGCATAAAATGACATTGTATGTCAACACACAAAAATGGCTTTCTAAATGAACAAACACGATACAGATCACATATACTTTTCAATCATATCACTTCCAACTTTGAAGAATTGGAACCGGGAAATACAACTGCAGTGATCCTAGCGACAGAAATGTAAGGCTGATGAAGTCATTAGACAAAAATGTTACCTTCAAGCGTGAGTTAATAATTTTAACAACTTATATTAATAGAATGTCTGGTCGCAAGTAATTTTATATTATAATAAATATATTATATGATTCTATCTTCAGCTTGAGCTGAATTTAGTTTCTACTAAATCACTTTTAAAAACATATACTGTGTTATCACACTTGCCTATGGGGTCACTTACTTTTCTTGTCAACTCAGATCATAACTGACCTCTTGTTTGTTTTTGCTTAGAGTGGTCTTACCTACTCTATAAACTTTGTGTTGATAAACATTTTCAAAGAATTTGTTTTCAACATTCGAAGATAAAAATTGTAATTTAAGCATGTTTTCAAAAACATTTTTCTGTAAGAATGCATTATGAAACTTATAATATCAAATATAAGTTTTAACAATTTACAAAATTTAAATTTCGGATAGTCATAAACTATTATTGTTAAAGTGATTAGGCCTAAGTATAATATCAACTAACCCCTCTACTAGGGCAATTTGAAATTTTTTTCCAATTGACCATTTAAAAAACTGAAAATTGAATTTGAATTTTTTACTTGAATATTGTTTTAAAAATTTTACTATAACCCCTGTAGTGTTATATATTTTTGGGAAGGGGCAACGCTTCAAGAATGATGTATAATGGCACCTCTCTTCTTTCTAGTTTGATTATGAAAAGTGTTGGAGCAGTTTTAATTTTTTAAATTGTGTCATGCTTAGAGGGATTTAAAAAAATGTTAATGAGGCATAATTTTGAAGTTTAGGGCTTTTAAAATTGATATTTATCTTATTCTATATATGGTATACCAAATTTTAATAAAATATAAGAAGATAAGGTAAAACTTTTATTTTACCTTTGTTGAGTTGATATAAAATGATCTGGAAACTAAACTTTTCCTTTAAATATCTTTATCATCCAATGCCTAAATAATGAACTTAAACTGAAATAAGCTAAAAAAAAAAAATAAATAATCCAAAAGCTGAAGACAGAAGCACAAATACTTGACATTAAAAACACAATCAAAGAGGTAAACAACAAAATTACTTATTTCTTATACGGAAAATTTACCAATAGAGCTCCACTATCTCGAACTGCAAAAAGTTCTAAATTTCACAAACACATTAATTACAGCTAGAATAAAATGAAATTGAAGTATAACAAAAAATTACATAACCAAAATATATACAACACTTAAGAAACAGGCAACCAACATCACATTAACCCAAAGAAAGGTAAACACCAACTTTTCACAAAATGAATTAATACTTCTAGACAAAGGCTGGAGTTGAAGATGGTGTTAAATAATATTAATTTTGAAAGCCGAGCATCATCAGTCCAGTCATATTGAAATGTATACCTAAAAGAAACCAAACTCTATTTATAAATAAACAACATTAATCTTATTTTTCACCCAAAGACAGTAACCATCACTAATACCACCTTTCATTTTGAGTTAATATTACTAGACCTAAAGGCTTATAAAATAGTAACTGAAGTTGAAGGTATAATCAAACAATATTAATTTAGCAAACCGAGCATTGTCAATCCATGGGTACTGGAATATACAGCTTTGGGTAATGAAACTTTCCCCCCATATTTTCTTTAACATCCAATGCTAAAGATTGAAATCACCCAAATAGGCTCAAATAAGAATAAAAAATTACCCTGCAGCTAAAAACACTTTACACCTAGCACAAATACTCTACAAGAAAAACATTAAACCGCTACACAAACAGAAAAACAACAAAATACTTATTTATTTTAACAATACCTTACAATAGGCAGAACTCCAATATCTTAAACTGCAAGAACTACAAAATTTTGCAAATACATTAATCACACATACAATAAATAAAATTAACTGAAGCATAACAAGAAAAATTCATATTCTTGAACTTTGTAGTCCATTACGTTATGTGAATCTTAATTAATCACTTAAACAATAGTTTATGACTATCCGAACTTTAAATTTTGTTAATTTGTTAAAACTTACTGAGACAGAACGTTTTCGATCGCTATGTGGCGATCTTCATCAATTTAACATACACAAATGGATACAACACCACAATAATAGACAAACTACAGTACAAAATACAAACAAATACTAAAATTAACACTACAGACAGAGAAAACAAACACATCACATTACCATACATAAACAAAAGAACAAACAAAATAGCCCACAAATTTCAAAAAAAGGATACAAAATAGCATAAAAAAACAAATTACAATACAAAATACAACAAGACACGAACAATGCACCAGCCATATACAAACTAAACTGCGACAAATGTAACAAATTCTACATAGGATAAACAGGTTACAGCTTCAAACAAAGAGACGAGGAACACAAACAAAACACCAACTCAACATTTTACAATCACATGAAAGAAACAGGACACAAATACACAGACATTTACCATAATCTAGAAATCCTACACATCAACAAAAAAAAGACCACGTCTTAACACACTAGAACAATTTGAAATTTACACACACAAAAACACAAAGTACAAACATATTAAACAAACAAACACAATACAAATTACACATACTCTTGATACTATTCGAAAACCTGCCTTTAAAACCGTCACCGCTTGACCCGACATCTCCAAACAGAAGACACTGATGAAGATTGCCATATAGCGATCAAAAACATTCTCTCTCAGTAAGTTTTAACAAATTTACAAAATTTAAAGTTCAGATAGTTGTAAACTATTGTTTAAGTGATTTAAAAAAATCATAACCTACAAAATATAATAACCAATACACACAGCAGTGATCCATATGTTTCCCCCCAAGAACAGTGAGCCCCTCCAATACCAGCTTTTCATGAAATAAGTTAAAATTATTAGAAAAAGGCTTAAAACGTAAGTACTACTAAATTACAACCAAAAAAATCACCAAAACCCTAATACTAGATCTTGAATACAGAATTTAGCATATCACACCATTTGACCTTCAGGGAGCAATTTTGTTGCAAATTAAAAATAAATTATCCGAAATTAATTGGTCTAAATAAAAGCCCAAGTATTACAACCATCCAAATTTATTAATAACAATCTAAAAAAAATGTAATCATAACAATGGTACATAAAGGATACTTGACCATTATAATTAACAATAATGACATAATAATAAAAAATTACATGATTTCATTCAAAACAACATTATTAAAATACTAAAACATGACCCAACTAGTAAATACAATGTCCAAATACAGCTATTATTTGGATAAAACACCAGTATTTGCATACAATATCCGGTAAAGAAGCCATTAACAACACAAAACACATAACTTCACATAAGAACAGAAAATACTTAAACGAATTTAAACCCATAGCTACCAAACGAAATGACCTACCTAAACTCCTCAAAACAGATACTTCTTAAATTAACTACACCAGGACCTCATCCCATCTAGCTGAATTCTTATAATTATTTGACAAGATAAAATACTTAAAACGCCACACAACTCCACCCTACTTTCGTTTGATATCTCAAACCTCTACAGCAACATTCCTATTCTAGGAATCATTAATATCCTCTAAAATATGCATTTAGGGAGTAGTGCCCTAAGAGAACAATATAAGAAAACAAGAGAACAATATATCTATTGAAACAGCCATTCTCAATAACCAAAAAATGTAAGTACTACTATAGACAAATGTGACATATCAATATATTTTTGTGTTTTAATATTGTAAGAATATTTGGACAGTAATATTACTGGAGTTCCACACTGCACTACAAAATAAGTGTAATATTACATATTTCTTGATTCCATCTTCACGTGAGCTACTAGTTTTCACTAAAACACGTAAATATTTTACAAACTTGCCTATAGTAGCACTTACTTATATTTGTGAGGACAGCCGTTTTGTGAGATGTGTCCCATTGTCAACTCTGACTATAACAGATCTCAAGGTTCTCGTAGGTTTGGGTGTTAGGGTGGGGATGGGATATAATGGTGAGGGTGTGGGTGTACTTTGTGGGAATTAAGAGTTATGATGTCAAAAAGTGTGTGTGAGTTATAATGTAATTGTGTGTTGAGTATGTGTGTAGGGTGTAGTTTGAAATGTTTGTATATTTTGTATTGTTCGGTTGTGTAATGTTGCTTATGTCTGTGTTGTTTATGAAGAATTTGTAGGTTGGATGCTATGTCTATATAGTCATGTTTTGTGGAGTTGAGATGATCGGTGAAGTTTGATTGGTAGTTATTATTTGTTAGTGAGTTTATGTGTTCTTGGTATTGTGTGTAGAAGGACATCCCTGTCTGGCCTATGTAAAAACTGGGGCACGAACTGCAAGTAGATTGTAAACTCCAGCGGCGTTGTAAATGCCGTTGATTTTGCTGTTGGGTTTACACAACACAATAAAACATGTAGCCCAAACTTGGATACAACACAATAATGATTGATAAATTATACAACCGCCTAAAAAACAAACCCAATAACCCAAATACAAACACACAACACAACAAACTGAAAATTACTTATCAATACCATACAGATTGTCCAAAACCCACAATCTAACTAATTCACTACGAAAATACAATTACAAAATAGCCTACTCTACACACAACACACTCAATAAACAATTTAAACCCAACAACAAAATAAACGACATTTACAATGCTGCTGGAGTTTACAAACTAACTTCCAGTTCGTGCCCCAGTTTTTACATAGGCCAGACAAGGAGGTCTCTCTCTACACATGCTACCAAGAACATACATAAATGTACTAACAAACAATAATTACCAATCTAACTTCATCGATCATCTCAACTCCACAAATCATGACTACATAGACATAGCATTCAACCTACTAATTCTTCATAGACAACACAGAAGTAACCAATTTTACACAAGCGAACAATATGAAATATACAAAGATTTCAAACTACACCCTACACATATACTCAACACACAATTACATTATAACTCACACACAATTATATTATAACTCAAACTTTTTGACATCATAACTCCTAATTCTCACAGAGTACACCCACACCCCCACCATAATATCCCACCCCACCTTATCATCCTAACCTACGAAAACCATGAGATCAGTTACGGTCTGAGTTGACAATGAGACACATCTCCCGAAACGGCCATACTCAACAAATATAAGTAAGTGCTACTATAGGGAAGTCTGTAAAATATTTACAAGTGTTTTAGTAATATTATACTTGATTTCTTTGTGGTTTTTGTTATGAGGTTATTAGAACTGGCTATTTTGCCACATGTCATTTTAAAATCTTTATTTTTATACATTCATTAAAAAATATATATATTTCCAAGTGTTTATAAGTATGTAATATGTTTCAAATGTTATTTTTTAGAATCCAATTATGGATAATATTTCACTTTCAAATTCAATCAAAGGAGAAACTGAATATGAGGGAAAATGCTACCAGGATAATAGATACAAAGATAATGATGGCACAAGTATGGACAACAAAGAAAAACTAGATAATGTTGACCTGGAGGGAATGATAAATTTTACTTATGTAAATGTTAAACAGGAATTAGATAACTGGTAAGCATGTTGAAGAAATCAATTTTACCCTAATTTTGGTTAAAATAAAATAGGTTTATAAAGTAATTTACTAAAAATAAAATAGACTAAACATAACACAAAAGAGTTGATTTCATCACTTATCTTGATAATGATCCCCCTTCTCCGGCTTCTAAGAAATGTCTATCCTCTGGATATTATGTGGCCGCTGATTATATGAAATTATTAAAACACAATAAACACAGTAAGTTTATAATAGAACCTAAACTTATTTTAATTTTGTGATCTTAACAAAAATTCACAATAATTATAAAATTGTTCTACTGAAATATTGTGAACTACTTTTATAACTACCCCACTTTAGTATCAGCATGTCTGGTGTTTGCTGGCCTGTCAAATGAGCCTACTGTATTGTATACATTGTAAGGTCAATAAAACATATACTACTGGACTTGATATAGCTAAGTTATCCTTTACTATATACATAGTTTCTCAGTTACTAGTCCTTGCTACCATTGTCACTTGACCATTCATTTATTACTTTCAACAATTTGAAAATGATTTATATAATTTTAAGAAAATATATTTGTATAAAACTTAATTTGGTTGTGGATAGGTATTGATACTTTCTCATGGGTTCTTTTGATTACTATTGTATTATTTTTATTATTTTATATATTATAAAAATTACTTCAAATTTTTATTTTAACAGACAGGCAATAGTTCCTAGGCCTCTACAAACTTTATTGAAACCTGTATACCATAATAAAGACATAATTTTGTATAGATTACAAAACTTTTCAATCCACAGTATCTTCGTAGGATATTACTTTTAATATTATTTTAGCATACTTTCTAAAGAACTATTGCGGGCATGCTAAAAACTTATAATAAATACATAGTTTTGTTTTTCACTTAAAACTAGGGACAAATCCTGGTTCTAGAATGTCTGTAGAAACTAGAGTTGTTCATTGTTCAACTTAATCTTATCCTAATTAACTCGATACCATATAATGGGAAACTAATCTAGTTAATTTTCTTGACCTTGAAGCATAAATAAAAACAGATCTTACGGGTTTATATAATGTTTAATTAATAAATTACCTTATTGTAAATTACAATAATTAAGAGCTTATGTTTCATAAACAAGTGATATTAGAAACATGTTTAAGTCAAATTCCTTCTTAAATCAACAAAGAAAAATTTATTTTAGTTTCTTTTTTTTTATAATTACAATTAATACAAAAATGTAAATACATATATCAGAATAACAATATTAGGTGCAAAATAGAAAGGGAATTTCCATGCAATTTTTCATTTCTTTTTCTGTGTATGGTGTTGAACTATTATTTTTATTTCTTGATATATATTAGCTCTCTTTTTTTCATCGCTTGTATCGGGTTTGTTGTTTTTTTGTCTGTTTGTAAAGTAAGGTTCAATACCGTTAATCCAGTTGGTTTGTTTATTTTATTCTTTTCATTCATTTTTAATCCTAGAGCGTTATTTATGATATTGTGTGGTATACGTCGCAACAATTTAAGGTTGTGCAATGGTTTTGACAACAACCAGATGGGGGTAAAAAAAAAAAAATTCATATACAAGGGAGCGGCAGAAATACCTGACAGTTTTAAAATAAAAACAGCTTATACATATTTTTTAAAGTTTATTATTTGTTACACATTATAAAAGATGGCAATTAATGAAAAACCCAATATCATGATAAAAAAACAGAAATACAACCTGTTATTACTTAAAGATAACATCACTTAAGTGGTGTCCATTCCTCGTCATGCATTCCTCCAGTCTTGAAATGAAACTGTTAAACACTTTTCCCAACATCTTGTTTGTTATGGAGGCGATTTCTTGAGCTATGGCTTCCTTCAAATCCTCCAGTGTACGGGGTTTGTTTGTGTAGACTTTTGATTTTAGGTAACCCCAAAGAAAAAAGTCACACACACTGAGGTCAGGGGATCGTGCGGATCAAGCAAAGTCACCATTCCATGAGATAACACGAACTTACTCCTCAAATAATCCATGACGACGTTTGCTGTGTGAGAAGTGGCTCCGTCTTGTTGGAACCAAATCTTTCTAATAGCTAAACATTTCCTTTTTAGTTCTGGTATCAAAAAACTTTCTAGCATCCGTAGATAACATTCATGGTTGACTGTAACCGTACGCCCACCTTCCTCAAAAAAGTACGATCTGATGACACATTTCTTAGTTACTGCACACCACACGGTAACTTTAGCACTATGTAAAAGGCGACCAATATCTAAAGTTCTGTTTATTAACATAGCCATCAAGGTGAAAATGAGCCTCATCACTCATTAGAAGAATTTTCTGGTCATCCATCAAATTGATCATTTGCTCTGAAAATGCCTGGCGATTAGTGTAGTCATGAGGCTGAAGTTTTTGGACGATGGCAATTTTATATGCATGAAAGTTTAGATTGTAGTGCAAAATACGTCTTACTGTGCTATCAGACATTTGAAGAGCGGCAGCTTGTCTACATGCCGGTCTATGCGGGCTTGTTAGCACAGCTTGTCTCACTTGCTCAATGTTGTCTGGTGTTCTCACTGACCTTGGACGGCCTGTAGGCCTTTGTTTTAAAAATGAACCAGTTGTTCTAAAACTATCCACCCACAGTTTGATTGTGTTTCGGGATGGGATGCTAACATCACATTAAAATGCCTACGAAACTGACGTGGTGTAGCAACAACCGAATCACTACTTTTAAAATACGTCTCAATGACAAATGTATGATGTATACTGGACCACTGCTCCATGGCTTCTGAAATGGTGTCAAATGGCCTTGTCAACGCGCCGCTCCCTACCACCTCCTCCACACAACTGCTCGACTATATGCGATTGAAAATCGTCAGGTATTTCTGCCGCTCCCTGTACTTTGAGAAACACACTTCTAGCCATTTGAAAGTTGGCTCAGTGCCAAAGAACATGAAGATACTCAGTTCAAACTTGACCTAGCCCCCCAAATTTTTATAGTTAAATATTTGAAAAAACTGTATAAACATCAACTGTTATCCACTATAGGTTAAAAAAACCTATTTGAATTTCATTGGATAAATAAAAACGTATTTTATCAACAATTGAAAATTTGTACAAGATATATATCAGGGGAGTGTAAGCTAATAAAAAGAATTTAATAATTAAGAATCAATTTAAAGTCTTGTAAAAACTTGTTAATAATTGTAATTTTCATTTCTCTTAGGAGTGAAACTGCAGTATGTTATCAAGATCCATTATCTCAAAATGCCAAAATAGAAACCGTAAGTTTGTACATACTTTTTATTACTCTTAAAATATTTGAACATGTATTAATATCTTATTCTTGACTATAATAGCACTTACTTTTTTAATTATTGAGAACGGCTGTTTCATGAGATGTATCCCATTGTCAACTCAGTTCGTAACTAACCCCTCGGTCGTTTTAGGTTTGGGTGGAGGTAAGGTGAGATAGGGATATTTTGTAAATATTTTAAAGAGTTTTGAAAGTTATGATATCAAAAAGTGTATGTGAGTTATAATGTGTAGCTTAAAATGTTTTTATATATGTCATAATGTTTTGTTGTGTGGTATTGGTTATTTTTGTTGTGTTTGTGTAGTTGTGGTTTGTGGTCTTGGCAAAGTTTTATTGTGTACTTTTGTGAGGGCTTTTATGTGTTCTTGATAGCGTGTTGTTTAAAATGACCTTGCTGTTTAGCCCTCTAGAAACTATGACACTAACTACAAGTTAGTTTGTATGGGCCAGCAGAGTTGGAATGTCTTTGTTTAAGGTGTAGGGTTTAAATTGTTTGTTAAGGGTGTTGTGTGTGTAGTAGGATATTTTGTAATTATATTTACAAAACGTGTTGTTTAGTCCCTGAGTTTGTCGAGTTTTGTCTTTGGGGTGGGGTTATTTAGTTTTTTACAGAGGTTATATAGTTTATTAATCACTGTTGTCTTGTATCTATTAGTTTGTGCTATGTGCTGTATGGTGCTTAATTCTTGGTGTGTTCTTGTTTTTCTAACTCGTTTTCTTAGTGGTGTTTTTAATGGGCAATAGATCATGGTGTTTTATAAGCTAGTTTCTGTTGTTCGGGGTGGTTTGGAGAGTTAATGAATAGTGGTATTATTGTGTTAATAGCGGCAGTAGGTGTTAAATTTATGTGTTTGTCTGTATGTGTAATTGTTTAGTCGAGGAAATTAAGGGAGATGTTTTTTCCATTTATATAGTATATGTTAGTTTTGTGTGTATGGAATTGAGATGTTTTAAAAATATATGAGCTTGGTGTTTATTTCCTTTGTGTAGTTTGATAATATCATCAATGTATTTGTACCAGTATATGATCCTGCCTGAGTATTTATTGTTCTGTACAATATTGTTTTGTTCAATGTGGTGTATGAATATTTCTGGTAAGGTAGTAGCTATTGGGGATCCTATAGGTAGGCCATCTTCAGGGTGTCTAGTGACAGGGAAAACCGGGAAAACCTGGAAAAGTCAGGGAATTTTAAGATTCTGGAAAATTCAGGGAAAAGTCAGGGAAAATTTTAAAAAATCGGTAAAATATTTATTTTGATTAGAAACAAAACTAGTGGCCATTGCTCTCGAATATTTGGTATTGTAAGCCAGCGGTTTAGGGGCAGGGCAGTCAGGAAATAACACTCCTTTATTTAGTTGCCCATTATTTATTTGATAAGCCCAATGCTATGACTTCAGGACTTATGTCAATAAATATTAAACTTGTCGAGTTGGTACAGCTGGGAGGTTTTAGCCTGGACCGTGGCCTTGGGGTGCGCAGTGGTTCTGTTATCATATGGACAGATGGGGATAACAGATAACTCAGTCTGTTTCTGACCACTTAGAACGCTGTGTAAACATTCGTAGCCAGCTATTTGTCTAGACTCGTGATAGTATGTGTTTTATTTGACAGTGATTATTTATACACTGTTTATTTCAACATGGAAGGTTCCAGTTTTCATTGCCGTAGCGGGTAAGCGCGTCATGCAGATGTCGTCATTACCTCCCCTCCTTCCTTAGGATAAATATAAACTAAAAGATAAAGTGACTGAAGCAGAGATTATATGGTGCGTGAATTTAGTAATGCAACACTTCTTTACGCAATGCAGAAGGTAGTGTGCCTCTTTCTAAGGATGTTCCCTGATAGCACCATTGCACAGAACATGAGATTGGGGAAAGATAACATTTCCTATAGTGTTGTAATCGGTTTATCAAATTATATTAAAGACCTGTTACTGACATCATTAAATTCAAATTCTAACTATGTAATTGGCTTTGATGAAAGTTTTAAAAAAATATCACAAAGAGCCCAAATGGATTTGAGTGTTAGGTATTGGGATGCAGAGACGGATGAAGTGAAAGCTCGATATTTTGGTTCTGTGTTCCTTACAGACACAAAAGCAAAAGAGTTACTCAATTCGTTCTTCAAAGTCTGGATTTATCCAAGATCCTTCAGATATCAATGTAAACTGGGCTTTCTATAGACATCTAAAAGAGGAAAAGTCAGGGACAACTCAGGGAATTTCTTCAAGCTATTTTACTAGACACCCTGGAAAAGTCAGGGAAAACTCAGGGAATTTCTTCAAGCTATTTTACTAGTCACCCTGATCTTTTTGGATGTAGAAAGCATCGTTGTAGGTGGGGTAATTTTGTGATGTGATTAATTTTGCTTAAGCTAATGGTTGCTCTGTGTTTAAGAGCATGATATGGAGGGTGTTGATTGTTTCTGGAATGAGAATGTTGGTGTAGAGGTTTATAATGTTTGAGGAAACTAGGGTGGAGTTGTGTGGAATATTTACATTTCTTATGCCATTAATTAAATTTAGGATATTGTTTTATGGAACAATGATTATTAAATTTTATGTGGTTTTGGATGGTTCTCTCGCAAAATTTTGCTAGGAGATGGAATAGGGTGCTGGTGTGATTGATTAAGGGGTTATAAGTGTATTTGTTTTGTTGAGTTTAGGTAGAGCGTTTAATTTGTCCTATGGGTTTAATTTGTTTCAAGCATTTTTTACTGTTATATGAAATTATGTTATATGTTGTTGATTGCTTCTTTAATTTTGGTGTTTTATTTAATGGTTGTCATATTTTTGTGTAATCGGATAAAATTGTTTACTTTTTTGTTGATGACGTTATTGTTATTTATTATAATTTTGTTATCTTTATCTGCTTTGGTTACGATAAAGTTGTTTTTTAAATTTATTGTTCATGGATTTGGAGGTTTGTGTTTATTTTAAGGGGTTTAATTTGGATTATTTTATGTTTAATTTGATGTCTATGTGCATCCTGATCGCCAAAAGGTGTGTTATGTTGGATTCCGTTTTCAGTATCTAGTATTCAATATATACTTCACTTGGCAGTATGAACATCACTTGACAAAAACACCGCTACTTACAGATATTTTTCAGCAGACACATTTCACATTAGATCACTGCATTGATCAATGCTGTGAGTCATAGCATTGATCAATACACTGTTATAGTTCTAAATGCATCTGCTGAAAAATATTAGCAAGTAGTGTTTTTTTTCCAAGGGATATCAGCAAGCATATATTTAAAAAAAACCTCAAGATGTACAACACAAAAACTGGAAGTTCCAGTATTAGGGTTGTTTTGGTGTAATTTTGTAGTCAATATTTTGGTGTGATCTTGTGCTCCATACCTTAGTGTAGTAGTTTTATCTCAGTTGCTGAAAATATGGTGTTGGTGAGGGTTACTGTTCTTGAATGAAAGATGTGTATGGTGTTAGTTGCTTGTGTTGTTTGTTATGTATTTTTAGGTTATGTATTTTCTTGTTAGGTTTTAATCAAATTTTGTTTATTGTATCTTTAATTTTTGTGTTGTTGTAACTTAATACTTCTTGCAGTTGTGAATTTTTATTGTAAGGTGTTGGTATAAGTTGTAAGCCTTTTTTTAGAGGATGTTTTTATGTTTGTGTAACCATTTAAAGGTGCTTTGAATCTAGGGTATTTTGCTTGGTGTAGCTGTTGGAGTTTTTTTACTATACAAATAGCCTCAAAAACAAATCAACAAAATCATTAACATAATAAAATTATTTACATCATAAAATTACTTAAGTACAATGATCCTTTCTAGACCCAAAATGATGTCCTACCTGTGGATCCCTCATAACTAACATCTTGGTGGAAATATTCAGACATTACATGCTGGTATAGATACTTCAATGACAATATCACACTATATAAAAGTAATTAATGCCAAACATATAGCCATCAACACTAATAACACTATTCACAAGTCTGCACACCATCCTCAACAACACAAACTAGCTGCTTACAACACCATGATCTATCACCTAATAGACCCCATTAGAAAAACAAAAACACTTCCAAGAATTAAACACCATAAAACACGTAACACAATCCAATGTTACAACACAACAATGATTAATAAACTATATATCCGTCTGAAAAATAAACTCAATAGCCAGACCCCAAACACATAACTCATCAAACTATAAAATAATTAACTATAATTTGGATGAATATCACATGTATATCATCCAAAATACATAAAGTAACCAACACATTTTGTAAATATAGTTACAAAATAGCCAACTCCACACATGAGACTGTCAACAAACAATTTAGATCCAACATCATAAAATAAAGATATTTACAATTTTGCAGGCATATATGAACTAACTTGCAGTTTGTGCCCTATTTTCTACACAGGCCAAATAGGAAGGTTATTTTTACACTTACTACCAAGAACACATAAAGGATTCACTATCAAAAACAGTCAATCAAAATATACTGGATATCTCATATGTCTACAATCCACAACTACTCAAACATAACGTCAAACTACAAATTCTACACAAACAAAATAAAAATAACCAACACCACACAATCGAACATTGTGACATATACAAATATTTCAAATATTGTGTTTCATACACAACACGTACTCAACGCCCAATTATTTTATAACTCACATACACTTTTTAGTATCAAAATTCCCAAAATGTTCTAATAAATTCACCATCTCTATCATACCCACCCAAGCCTAACACAACCAAGAAATCAGTGTTTGTTAGTATGAGTTGACAGAGTAATACTTCTCACGAAATGGTAATACTCAATAACCACCAAATTAAGTGCTTCGAAAGGCCAGTGTAACATATAAAATGTTAGCTCAATGATTATTCTTGAATAAATTTTTTAATTATTCTTAACATCATTATAAAATAAAGTCCAATAACCTTATAATCTTTTATATGAGTAGGTATATTTTACTGTTTTGCTTAAATAAATAAATTTGCAAACCGTTAAGAAGTGATCCTTTTCTCTGCAGTCAGAAAAATTACAAAGTATAACAGAGATTACAATGTAATCTGCTTGGTTCGTTTGAATTACAATATTACTACACTGCAGGGAAATTTTGTATATTTTTGTAAAAGGTTTCTCTGTTTAATAAATCAGTTATAGTATTTTTAGAATTATGCCAAAACCTTTTCTGTGATTTAACAGGAATAGCAAAATCATAAACTTCCTACTATTGTTGTTTAAATGTCATCATCTGATAGCTGAAATATTAAGTAGTTAATAATTGAATATAATTTTATAACACTACAATTCTTACAACATATTAGTTCTATTGAATTTTGTAGTCCATTACGTTCAGTGAAACTTAATTAATTACTTTAACATTAGTTTATGACTATCCGAACTTTAAATTTGTAAAAACTTATGGAGACAGACTCATATTTAACATTCTGAGTTCAAACAACGTAAACGTTGTCTTTGTCAGAGTAGATATGAAAATTAAAATGTGTCACACCACCGTAGGAAGGCTAAAAAACGCAGTTATCCCCCAAAATAGAATATAGAACTTCCACCCCACAAAAAAAATTTCCACATATAGCCTTCCTAGTGCTATGGAGCGGGCGCATACTTATAATAGAAGTTATATATATATTTTCAAATATTGAAAACATTACCTTTTTGCGTCGTTGTATAAATATGAAAGGCTTACCTCCATAGCTGGATCCCTTGGGGTAAATCCGATCGATCGGAGATTGATCCCTTGGTCACTGCTAGCACTGGCCTGTTCCTGCCTACTCCCTTACGACCCACACTCTTTGGCTTATCTTATTCGACTCCACACTTGGCTTTGCTATTTTAATTTAAAAGGACCGGCACTATCAAGTGCGTAGAGAACAGCTGATGAAATTCGGAGACCGTACTGTGCTGCCCTCAACCAAACCATTAGTAACTACTTGCGCTAATTATCGGCTACTTGGTGAAAATAACAAAAAAATCTGCTACAGGCCCCCCCCTATTAAACTGAAACTAGGGGTGGGTGAAATGTTAAACCCCCTGCATGTGTCTGTAGTATCCGATGTACAAATTTTGAGACTCTCAAGGTGCAGCGGCGACCCCGCTTGCACGAGGCAAACGATGCCAGAGCCTAGTTCCAAGAGTACCTACCGAATAACTCGTCTATTCCAACCTATTCGTGGCGACCCTAAACCTCAACCAATATTTAGTAGTATAAATAAATATATATTATTGTTCCAAACCAACACATAGATATAACAATATACAATATAAGTAAACATTTATAAATAATATATAGCACTGAGCTTGCATTCATATAATTCATGGGTAAACACATATACAAGACTTATTAAGGGAGTTACTCATCACGTTAAGTATGGCTCGCTATGCCTTTGACCCACATGGAGTGACAGTCTGGTAGCTCCCTTTTTAAACAATACCTTAATACCTATGACAGATTATAATTATGATGACAATCAACACAAACATATAACATAAGATCAATAACAGGGATATATACATATGAGAGCACATACAATAATGAATAAACAAAATAATAATAGGGTAGCCGTATCTAATAGATGTAGTCCGCTGAACAATGGCGCGTCCATTAAATGTTTGGGACTAAACTAACTACTTCTATGCAGACAAGTCTTTATTGATCTCTGGGGTGAAGTGAGGTGTCAAAATTTCAAAATGGGATTTTTTAATATAGTGCTTGCCACTTAGATCACCCAATGAAACGGTTACAGGTGTAAGGATATCGAGGATAAGAATAGGGCCTGACCAACTGGGCATGAGTTTGACTGTGTGCTTGTCAATCGCCGAACTAAGGGGATGAGTCCTGCACCATACCATGTCGTTAACTTTAAAGGTGTGTGGATATGGGGTCTTATTATTGCCCTTTGCTGGGACGTGAGAATGTTTTGTTTGACCTGGTGCCAGAAGTTTTTGGGAATCGTGAAATTCGGAGGAAGAAGTTCCTCCATGCGCCAAGTTAGGGAAAGAGGAGATGTTAGATTAAAATTGTACATCAGATTATTTGGTGAAGTATTGGGGGTTTCGTGTATGGCTGCATTGAAAGCTAATTGTAGTCACATGAGGGACGTGTCTTATGTGGTTTGCTCGCAGGAATGGAAGGCTATAAGGTCAGATTTTAGATTTCTGTTGAAGTGTTCCGCGTTTGAAGGCTGAGGGTGGTAGGGCGACAGGGTGACGTGTCTGACACCATGACAAAAGCAGAAATTGCAAAACGTATGTGAAGTGAAACAGGTGGCATTGTCAGAAACAATGATTTCGTAAATCTAAAATGCTGAAAGTTATTAGATGAAAGTGCTTGTATGGTATTGGTGGTAGAGGTGTCGCAGAGAGGATATAACCAGGTGAACTTTGTGAATTGGTCGACGGTGACCAATATCATGATATTTCCCTTGCTGGTGGGAGGGAGTTTCCCGACAAAGTCAATGTGGATTTTTTCCATGCGTCTTTGGGGTGGTTCTGCAGAATGGAGGCCGAACTTGCACTTCTGGCCGGGTTTACTAGTAGCGCAGATCTGGCAAGCCTTCAGTCTTTGGGTGACATCCTTGGTTAGAGAATGGCCAATAGAAGAGTTCTTTAATTTTGAATTTGGTTTTCAAAAGGCCTAAGTGTCCACCGAAGCTAGAATCATGATAGTATGCTAAAACCATGTCTATTAAACATTTAGGTAAATGTACATGTGAGGGAATACCGAGGTGATTTTCCAGGTACAATACATTTTTGCTAAGTTGGAATTTATTTGACTCGATCTTATTTTAAAATTGATCAATTATTGTTTTCAGTTCTGAGTCACTTTCCTGTTACGTTCTGATATCTGTAAGAGCTAGAGGGAATTGACTTAATAAATTAACTGCCAGGTGATTTTCTTTAACTGTAAGTGCGTCTATGTCTTCAGGGTTGAACATGCGGGACAGTGTATCGGCGATTATATTTTGCGTTCCTCATATATGATTGACGGTAAACTTTATAGGTAATTTGGCAGTCCAACGCTCAAGTTTGCCTAGCTGACGAGGACGTGTGAGGAGCCAAGAGACAGCTTCGCTACCGTGTAATATGGCAAGGCATTCGAGTTCGTAGGCTGATGAAGCCTTTTTCTCTGCTGCCGTTAGGGTTCTAGAGGAATAAGCGATAGGTTGTCTGACACCATCAGTTTCCTTTAACAGGACGGTACCTAGTGTGCAAGAACTAGCGTCAGTTTGCAAACTGAAGGGTTTTGTAAAATCTGGCATTCGGAGGACTGAGGGTTGTGAGATGGCCTATTTCAGGAGTCAAAAGGCTCTTCTTGAGCCTCCTTCCAAAAATATGTTTGACCTTTGAGCCTTAAAAAGTTTAAGGGTGCCGCGATTTGGGAGAAATTGGGGATAAATTTAGAAAAAATATTAGTCATGCCGATAAAGCGCGTGACTGCCTTGGCATTCTTAGGTTGGGGGAAATTTTCTGTGGTGTTGGTCCTGCTAGGGTTGCTTATAACGCCTCGGGGTGAAACCAAATAACCCAGGAAATCCATCTCCTTAACGTGAAACTCGACCTTTTTAGGGTTAACCGTCAAGCTTGACCGGTGTAGACGCATGAGCACTTCGCAGAGATGCTGTAAATGCTCCTCCCAGGAATTAGAGTAAACTACCAGGTCGTCGAGATAATGAACACATACTGTTATTTTATGTCTGAAAAACCTGGTCTAGAAGGCATGTGAGAACCTGGCACCAATACTCAAACCAAATGGGACGCGAGAAAACTGATACAGGAGCCAAGGAGTGCAGAGGCTGGTAAGATGTTTCGACCATTGTGTGAGTGGGATCTGGTGATAAGCAGAATTTAAATAAAAAACTGAAAAGTATTTGGCGTCTGTGGTGGAGACTTAGCAGAGGCACCGCTTCAATCACAATGTGTTAATTTAATTTTCAATAATCGATGACTATTCTGCTTTTGTTTTCTTTGTGCTCCACTAGAAAGGCGGGCGATGCATATGAGGATTTACTAGGTTCTATAATGTCATAATTTAGAAGGTCTTGGACATGCTCCTTAAGCTTGGGTGGCGCCAACTGATATGGCTGGGATTTTAACGGCTACATTGGCTTTGAGTTCTACATCGTACTCCAATAAGTTGGTAAGGCCTAGCCGTTTGGTCAACACGTCGAACTCAACAATCAGACTCAAGATCTCCGAGTCGAGATCCCTCAAATAGGATATTTCCGAAGGGGGCACTGGGGTCTCGCTATGATTGGTGGAATTTAGGACAGGGCATGGCACGAGTGAAATTATATTGTTTGGGCAGAAACTAAACAAAACTCCAAGGGGGTACAAGGTGGATGGTCAGCCAGGTCTAATCAATAAAGTCGGCTCCAAAAATGAGGTTGCAGGACAGATGGGGGACAGATGGGGCTAAAATTTTAAATTGCCAGGTAAAACTGTCAATCTTAACAAGACATGACACTTCATTTGTAATTTGTACGCACTCCCTTTCCCGAGCCTATCTCCCTTAACAGATCGGCAGACCATTATGGTTTTTACTGAACTCGAATCTAAAAAAGCGGGTGTTTCGAAACCTGCAAGAGATACTTGGAGGAACGGGAGCTTCTCATCGATTCCCGAGAGAATACCTTTAATTTCCTGACTGAAGGGTTTGATCTGATACCGCCTACTACCAATGATTCCTATTCAGGTGGGTGCTTAGCCTATAGGGCTTTACCTAAGGTATATTGCGTTTTCTTTTAAAAGCCTTCCATTATAGTGTTTGGGTTTCTTGCAAGCTACTCAGATTGGCTCTAGAAGAAACGTTTGTCTGGGGCACGCGTAAATAATTTCTGATTGGGAAATTTAGGGGTGGTTTAGGTGAAAGACTTTCGTTTTTACAATATAGAAGACAATCTTTAACTTGGTTACGAAGGGTGTCATGTTATATATTGGGTGTTGTTCACCCTGACACACAACTCGTGGAGTTCCTCGAATGTACGTGGTTTGGTTTTGAGGTGTGATCAATTTCTCACCACAGGGTATAAGCCCTTAATTATGGTTTCAGTGATTTCTGACACAGTTTTGTTAAGTTATAAAAGTTCTGCTACTCCTATTATGTCGATAATATAATTATATGAGTTTTCTTCTGACCCTTAGGGTCTTTAGAAAAGGTTCTGGATAAGGGATATTAATAACTTGCGGGACATCAGAATAGAAATATGAGAAGTCCATGTGCTTAATTAGTCTTGACTCCAAAGGCCCCCTCCCCGCACATAAGGTGTAATTAGAGATAGCGTACCGTATCAAATCTCGGAAAAAAGTATATATATTTTCATGCATATTTTTAGAAATATTAGCCTTACAGATACATCCAAGGCATCCGCGATTGGCAGTGTGCCCAGGAGTCTTTTGACTGGGTGTTGCAATCCAGAGAAAATCTGACCGAATGACTGACGATCCGGAGAGGGAGGTTTTACGTTGCCGATTTCTCTATGTGTGGACCGTAGAACATCAAGCTCTAATTAAGTGTTCTTCTTTTTTCTTAGTCCGATCAAGGAGGCTACCTAGTTCATCCTCTGTATGGGACTCGGTTTCCACCGGTTCGGGGGTTTGGGGGACTTGACCATTGTCGAATCATTGAATTAATTTTCTCTATTTTTCTGGTATGGTTGAGGTCCGTGATGTTGGTATTTGTTGACGTCATACATGTTTCTTCTTGAGCCGAGTGTATGATGTTTTTGAAAAGCACGTCATCTGCATATGTTGTCTGTAGTTTCATTAAATTATTGTGTATGTTTTTATAGATGTAATATTTGTCTAGTAAATTTAGTTCTTTTGGGTTATTATTTATTTCAAGTATGGTTAGGTATTTTCGTAACTTATTTCATGTTCATGTGATACTAGGTGTGCTGCTACATTTGATGTTTTTGTATTTTTAGTTTTGAATGCTCTGTATTGTTCTGAAAATCTGAACATCATGTTATTTAAAATGATCTGGTTGTTCTTCCTATGTAAAATATTACATGTAATGTTACATTCCTATGTTGCAGTCATTACATGTAATTTTGTAGATTCCAGATAGGTTGTTTTTCTGTATTTGTTTAGTGGTTTGTATTATTAAGATATTTTATTATTTTGTTGTTTGGTTTGTATGTTGGAGTGTAATGTTCTTTGTTGTATATATTTGTTATTTTTCTGTTTTGTTATTGGTGTATTTATATTTTAGGTAGATTTTTATAATTATTTTTGTGTTCAGGTTGTAGTGTTGTAAGTTTTTGTTGTAAATTTATTGTGTATGTTTTTTGTAAGGTGTTTGTTGTATCCTTTGTCTATTGCTATTTTTGTAATGTTATATAATTCTTCATTTAATTTTTGTTTGTTATCATGTGTGTATTTTATTGGTTTATTTATCAATTTACTGTAAGTTTTAATTTTGTGTGTCCAGGGCTAGTGTTGTTGGAAGTTGGTTTTCTGTGTACTGTAGTTTCTATTTTATTATTGTTTATATTTGTGTAATGTCAATGTAATGTATTAATGTAATGTCAAGATAGTTAATTGTTCTGTTTCAAAGATGAATTGTGTGTTTTTGTTGTATGTATTTAATTTGTTTAGTATTATGATGTGTTTGTTGTGAATGGTAGGTTGGTATATTACAAGTATATCATCTACGTATCTTGTCCATAGTAAAATGTTATGTGTGTTTGTAGTATAGGTTTAATTATTATTTGTTCAAAGTGCTTTAGATATATTTCTGACATGACTGATGATATGGGTGATCCCTTAGAGAGTCCAGTTGTTTGTTTATAGTATTTATTGTTAAATTGGAAGTAATTTCGGTTACATATATGTTTGATTAGTGTAATAATACTATTTATTGTGTTTTCTTTCTTGTTATTGTGTATTAGTTTGTTTTTTATTATTTCTATGGTTTCTTCTATTGGGATACTAGGATACTAGTGTACATGTTGGTTTTGTCATAACTAATTATTTTTGTGTTGCTGTTTGTTTGTATGTTTTTTATTTTATTAATTAATTCATATCCGTTTTTTATATTGTATGTATTGTTGAAATATATTTGAGATCTTATTATTTTGTCTAGTATTTTTGCATATAGTATTTTTAGTATATATATATATATATATATATATATATATATATATATATATATATATATATGTGTGTGTGTGTGTGTGTGTGTGTGTGTGTGTGTGTATATACTGAAAATACTTGTGTGTGTGTGTGTGTATATATATATATATATATATATATATATATATATATATATATATAAATATAATATATTTGAATAAATTATAGGTTTTTGATTTTATTTGTATTTGTTCATTTATGATATTATTTTTATGTTTATAAATTTGTAGTTGTTCCCAGATTGTCATTTTGAGGCCTTTTTATACTTTTTTTTATTAGGTGTATGTTTTCTAATGTGGGAAATGTATGTTTGTTTTTGATGGCGTGTGTAACTATGTTTAAGTTGCAAATGTGAGGTTTGATATACACGTTGGAGTGTTCTTGATATGTCTTTTATTTTCTTTTTTGTTTGGCCTATGTATATTTTTTTACATTCTGGGCATTCGATTTTATATATTCCGTTATTGAGTGTGGGAAATATTTTTTCCGGTTGGTTTATTTTATTGATTATGTTTCCTGTGTTTTTGTAAGCTATGTTAATATTATTATATTTTAGTATTTTAGTTATTCCTCTTATGTTGTACTCTATGTATGTGAATGTGGCCCATTTTGTTGTTGTCTGTAGTTCGATTTTAGGTTGTTTTAATTTATTTAATATTTTAAATTCTAATTTATCTATAGTTTTTTTTTTATTGTATCCATTGTTTTGGGCTATGTGATGTATTATTTTTTTTCTTTGGCTTTTTCTTCATTTTTTAAAGGTAGTTTTAGCATTCTGTATAAGAGTGAGTTGTAAGCAGCCGTTTTATGTTGTGTGGGATGGTTAGAGTGGTTTGGTATTGTATTAATGGTTTGTGCGAGTTTCCTAAAAATTGTGTATTCAATGTTATTTGTATTTCTGGTTATTGTTAGGTCTAGATAGTTTATTTTATTGTTTATTTCTTCTTCCATGGTGCATTTTATGTTAGGGAGTAAGTTGTTGATTTCATTACTTACTTCTTCCAGCAGGCGTCCAGCTTCAGTTGTAGCCGATGGCCCGATGTCAATGATAAACTGTCATCGCAGAGTTCCAATGATTTTTGTTTGTTAGAATGGTATTAACGTCCAATTCCTCTACCCTTAAAAGGTCCCTGGCCAGATTTGGATAACAGCCCTTAATGAGGATGTGCTCCAGGTTTTCTTCTCCACTTTGGCATAGGGCGCATTCTGGTGATTCCGCTAAATTGAACCGGTAAAGATAGGCCTGGGTTAAAATGTGTCCAGTCCGAGCTCTGGCCGCGATAGTACATTGACTTCTTTTGATTCCGCTATAAATGTCTTCTTCTGCCGGTTCATTCTGGAGGTTAAACCTACAGGACATCTTGACCATTCTTCAGTCCACTCTCTACTGAAGAGTTTTGACAATATAAGAGGGAGTATTCCTTTGAGTAAAAGACGTTTTGATATTGAATTAGAACATATTAAAAGTATAGCTGAATTTAATGGTTATGAACGTAAAATTATTGATAATATCCTTAGGAAGCAAAAGATTAGGATTTTTCGGAAGAAATTAACAACATTACCTTTGAAAACTAAAGAAGAAAGCCGTTTTATTAGTTTACCTTTTGACAAAGTTTTAACCAAAGGGCTGGAGGGAATTTTTAAGAATGTTAAATTGAGAGTTGCGTATAAAAATCATAATAACCTTAAAAATTTATTAGGTAATGCAAAAGATAAAGTAGAAACACTTGATAAATCAGGGATTTACCAAGTTAATTGTAAGGATTGTGATAAAATGTACATTGGGCAGACAAGACGAAAAGTAATAACTAGATTTAAGGAACATATTAGGGATATTAAATACCAAAGATCTGATAAGTCTAGTATTGCTGCCCATATTTTAGAGACCAATCACAATCTAGATGTTAATAATGTCAAGTTAATTAAGAATGTTAGAACTAATAAGTTATTAAATAGTTTTGAAAGTTTAAAAATTAGTAAACATAAACCTGAGAATTTATTAAATTCTGATAGAGGTCCTATTCCTAATTCAATTTTATATTCATTTGTTAAATAGGATTATGATTTTTATATTAAATTTTGTGTTGGTTATAATTTCAAAAAACAATTTTATTTATGTTTTTATTGTATTTTTAATTTATATTTTAGTAAGTTGACGTTAGATATCTTGCTTTCACTCGATGGGCGTGGCTACGCCTTGTTTAACAGGTGGGGCCGCGGCGGTCGGAGTGGGAGGAACTAGTTCTGTAGATTATAAATAAGGTATTTTTCTAGCGTTAATCAGTCTTTGTATGTTATCCCTCTGAGGATGGTTACTTTGTAACTGAAATGTACATTAGGGTAAATTAAAGAAAGTTTGTGGTTAAGAGGTTTTTGTGTATTTATTATTAAATTCAACCACAGTATATTCCTAATAAATAGTATAAGAGGGAGTATATCTCTCAGTCAGCAGGTTGCATTGCTGAGGCCAATTTTGCTACTTCATCAGCTTCTTCATTCCCTCTCAACCCCCAATGGGCAGGGACCGACTGGAAAACTACCTTTTTGCCCTTATCTTGCAACATCACAATTAACCTCCTCAATTCAGCAACTCTAAAGGAGTATGACGTAGTGCATGACAACGCCAGAACTTGGAGGGCTGATTTCGAATCAGCAAGAATACAAATATTCGATTCGCAGATAGATTGACAGCTCACCAATGCAGCATTCATTTCCAGCAATTCAGCATCCATGCTAGACCGGGCATTTGCCAGTGCAAAAAAACGTTCTCCTGTTTCAAGGTTGAAGTAGCCCGCTCCTAATTTCCTCTTCTCCATGTCAACTGATCCGTATAAGATTTTTACATGCTCATTATATTTCTGGTGAAGCATTGCTATGGCTTCAGCGCATAGGTGTTCTGGATGACTCTTTTCTCAATTTATTAGGTAAATCTATCTCAATCGAGACTCCTATCCATCTGTGAGGAGACTCATCATACACAATAGGGATGTGTTCTGGGCTATTGATAGGTAATTGTGATGAAATTTTTCTCATCTGATAACTGAAGGAGCTCACGATTGTTCACGAGCTTGATAGGATCCCACTTATGACCGCTAGCTGATGCCATAATTTTCAGGTACTTATTCCACATTTGTCTTGCTATATATATTTCAATAGGTTCAATGCCGAGTTCAATCTCCATTGCTGCTATCGGTGTAGTATTCATACAGCCCAAACAGAGCTGAATTCATTTAGGATGATATTATTATTAATTGCTTTATTTTGTAAGATGTATAATCCATCGTCAACATATCATATCCATGTCCTTTGGGATCGTATGTTTTTATGGTTTGTGTGATTAATTCGTCAAATAAATTTCTGATATTATACTTACTTGAAAGGGGTGATCGCATTGCTAAGCCATCTATTTTTTTATATATCTTATTATTAAATATGAAATAGTTTTGGTTTAGTATGGTCTTTAGGCATTTTATAATTTGGTTTGTGTATTTGGGGTGGATTTTAAGATAAGTTAATTTGTTTTTTATTATTTGGATGGTTTCGTTTATTGGTATATTAGAGTACATGTTTGTGATATCAAATGATATAAATTTAGTGTTTTTGGTTATGATTATTGTTTTTAGTCTGCCGGTTAACTTGATTGAGTTTTTTATGGTGTATTTATTTTCAAGTTTAAGTTTGTGTTTTAGGTTATTGGTGATTATTTGTGATATTTTATAGGCAGGTGCATTTTTGAAATTTATTAGGGGTCTTATGAGATTGTTGACTTTATGTATTTTGATGAGGGCGTTCATTTTAGAGGGCTTTGGATTGTCTATTGTGTATTGGTAAGGGTTTTTTTGGCTGAATAAATTGTTTTTTTTTGCTAATTGTATAATTTTGTTTTGGTATTTTTTATATATATATATATATATATATATATATATATATATATATATATATATATATATATGTATATATATATATTGAAGACTTTATCTTTTTGTGTTGTATAAATATGAAAGAGTTACCTCCGTAGCTTGATCCCTTGGGGTAAATCCGATCAGAGATTGATCCCTTGGTCACCGCTAGCACTGACCTGTTACTGTCTGGTCCCTTACGACACGCACTCTTTGGCTTCTCTTATTCGACTGCACACTTGGCTTGCTATTTTGATTTAAAATGACTGGCACTATCAAGTGTGTAGAGAACAGCTGATAAAATTCGGAGACCGTACTGTGCTGCCCTCAACCGAACCATTAGTAACTACTTGCGCTAATATCAGCTACTTGGCGGCAATACAAAAAACCTGTTACAAGTTTTTTTCCATGATGTTGAAGCACATTTGCATGTTGATTATCAAATTATGATATAAACACAGGTATATTTTATTTGCTTATTTTATAGATGTAAGAAATTCAATTTATGATACAAAAGGTTTAAAGAGATATTATTTTTAGTATTTATAAGCATCTACAGTAATCACATTCCATGTATATGGTCCAAAGAAGGTAGAACTGTCCACAATCTGTATATCTGAAAGAATAATATGCAATCACATATTTTTTATCAGACAAAATCTGATATTGAATGGGTCTTTGCCAGGAACAAAGATCAATTATCGACCCCCATACTGTCATAATATTAAACACATACAATTTTTGTTTTGTGAGAAGACTCTGTAAATTATGTTTTCGTTATTGGAACGTTATTTTTTACTTTTTATTAGGTACAAATTATATCAAGTTGTTTTTTTTATAGTAGGTTCTGTTTTTTTTTTTAATTTTCATTTTTTATTTTTTAGAGGTATGTTCTAGAGGTTATTCCTATTTACATTATAATCGAATTTCGTTTCATGCTGTTGATTATGTTAGCAAAATTGCCAATATTTATCCATACAAATTTCCGATGTGTATATCCCTCTAATCATATTGCTTAATTGTTCAAATAATTGGCTCACCCTTGAAGAATACGATAAACATACCAGTTTGTTAGACGAATATATTGAGTAATTTATGTTCGAAATTCCCTTCATGAATTTTCCTAAAATCCTAAATATTATTTCTTGTGATGCAATATTCTTTATCGTTTCCATTTAAAAACAAGTTAATAATCATGTAATGCAAAAATTTTTTTGCTCATCTTATTCGAGTTATACCAAGTTATATATCAATATGGATAGACCATCGAAAAAAGTCGCTTTCATGAGGTTAATTCATTCATTAGTATTCGATGATGCTCATTCAGTTTTGATCTTGGCTATGTTAGGGGTTGATACTTTATACAAAACATAATAAAATTATTCTCACAGAACATACACCATTAAAAAAAGAGGAATTAGTCCTCATCACCACCAGTGATAATATTGTAACAAATAAAAAATTGTTTTGTTTTTGAAAATAAGCTTTTGCTCGAATAAAGAACTAACTAATCACTTTAACATTAGTTTATGACTATCCGAACTTTAAATTTGTAAAAACTTACTAATACAGAACGTTTTCGATCGCTATGTGGGGATCTTCATCAGTGTCTTGGAGATGACAGCGTCATAATTAACAGCATGAAACAAAATTCGATTATAATGTAGATAGGAATTAGAGAACATACCTCTAAAAATAAAGAAATGAAAATTAAAAACAAAATACAGAACCAACTTTTAAAAAGACAACCTGAATATAGAATTTTTACGTAATAAAAAATAAAACATAATTTTCCAATAATGAAAACATAATTTACAGAGTCGTCTCACAAAACAAAGATAATATAACAACTGCTTTGTAATATATATTGTAGTTATAGGATTTATGTAGGATATAAAAAAACAATCATAATTTTTTGTTACACATTTCAGACAGCCGATCTTCTGGGAAAAGAAACCTCCTGTATTAACTTCCTAGAATTAGGTAAGTCTTCTTGAAAGCATTGTTGAGTTAAGTGGCAGGGGATTAAATGGGAGGCTCCCTATAATGTGACTCAACAGATGTATGTTATTTGTATTGAGTTTATAAATATGAGGGGTGAACAAATAATACGGTGAATGAATTATTATAGTTCTTTCATTCATGGCTGACGATACATCCATATGATATAAATTCCCTAGTAGCTTGATCTGTTGAGACAGACAGCAACAAGTTTCAACACACTGGAGCTTGTCAGTCGACTACTAGAACCGCTAGAATGAGGTTGCGTTTATCATGTCTGTCGTGCATCATTGATTTCGAACAACTCATTAACATAAAGTTTTGTTTTAAGTTGCAATAAAATGCCAAAGAAGCTCACGAAATGTTGAAATTTGTGTATGGCGATAATGTGGTAACTCTGTAGACTGTACAAGTGGTATCACCGATTTAAAAGCGGAAATGAATCGGTTGAAGACAAGCAGCATTCAGAACATCCATTACCCTCAAAAACAGATTACAAAATTGTGCAAAAGGTAGAAATAATTATTCGTTCAAACAGGGGGAATGACCGTTAGAGAGGTAAGATCTTAACATCTCGTACGGTTTATTTCAAAGCATTTTAACCGATAATTTACAAATGAGACGAGTGAGTGCAAAATTTGTTCCTAAACTTTTGAGTGATGAATAGAAGGAAAATCGTGTGTCAGTCTGCACAGAGTTAAAGGATCGTCTTCAAGCAGATACAGACTTCATGGCCAAAATTGTAACTGGAGATGACAGTTGGGTCTATGGATAAAACCCTGAGACTAAAGTACAAGGTTCTCAATGGAAAACCAGAGTTCGTTTCAAGGGGATAAACTGTAAACCCGTAATTTTGTAAGGTCGTACTACAATGTAAGCAAAATGACATACGAAGAAAGAGACTAGAAAAATGGGCAAATGGCTTTCTTCTTCATCATGATAATGTGCAGTGTCACACCTTGCTTTCATTCATGAGTTTTTTGCCAAATAAGTATTCCTTTCTTATTATTAATCATCTGTTCTGATTAAATTATTATTATAGAGCTTTTCTTTTCAAAAACATTATAATTGATCACTTTTACATTGCACAAATACACAGACATTTACCATAACCTAGAAATCTTACACATCAACAAAAAAGGACCACATCTCAACACACTAGAACAATATGAAATTTACAAACACACAAAAACAAAATACAAACATATTAAATGAACGAACCCAATACAAATCACACATACTCTTTAATACTATCAAAAACCTGCCTTTAAAACCATCATTCCTAAGCATTAATGGCTCATTAAAGCACAAATATTATATGCTATTTATTCTGACAGAACAAAATTAAGAATATATTATTTGTGTGTTTATATACACACTCAATGTTGATAGATACTCCTTCTTAGAAAATATCATTAATAGTCAATATCTGAAGTACATACATTCATTTTGTTGAGCTTAAAACGTAGTTCTGATGTTTAACTACAATTTCATCCAGCATTGATGAGGTATACGCAATCATAATTGAAGTATGTATGAGTGAAGAATGTAACTGCTCTGTATATAATGCTAAATGAGATTCTGACAAAACATTGGAAATACGCTTTATTCATAACAAAATGAGCGGAACCTATTTGTCTTATATTTATATAAAATTAAGGATGTTACCTTGATAAACTACAGAACAATTAACAGTGATGGATTATTGACTAAACTTTGATCAAGCCGAAAAATTAAAGGTGTATTACTGGGCATCTGATCTTGAGATATGACTTGAGACTGTTAGATCATGAATTATTTCGACTATTTGTTTATTTTATCTTAAAGTAAATTTGTAATACAATATTTTTCAGTATTCACAAAATTTCCTATTGAAAGCTGAAAACTATTTTTCCTCTAAACCATTACAAAAAACTAGTTGTATGACTATTTTTACCATGGTGGTTGTTAGGTAGATGTAGTATTAAAATATATTGCATTATGTATTTCTCATCAATAATAAATTGGGTTCCCAAAGTAGATTAAAAGTGTAATAATATTAAAAATTAACTGAAATCTTTTAAATTTCAGATAATCCGCAATGTAGCAAAAGATTAGTAGAAACATTGAAACTTCAAGGAGAAGAATACACACAAAATTATGTAGGCTTTGATAATGCTGTCTTGTGTTATAATTCTGGTGACGAGGATCAACACACTAAACTTAATTCCTTGAAATCAGTAAAGTCAAACCATAAGAAGTGTAAGGACAGAAAAAAATTCAAATGTAAACAATGTATTTATAAAGATTCATACATATATGGACTTATAATCCACTTTAAAAGCCATATTCGTAAGAGGCCTTACAAGTGTCTTGAATGGAATTTAGCCTCATACTGGGACAACCTTAAAAATTATTTTTTACCATATTCCAGGAAAAAATCTTACAAATGTTCACAATATAATTGTTCATCTGCTCAGGCAGGTGACCTTCAAATGTATAAGCAGACTGAATCCGGAGAAAAACCTTACAAATGTTCAAATTGTAATTACTCAGCTGCACAAGCTCACCATCTTAAACTACATATGTATATTCATTATGGTGGAAAACATTACAAATGTTCACAATGTAATTATTCAGCTCCATATCTAAACAAACTTAAAGTACATATGCATACTCATTCCAGAGAAAAACCATTTAAATGTTCACAATGTAATTATTCAGCTGCACAGGCAATCCATCTTAGAGTACATATGTATACTCATTCCAGAGAGAAACCTTATAAATGTTCACAATGTAATTATTCGACTTCGCATACAAATGACCTTCAACGACATATGTGTATTCATTCTGGAGAAAAACCTTATATATGTTCTCAGTGTAGTTTTTCAAGTGCATCGGCAAAGAGTCTCAAAGTACATATGTTTATGCATTCTGGAGGATATCCTTATAAATGTTCACAATGTAATTATTCAGCTCCATATCCAAACAGACTTAAAACACATATGCGTACTCATTCCGGAGAAAAACCATTCAAATGTTCACAGTGTAGTTATGCAGCTGCACAGGCAGTCCATCTTAAAGTACATATGTATACTCATACCAAAGAGAAACCTTATAAATGTTCACAATGTAATTATTCAACTTCAAATACAGGTGACCTTAAAAATCATATGTTTACTCATTCCGGAGAAAAGCCTTACAAATGTTCTCAATGTAATTTTTCGACTACATCAACAAAGAATCTCAAAGTACACATGTATATTCATTCTGGAGGAAATCCTTACAATTGTCCACAATGTAGCTATTCAGCTCCATATCCAAACAGCCTTAAAGTACATATGCGTACTCATTCCGGAGAAAAACCATTCAAATGTACGCATTGTAATTATTCAGCTGCACAGGCAATCCACCTTAAAGTACATATGTCTACTCATTCTGGAGAAAAACCTTACAAATGTTCACAATGTAATTATTCTACTTTAAATGCATGTAACCTTCAGCGGCATATGTGTATTCATTCTGGAGAAAAACCTTACAAATGTTCTCAATGTAATTTTTCCACTGCATCACCAAAGAGCCTCAAAGTACATACGTATCTTCATTCTGGAGGAAATCCTTACAAATGTTCACAATGTAATTATTCAGCTCCATATCCTTACAAACTGAGAATACATATGCGTACTCATTCTGGAGAAAAACCATTTAAATGTTCACATTGTAATTATTCTGCTGTACAGGCAATCCACCTGAAATTACATATGTATACTCATTCTGGAGAAAAACCTTACAAATGTTCACAGTGTAATTATTCTGCTTCAAAGGCAATTAACCTTAAACATCATATGTATACTCATTCTGAAGAAAAACCTTACAAATGTTCACAGTGTAACTATTCAGCTGTACAGGCAGTCCACCTTAAAGTACATATGTATACTCATTCCTGAAAAAAATTTTATAAATGTTCGTAATGTTAACATATGGTCATTAGCATAAATGACTTTTTTTCAGGTACTCTTAACATAAGAATAGCATATGAATTTTCGGTAAAAATATAGTCTTAATGACGTTGGTGTTAAAAATTGGTTTTTCGTCTTAAATTACTCGTTTTAATCTGTAGAACACGAATATCGACTTTTCTTTTCGCAAAAAATAAGGAAAGTTACTTCATTAACATTTTAAATGTTAGGTTGTAATGGCATTTATAGCGTAAACGAGTCTTATTGATATTGTTAAACATTTTTTTTTTTAATTACTCATTTCAATGTGTAGAACACTAATATAAACTTTTTTCCGCGGAAAATACAAAAAGTTAATTTTTTTGCACATTTTGAATGTTAGTCTGTAATAGCATGTATAGTGTGAACCGGCCGAGAGTTAGCTACATCGCACTACACTACGTCAAAATCAGTTTTATTTTAATACTAAACTTAAAATCTAAAAATTTTATACAGCATGACTATATACCTACAAAGTATCCAGTCAGGATAGATTTGGTTATAATGTTATTCAACTTTACTATCCACCTATATTGAAATATACCTACGAAGTATTTAGTCAGGTTAGATTTGGTTATAGTTTTATACAACATTACTATATACCTACATTAAAATATACCTTAGAAGTATCAAGTCAGGATAGATTTGGTTATAATTTTATTCAACATTATTATCTACCTATATTAAAGTATACCTATGAAGTATCCAGTCAGGATAGATTTGGTTATAATTTTAAACAACATTAACTATCTACTTATATTAAAATATACCTATGAAGTATCCAGTCAGGATAGATTTGGTTGTAATTTTCTGCATCGGCAATAAATCTAAATATTTACCAAAATTACAACCAAATCTATACTGACTGAATACTTCGTAGGTATACTTTAATACAGGTATATAGTAATGTTAAATAAAATTATAACCAAATCTATACTGACTGGATACTTTTTAGGTATATTTTAATATAGGTATTTAGTAATGTTGTATAAAATTACAAATCTAGACGTAGTGCAGTGCGCTGCAGCTACTGCGCACCCGGTTCACGCTATAGGCCTACATGCCTTTACAACTTAACATTTAAAATGTAAAAAAAGTAACTTTCCGTATTTTCCACAAAAAAAAATTTGATATTCGTGTTCTACAGATTAAAACCAGTAATTTAAGACGAAAAACATTTTTTAACATCATCGTCATTAAGATTATATTTTTACCGAATTTTCATTTGATAGTAAAACCTGAAAATTTACATAGTGTAATTATTCAGTTCTAAAGGCAAGCAACGTTAAACATCATATGTATACTCATTCTTTAAAACATCTTGTGTTCATAATGTAATTCTTCAACTGTATTGGCAAACAACTCAAAATTACATTTGCATACTCATGCCAGATTTAAAGTGTTCTCAGTGTAATTATTCTACTGCAAAACCAATTAATTTTAAACATCATATGTCTACTCATTCCTGAGACAAACCTTACAAACGTTTACAGTGTAGTTATTCAGTTGTACAAGCATTCTACCTTATAGGATATTTGTCTACTCATTCCTGAGACAAACGTTTACAGTGTAATTATTCAGTTGTACAAGCATTCTACCTTATAGGATATTTGTCTACTCATTCCTGAGACAAACGTTTACAGTGTAATTATTCAGTTGTATAGGCAGTCCACCTTAAAGGATATATGTCTACTCATTCCTGAGTCATACCTTACAAACGTTTACAGTGTAATTATTCAGTTGTATAGGCAGTCCACCTTAAAGGATATATGTCTACTCATTCCTGAGTCATACCTTACAAACGTTCACAGTGTAATTATTATACTTTAAATGCATGCAACCTTCAACGGCATATGTGTGTTTATTTTGGAGAAAACGCTTACAAATGTTCCCAATATAATTATTCAGCTCCATATCCTTACAAACGGAGAATACATATGCTGAGAAAAACCATTTAGATGTTCACAGTGTAATTATTCTTCTGTACAGGCAGCCCATTTTAAAGTACATATATATATACTCATTCCTGAGAAAAATTTATAAATGGTTTCTTTAACATAAGAATAGCATATGAATATTCATCTGATTGAAAAAACCTTGAAATGTACACAGTGTAATTATTTAACTCTAAAGGCAAGCAACCCTTAAACATCATATGTATACTCATTCTTTAAAAAATTTTATATTCATAATGTAATTCTTCAAATGTATTGGCAAACAACTCTAAATTACATTTGCATACTCATGCCAGATTTAAAATATTATTAATATTCACAGTCTATTTATCCACCTTTATAAGTAAGCTACCTTTAAGTGCATTTGTGTGTTCATTATGAATAAAAATAAAAAATATTCACAATTTAATTATTCAAGAACCTTAAAGAACAATCATACTCATTCCTGATAAAACGTAATAAATGTTCACAATTTAATAATTTTTATTCACTTCATTTGCATGCAACTTTTAAATGTATACACATATTAATTCCAGAGAAGAACCTTATAAATGTTTCCAAGATTCATATTCAGTTCCATGAGCAGGCTTACTTAACATATTCAGCTTGGCGGCCATATTGGAAATCTCATAAAACTACTGACAGTTTTTTCATTAACTTCTACATTTGACAGCATTGTCTTATCTCAAAATCTATACTTAAATGCTTTGTTGTAAACGTTAAAATTAGTAAAAACAAAATGTATATTCTCTATTTAATTTTAAAAATCTGGAGTGTGCCGGTGCGCACGGCAAGTCCCTATCGGTGGAATCATTAAGAGTTTATGCGGGTTGCATAGCTTGTCGTTGCTCTAATTATAATGTTAGTTGTTTTAATCTCAATAATTTTCTTGAATTTTGTAGTCCATTACGTTCGGTGAATCTTATTAATCACTTAAACAATTAATCAATAATTTTATCTGTACCATATATACGATTATTGGGGACATCAAAACAGTGTATTACATATTAAAATATGGTTTTATTTTTCGGGTCACAATAAAAAAGAAAGGAAATTTACATAAAATATTTATTAATACAACTGATAAAATACTATGTGATGAATATTAAAACTCAATAATAAAGACAGAGAAAAAAAGATAATTTACATAAAAATCTAAAGTACTTACTACTTAAATTAACCACTCAACTTTTAACTCGAAATGTTTGTTTCTGCTTGTGTCGTGTTACACAAAGCAAAAATATCGATAATGTAAACACAGGCATAAATAATGCTTGTCACGTCCTAGACTATTTATAGCCGATATTAGCTTATACCTGTTTTCTACAACCTTATGATGACACACTAGGTTTTAGGGTGTTCAAGCATTTTGTCGATGACTCTTATTTACAGTAGTCTGTTCCCACCTCGAGTAGGTTCATTCACACTAATAGACATTTATTGTTTATTCTTGCATAGTTCAGAAAGCCTAGTTTATTTTTATGATCATTGTTTTTACCGGATATTGTGGCTTGTTATTGGTTGAAACTAAACAAACATTAAAATATAAAAATAAAATCAAATTAAATTTGTTCATAAAACTTCCTGAAGCATGGTTGAATGCAAATGAGAGGCTCCTTTTGGCAATAGAAAGATTTTACAGTTTGTTTGTTTTTATGTAAACAAATCCCGCAACTCTTCCAAGTTTTCCTAATTGATCCTTCAGATATATATATCTCCTTCCCATGTAATAGACCTAGATGCAAGACGTGTCCAATACACCCCTCAGCAAATAGTTTCAACAGCCAAACAACAAAAATGGTCTTCAAAATACAGGGTCATCATAATTGTACATCGAAAAATGTCATATACCAGCTACAATGTAAACTTTGCTCAGCACAGTACATAGGCCTGACCACGGATGGTCTGAATATCAGAATGAATGGCCACAGACATGATGTTAAAATTATGAATATGGATAGACCAACAGCTCAACATGCTGCGAGTCACAACATCACAACTTTTGATGACTGCTATACCACAAAAATAATTAAATCACTCCCCCCTGATTGCAATCCCTCAGAACTGAGAAGGTGGGAACTATCATACCAGTGGTATACCAAGTCCAGAGAATCCCCTAACCTCAACATCAGATAAATCCATTCAATTTTTTTTTTTTTTTCCAAATAGCCTTATCTCTTTTCCCCTAACAGACTTATATAAACTATAATCACTCATATGTTCATGGAAACAATATATATATATATATATATATATATATATATATATATATATATATATATATATATATCTTTAATCTGTGACATCTGATTTCTACTCTACACAATCTGTGATTACAATTATTTTATTTCATTCTCTCATATTTCTTTTTGTGTTTTCTCTTCGATTGACAAAGACCACTGTGTGGTTGAAATATATCATTGTTTAAGTGCTTTTATGTGTTTCTATTTCAAGACTACAGAGTGGACTCTTACCAAGGTAAGTCTGTCAGTCTCCTAGTCCAAAAAATCTAAATAATCTACCAACCAAAACTAACCTATATATATATATATATATATATATATATATATATATATATATATATATATATACATATATAAAATTATAATAATGTATAAGAAGGGTTTGGCACCCCTCGTGATACCCCAGTCTAATATAAACACTATTGACAATAGACACTACACATTACAATAACAGCCCAATCTTTACATATGATAACCTACACTTTCTCCTACGGATTTTTGACTGGTCAGAACTGTTGTGTGTTGAGAGTGCTGAAAAGGCCAGAGCTTGGCAAACTCTAGTCCTGGATGCTGATGTGAGCTTGCTTTGCCGGAACGTAAGCAAGGTTGCTGGTCTGCCAGCCGCTTCGGCCCTTGATCAGGGAATGTCTGTGGTGCACAGGTGTCAGAGCCTGTGTACAGTATTACAATTGCTCTACTGATGCCCATCCAGTCGAGCTAAGGAGAAAAGCTATAGGCCTCAGAGTTCTGAGGGTTGGAAATCATCTTTATGTGATCCAAGGGTGTACCCGTTCCTATGGTCTCGCCCATATCACCTGACACAATTGTTGACCTAAAAATCATTTATGGAACCTACAACTCTGTCCAATAGTATTAGTTTATAAAGGATATGTCAGGATTCACTTGATGAGCCTAAGGTTGAAGAGGGAAGTAAAAGGTTGAGGGTGGCAACATCTGCATTGCTATTACCAAAATTTTTAATATTTTCTAGCGCTGAAGAAGGAAAAGATCTTGGTAAAGTTTCTCCTTTCCTCATGAATGAGGTGATAACTGCTTGAGCTGGAGGTCCTGTCGGCTCTGTTAAAAAAACTCTGAAATGGGACACTGTTATTGCAACCTGCACTGAATTACAAACACGATCTTTTTCAAAAATGATTTCCTTCTTCGACCAGGTCATGGTGTCTGTGGCTTCCCATAGATCATTGAGCTTTTTTTAAGGAGTCATCGCTTGCAGTGATTTAATGAACGTCACTGTCGAAATAAAGTCAGAACTGTCTCCTTAGTAATGGATGTCGTCCCTAATATGAAGACAGACAAAGGAGTGAAAGTTGCAACAGTGTCTTTCATACTTACATTTGGCAAACCGGAGATACCCGAATTTATATATGCTTTAACTGTCCTAATTTTAAGAGAGAGAAGACTATCCTGGGCATCATGGCTAAAGAGAGAATTGCTTTCTCAGAGGCAAGAAAAATATATAGATCCACTCAACCAAAGGTTGATGAAAAAACTTGTGTCTTTACTCTTACTGCTTTAAAGACAACCTGTTCGAACTGTGCCGACCGGTCAAAAAAGATCTAAATTATAAGAGATCAAGTTACTTTGAGCAAATCTTTGAATTTGTGTATCTCATCACACAAAAAATTACCAATTGCTCGTAGGCCTCTAGTATCAGCATTAGAAAACAAGAAAGAGACTGGTAATAAAACATCTGTTGTTCAAACCAGCAAATTTCCATAACAAAAGCCCAGAAACATACAAAGGTAGGAATGGTAAATCCATCCCTCCTAAATCTAAAACCTCCTCAGACTCCATCCCTGAGGAGGTTGATATGGAGTCTGAGGATTTTAAGCCTGGGACATCTGTGAACGTTCGGGCAAGAAAAAAGAGCATGCCAATGTGTGTCAAGTAAATCCTTTGCTAAGCTGATAAATGTCTTTGCTTAGCAAGTCAATGATACAATGGAACATCAACAGTGTTAGGAGTCATATAGAAGATCTTAAGTCGCTCGTGCGAGATGTGTATCCAATGTTTGTGTGTCTACAAGAGATGCATCTCCTTGAATTGCATAATTTCCATTTAAGGAGGTATTCAGTTTTTATATCGGACTTCGGAACAGAAGGAGCGTAGCCATCCCAGATTGTGACTATATCGATGTTGTTTCTCAAAACTTAATAATACCTTTACAAGCAGTAGCTGTTAAAACAGCTGTCTCTTATAAAATCACTGCGTGTTGTGTCTATTTACCACCAAATGACAATATTCAACACAGTGATTTAATAAGCCAGTTACCAATTCCATTATTATTAGTAGGAGATTTTAATGCCCGCCACTGGCAACACTAGACGTTAACTTGAGAAGTTTGTAAGAACGGACCTGGACTTAAATCTGTTAAATGATGGTTCACCTACTCATATAGCAGCATCTACTAGTGGGTATCCACCTACTAGGCTGTTGACCTAACAGTATGTAGCCCTCTTTTAGCTACTAGATGCATATGGTCGATACTCAATGATTTGTATAGAAGCTACCATGGGCCTATCAAGATCAACTTTGTAACGCCTCTTCTTGTTACGTTCGACATTTCAGTTGGATTTTGGAAAAAGCCTTCTCAAAGTATACTGTATAACTAGACACTGATTATCTGATACCTATTGATGAAATTGTACACAATTTTACCAAATTGATGTTGAATGCCCCTGAAAAGACCATTCCTAAAACATCTGTGCACCTACACTGTTCACCTGTTCTATGGTAGAAAGATGAATGCGCAGAAATCCTCCGTTAATGATGAAGAGTTCTGAGAAAATTTAATCGACACCCAACTAGTGAAAACCTTGAAGAATACAAGAAACTTGGTGCCACAGCACGGAGGGTCTTCAGGGTGAGTAGAAAGAATTTCTTGGACTTAGTATATTAACACTACAAGACTCCATCCTCCAGAGTATGAAGGAAATTAGGATTCGTATATGGTACTTCCATTCGGCTGCCAGCTAGATATCGGATGGAAGATTGATCTCAAACTGTTTTGATTAAGGTAATGTACTGGAAATGTTCGTGTACTTCAGCCTATAATAGTAGATTCCAACTAAATAAACTCAAGGAAGAAGCAATATCTTTTTTCAGTTGGGTTGTCTGGAGATTCTCCATTAAACACTCCATTCTCTAAATTTAGACTGCTGCCGTGTCAACAAAGAATTTGGCACCAAGTCCTGATTCCATTGTATGCTCTATGATTAAACATCTAGTACCATCATCGGTAAAACTCGTTCTTCAAATATGCAATCGTGCATTCGAGGAGTAATCTTTCTCCGATGTATGGTTAGAAGCGACTGTAATTCCTCTTTAAAGCCAGGTAAAGACAAAACCAATCTTAGTAGTTACAGGCCTATATCTCTTAAAAGCGTCTTGTGCAAATTAATGGAGATGAACGTCAACCACCATCTTGTCTGGTACCTAAAAACCAAGGATCTTCTTTGGAACAAACAGTCTTGTTTCAGACAAGGACGATCATCTGTTGACCAATTGGTTTTGTTAGGATCTCCCTTTCTCTTATGTGAAACACTCGTTGCTGTTTTCTTCGACCTTGAGAAAGCGTGGAAAAGAGGAATTCTGAACTCTTTCAAATCATAGGGTATACAAGGGAACATCCTAGCATTCATCGCTAACTTTCTGTCAGATAGATCTTACCGCAAACAGTTATGAACAGGAGAATGGTCTTGAATCTTGTAGCCATTACGTTCAGTGAAAGTTAATTATTTACTTTTACATTAGTTTATAACCTTCCGAACTTTAAATTTTGTAAAAACTTACTGAGACAGAACGTTTTCAATCGCTCCGTGGCGATCTTCATCAGTGTCTTTTGCTTGGAGTTGTTAGGTTAAGTGGTGACTGTTTAAAAGGCAGGTTTTCGATAGTATCGAAGATTACGTGTGATTTGCATTGGGTTTGTACTTTGTGTTTTTGTATATTTCATATTGTTTTAGTGTGTTGTTGTACTTTATGTTTTTGTATATTTCATATTGTTTTAGTGTGTTGTTGTACTTTATGTTTTTGTATATTTCATATTGTTTTAGTGTGTTGAGATGTGGTCCTTTACTGTTGATGTGTAAGATTTCTAGGTTATGGAAAATGTCTGTGTATTTGTGTCCTGTTTATTTTATGTGATTGTAAAATGCTGAGTTGGTGTTTTGTTTGTGTTCCTCGACTCTGTTTGAAGCAGTGACCTGTTTGCTCAATATAGAATTTGTTGTACTTGTTACAGTTTAATTTGTATACGCCTGGTGCTTGTAGTTTATCTTTGTTGTTGGTGTCGTGTTGTATTTTGTATTGTAAATTGTTATTAATTTTGTATGCTATTTTGTAACCTATTTTTTGAAATTTACGGGCTATTTTGTTTGTTGTTTTGTTTATGAATAGTAATGTGATGTATTTGTTTTCCTTGTCTGTAGTGTTAATTTTAGTGTTTTTTGTATTTTGTACCATAGTTTGTCTATTATTGTGGTGTTGTATCCATTTGTGTATGCTAAATATTTAATTGTGTCTAGTTTCTTGTTCATGTTTTCTGTGGTCATTGGGACTTCTTTAAATCTATGGAGCATGGATCTGTAAGTAGCATATTTGTGTTGGATTGGGTGGTTAGAGGTGTTATGGATAAGTGTGTCTGTTGTTGTGGGTTTCCTGTAAATGTTGAAGCTGTGTTCCTCGGTGAGGTCAAGGAAGTTTAGGGATCGGTGGGTTTCAATCTCTGAAATGAACTTGAGTTTTGGGTGTATTTTATTAGTGTAGGTGAGGAGTTTTTCGTATTGCCAAGTGTTGCCTCTTATAGTGTTATGATATCATCGATGTATCTGTGCCAGTAAATGATTTTTTGTGTGTATCTTGGTTTTTTCTATGTGTTGTAAAAAAATTTCGCTTAGGACACTGCTGATAAGACTTCCTATGGATAGGCCATCTGGTTGTGAATAGAAGTTTGAGTTGTGGGTGAAATAGTTTTGTTTGGTGATGGTTTGGAGGATGTTTGGTATTTCGGTGACATGGGTTTTTGGTATATTATTCTGTATTAATTGAGTCTTTAGGATGTTGAGTGTTTCAGATATGGGTATGTTGGTGTACATGTTTGTTATGTCGAGTGTTACTAGTGTTGAATTGTGTGGTATGTTTATGACTTATTTTATTTATGAAGTTTGTTCTGTTTTTTATGTGTGTGTCTATTTTGGCAAATAGAGACGTTTTGGTAAATGCTTTGTGAAACAAAACCCAAAGGTCGGATAGCAAACAATAGTCTACAGCCACTTGTTCACTATGAAACAGGAAAATATAATTTTTTCTAAGGCAAAAATTGACCTGAACATAAGAGTATTAAAAACACAACTTTCTATTTCCAAGCAAATGTAAAATGCATTTTTTACATAGTCACAGAACATGAAGCTATTTTATAGGGTAATAAAACTTCCCAAAATACATGAGAATGAATGTTAACAATATCAGTTTTTTATTTTTATATATTGTTACATTTACGAGATAGTGCAGTATTTTTTATCAGTAGAAATCATTGCTTGAGACAAATCTTCAAGCTGCAATATGCGGCTTTTCCAACACGCTAGATGGCTTACATAAACCTATATGATTTAGAAAGAGCACTGCCATGGTTCAAAATAAAAACTATGTTAAAATAGTAATTAAAGGGACATTGATCTGGAAGAAACTGATCAGTCCTCGAGTGCTAGCCAAACATTCTAACTCTTACTTTAAGGAAAAGGAAACTAGAAGGTGTTTAGAACAACAAATTTAATTTGGGAATCGGCACGGAACAAACATATCAATTAAAGGCCACACAAATAATGTTCAAAGTGAATGATTTATGCATACCATTTTAACCCATGATGAGTGCAGTAGCTATCAGAGTGTGCAATTTAATTCATCGTATCACTTAGGATGTACTTCGCCATGAAAATATTCTTACTTATAAAGAAGTAAATTTTATACAGGTGCAATTTATTTATTGTTTTGAACCTTATTTACTTTTATTTATTATTATGCAATCATAATTAGTAAAAAAGAACAAATGTTACTTGTGATTTGGTTTGTGTTAGCTTATAGTTTCATGCTAACATTGTTCACTTCTGATGTACACAGAAATTTACTTATTTAAACAGAATATTTTAATATATTTACACGATTTTATTAATTTAGAATTTTATTTTGATGTAATCAAATTTGAAACACTCTTTGTGTACATGTATTGTAACTTTAAATTGTCACTACACTCATTTTTTACTCTCTTGTAAGAAACGGTCCATTTCAATGACCACAGATTTTCCATTTTTACTCAGTAATATGACATAAAAAAAGAAGCTCCCAACCAACACTGATTAAAAACTATGCTGAGTGAGAAACTTCAGTTGACATAAAGACCATTGAAGGATTTTATTATATTTAGAACATCTTTACACTCAAATTATGGGCTACAAATATCTATATTTATGGTGAATGTTTCAAGAAGCAATAAATATCATTTAGACAATATGGAAGTCTAGTTTTTTTACGTGACATACCACTAGAAATAAATTCTCTTGAAGCAACAATAAAAATCTATGAAGTACATTTGAATTCATTCTGGCAAAAAGCCTTACAAATGTTCACAATGTAATTACTCAGCTGCAAATCCGAACAGACTTAGAATTCATGTGCATACTCATTCTGTAGAAAAAACTTATAAATGTTCAAAATGTAATTATTCAACTTCACGTTCAGTTGATCTTCAACAGCATATGCATATTCAACCAAAAAAGCCTTACAAATGTTCACAATGTAATTATTCAGCTGCAAATCCGAACAGACTTAGAATTCATGTGCGTACTCATTCCGTAGAAAAAACTTATAAATGTTCAAAATGTAATTATTCAACTTCACGTTCAGTTGATCTTCAACAGCATATGCATATTCAACCAAAAAAACCTTACACATGTTCATATTGTAATTATTCGACTTCGGATGCAAATAGCCTTCAACGGCACATTTACACTCATTCTAGAGACAAACCTTACAAATGTTGTCAATGTAATTTTTCAACTGCATGAGCAAGGACTATCAAAGTACATATGTTTATTCACTCTGAAGAAAAAACTTAAGAAATGTTCACAATGTAATTATACAGCTCCGTATTTGTTTTTTTTTTGACTTGACGGTTAGATCATGAATTATTTATATTTGTTTTTCCTGTCTTAATAAATGTTAAGTAAATTTGTAAACAAATATTTTTGGTGTTCACAAAATTTCCTATTGAAAGCTGAAAACCATTCCTCCTCAAAACCATTACCAAAAACTAGTTGTATGACTATTTTTTTACCATAGTGGTTGTTAGTTAGATGTATTATAAAAAGATATTACATTATGTATCTCTCATCAATAGTAAATTGGTATTCCAAAGTAGATTAAAAGAGTAATAATATTAAAAATTAACTGAAATCTTTTAAATTTCAGATAATCCGCAATGTGGCAAAAGATTAGAAAAATTGAAACTTCAAGGAGACGAATACACACAAAATTATGTAGGCTTTGATAATGCTGTCTTGTGTTATAATTCTGGTGACGAGGATCAACACACTAAATGTAATACCTTGGCATCAGTAAAGTCAAACCATAAGAAGTTTAAGGACAGAAAGAAATTCAAATGTAAACAGTGTATTTATAAAGATTCCTACATATATGGACTTATAATCCACTTTAAAAGCCATATTCGTAAGAGGCCTTATAAGTGCCTGGAATGGAATCTGACCTCATACTGGGACAACCTTAAAAATTATTTTTTACCATATTCAAGGAAAAAATCTTACAAATGTTCACAATATAATGGTTCATCTGCGCAGGCAGGTGATCTTCAAGTGAATATGCAGACTAAGTCAGGAGAAAAACCTTACAAATGTTCACAGTGTGATTATTTAGCTCCATATCCAAACAAACTTAAAGTACATATGTCTACTCATTGCAGAGAGAAACCTTATAAATGTTCACAATGTAATTATTCGTCTTTGCATACAAATGACCTTCAACGACATATGTGTATTCATTCCGGAGAAAAACCTTATATATGTTCTCAGTGTAGTTTTTCAAGTGCATCTGCAAAGAGTCTCAAAGTACATATGTTTATGCATTCTGGACGATGTCCTTATAAATGTTCACAATGTAAATATTCAGCTCCATATCCGAACAGACTTAAAATACATATGCGTACTCATTCCGGAGAAAAACCGTTCAAATGTTCACAGTGTAATCATACAACAGCACGTGCAAGCAACCTTAAAGTACATATGCGTACTCATTCCAGAGAAAAACCATTCAAATGTACACAGTGTAATTATTCAGCTGCACAGCCATTCCACCTTAAAGTACATATGTATACTCATTCCGGAGACAACCCTTATAAATGCTCACAATGTAGTTATTCTACTTTGAAAGCATGCAACCTTCAGCGACATATGTGTGTTCATTTTGAAGAAAAGCCTTACAAATGTTCACAATGTAACTATTCAGCTTCATATCCTTACAAAGTGAGAAAACATATGCATACTCATTCCAGAGAAAAACCATTCAAATGTACACAGTGTAATTATTCAGCTGCACAGGCATTCAACCTTAAAGTACATATGTTTACTCATTCCAGAGAAAAACCATTCAAATGTACACAGTGTAATTATTCAGCTGCACTGGCATTCCACCTTAAAGTACATATGTCTACTCATTCCAAAGAAAAACCTTTCAAATATTGACAGTGTAATTACTCAGATGTATAGGAAGTCCATCTTAAAGTATATATGTATACTCCTTCCTGAGGCAAACCTTATAAATGTTCACAATAATTCTACTTCAAATACAGGTGACCTTAAAATTCATGTTTACTCATTCTGGAGAAATAGTTACAAATGTTCTCAATGTAATGTTTCAGCTACATCGACAAAGAACCTCAAAGTACAGATGTATATTAATTCTGGAGGAAATCCTTACAAATGTTAACAATGTTGCTATTTAGCTCCAAATCCAAACAGACTTAAAACACACACACATTATATATATATATATATATATATATATATATATATATATATATATATATATATATATATATATATATATATATTGTAATGTTTTTACATAAAAACACAAAATAATAAATAACAATAATTCAGAATATAAAAAGTAAATTAAAAATGGATGAAAAAAGAAAATGTAAACAATGGAGCCATAACCTAAAAAAATAATCATAAAATATTAAAATGAAGATGGCAGCTAGTGTAATTATTATGAAACAGCTGATGTTTTCCAAATATAGAAATGTACAAGACCTACAAATTATTGCATAGAGGATAAAACTTAACTGTCCAGGTAAGGACATGAAGATCAAATAATCAGTGGGTTAAATAACAGATGTTTCAACAATTGACAGTTTTATTCTTGGCTCTAGAAATTTTCAATTAAAGGAAATTCATTGTTAGAAAAGCTTGCATTGGAACTGGAAGTAAAAACTTAGTTGGCCAAAATTTTATTTAAAGGACGCTTTCAAGCATACAAAAAATAGTGTTGAAAGATTTGTTTATAGAAATAAATTTAAAAGGCTAGAAATTTGGACAAAAACATTAAACGTCATATAAGTAATTAAATTTAAGAAAAGATTGTAAATTCAAAATTAATAACTTTAGGCTTAGGCGTTTCTTTTATAAAATTTATTACACAAGATTAATTGCATAAACTAAATTTTAATTTGTCATAACACCAACTGAATAACCTGAAAGAAAGAGTCTTGTGATATTTAACTAAATTAGGAAATAGAGAAAGTGTATTAAAAAAATATATATTGTAACTAGAATAAGATTTAAAAAAACTAAATAAACAAAAATTAATCGAATTATAAGAAAGTGTTTTTTTTATTACTATAAATGGTAAGTAATAAAAAATAAAAGTAATAGGAATCTAAATTTTACTGTTAGGGTTACAATTATTTTGTAATTCTAACTGGCACCCAGCAATTTATTATTTTCTAAAGATTAGTATTATTAAATTTTGTTATTATAAAGAAATATATTTAAATTATTCAAAAAATTTTAAAAATATAAAACATATTACTATATATATATATATATATATATATATATATATATATATATATATATATATATATTCTTGATATTTAACGTTACCCATTGTTTTTCCGTTGCACTGACTTTATGAAGTTAATATATTACTATTGTAAGTAATTTTATCCACCATTAAGTGCAATAATTTTACCTTGAGTGATGAGGCACCTTTCGGTCAATTGAGTGCCTCATCACTCAAGGTAAAATTATTGCACTTAATGGTGGATAAAATTACTTACAATAGTAATATATTAACAATGTATATATATATATATATATATATATATATATATATGTATATACTCATTCCAGAGAAAAACCATTCAAACGTTCACAATGTAGCTATACAGCTGCCCGTGCAAGCAACCTTAAGCAACATATGTATACTCATACCAGATACAAACCTTATAAATGTTCACAATGTAATTATTCAACTTCATACTCAGTTGATCTTCGACATCATATGCATATTCATTCCAAAGGAAAAACCTTTTAAATGTTCTCAGTGTAATTACTCGACCATATGGGCATGTGGCCTTAAAAAACATATCTATATTCATTCCATAGAAAACCCTTACAAATGTTCACAGTGTAATTATTCTACTGCAAAACCAATTAATGTTGAACATCATATGTATATTCATTCTGGAGAAAAACCTTACAAATGTTCCCAATGTAATTTTTCAACTGCATCGCCAAAAAGGCTTAATAAGTACATACGTATACTCATTCCTGAGAAAATTTTATAAATGTTAACATATGATCATTAGTATGTTTGACTTTTTTGCTTGTACCCTTTAACATGAGAATAGCGTTCATTTGATAGAAAAAGCTTGAAATGTACATAGTGTAATTATTTAACTCTAAAGGCAAGCAACCCTTAAACATCATATGTATACTCATTCTTTAAAAATTCTTATGTTCTGTAATAATTGGTAATTTTGTTTTATACAAGTCTTAATAAAAGTTATAATTTAAAAGAAATAACAATTCAATGCTGCTTTTTGTTACAATAAACTTTTAATATCTTAAAATGACATTCCTTGTTATCTTTTACAAAGTCACTTACTAATTAACAATTCTTATTTCCTCTACAAAGAATTACAAAATTTAAGCTTTATTAGCCTAAGTTTAAAATTTGTTATGGCAGCAAGAAGTTTAGTTATAAAATTTAATATGAATTGAAATTGATTTAATTATTTCAATTTGAGCTTGAGCTCTCTTTATCTCGGGTTAAATAGGTGGGTTTTCTAAATTTTGACTAATAAATTTTGAGTTGGCACTTTCAAAAAAATATCTAAATTACAAATCTTACAAGCTAAAATTTTTACAAGTTATTTTTGGTTCCTAATTAAATAATTTCCTGAATAATGTCTTCTTAATTGATCAGTTCAATGGTTTGGCTTATTGTTATTTTGTAATTATGGTTTGAATACGATACTGCACTTTCCGCACTAGTTAAAAAAATAAAATTTCGACAGCCAATTCTGAATACGTCTTCCTCGTTCCGATGCTTTGTTCCAACTGCTTACTGACGCTACCTTTGTTAGAAAAAAATGGCCAAGTCGTGAATTTCCGCTATTTTTTCGTTTATTCCTTGCAAGTAACAGCTTTACGGATGTCATGTTCTTCTTCTTTACGGATACACTTCTTCTTCTTAACAACTGCACTTAAATTTCTTTGCATTTAAATCCAAAACTGTTTTATTTTATATCTCCACGAGAAATATTTAAAACGAACATCTTTTGCCGGTCAATGCGCACGCAACTCCATAAATCCGTTATGCATCGTGTTTACTACAGAACACTCACTAGCTTGCCGTGTGAAAGTTTTAAGTGTATTTTTACATAGTTCTATTTAAATTATTACTTATCAATTATTTCTAATACATTTTCTTATAAATAGTGATTTGTGTGTTTTTTTCTTTTATATAAAATTTTGTGATTAGATCTAAAATGTGGCCGTGTGAATTTTCTATACAAGTGAAATTAGGTTATGTTTACAATTCGTTCCTGGTATATTTTAGTAATTTTTTACATACTGAATTTATTTATATATATTTATCTTAATTTGGTAAGTGCCTTTTATATATATCCTATTTCAAAATGTTACATAGTCCCCAAATTTAGATAAAAAAAAATTTTGATTCCAAAATTCCTTTTTTTTTTATCTCAATTTTCACATTTTGGGAGTAAACTCTTACTCTATCCTTCTTGCTTGTCTGCTGCCATCTAATTACATATGATATACTTAACTCCTAACAATACAATAAATTAACAATTAACATTTAATCAACAATACTCTTACTCTTAACTCTCAATTTTCACATTTTGGGAGTAAACTCTTACTCTATCCTTCTTGCTTGTCTGCTGCCATCTAATTACATATGATATACTTAACTACTAACAATACAATAAATTAACAATTAACATTTAATCAACAATACTCTTACTCTTAACATCTCGTACATTAATCATTTTCTGATTCTTAGAATCTATTTTATAAACTTTTTCTTTTTCTTTCTTTATTTTAATTTTAATAGAATGGAATCCTTCCAATCATAAGTCTTTTTTATTTATCTATATAATCTATCTTCTGACACAGTGTTCTTTTTTTAAATTTTAGCCTAACCGAGTCATAGCATGTCTAGGTTGTTTGTAGGTTAGGTCCTTGTTCTTATTCATTCATCCCTTCCTATTTTATTTTTATTTACATATTTTTTTTTTTCTTTATATTTTTTTTTCAAGTGTTTGTTTAATTATTAAGTCATTTCTGGTCTATTGTCATTTCCGGTTTATTTGTTATCTATCCCTCCTACATTCGCTTCCTTCTCCTAATACTTTTATATCCTGAGTCATTCCTGTTGTTACCATCTTATTATCCCTTGTTATTTTCCTTTCTCTCGACTTCTCCCTTTATTTATTTAATTTGTTCTACCTGAAATTTATCTGATTCTCCCTGGTGTGCCTCCCTTGGTTCATAAAATTTCTTTAACAAGCTAATATGGAAAATTCCTCTAATTTTATTGCTTCTAGCATCTTTGATTTCATAAGTCGCTTTGCCATATTTCTTGGTGATCACATAAGGTCCATCATATACATAAAATAATTTTGCCATCTCACCTCTTATACCCTGTGGTTGCCAATTTTCTTTTACTAATACCTTGTCCCCAACATTTAATTCTTCTATTTTATGAGTTTTATTAAATTTCTCTGCTCTCTTATGAGCCTTCTTCTTAATTCTACTCCTAGCAATTTCTAAATGTCTTTCTAAATTTATTAATTTTGAACTCCAGCCAAAATTTTTTATTTCCTTTTGCCAAAACCTTTCATCCTGAATTCCTAGTTGTAGCTGGTTAGGTGTGTATCCTGTAGTCTCATGAGGAATTTCATTAATTGCCTGGTTAATAACCTCTACATATTTTCCCCATTCTCTATGGTTATGATGACAATATGTTCTCAAACATCTAATGATCTCCTTATTCACCCTCTCAACGATATTGCTTTGTGGCCTCCTTATTGGAGAAAATATTGGTTTCATTTCTCTATTTTTTATATACTCCAGCCATTTCTTATTATTAAACTGGGTTCCATGATCAGTCTGTATTCTTTCTACTCTCCCGAAATTTTCTATATAATTTTCTAAACATTTAATTGCCTCCCCTGTGGTTGCCTTTTTCAATTTATAGATTTGAACGAATTTTGTAAATACATCTAACATTACTAATAAATACTTATAGCCTCCTACAGTTCTTTGAAATGGTCCTATAAAATCAATTGACAATTGCTCCTTTGGTTTTTCCACTTGGATCCCTTTCATCTCTCCAAAATTACCTTGGGTTACATTTTTAGCTCTTTGACAAATATTACATGTTTTAATAATTCCCCTAATGCTTTTTCCCATCTTCTTCCAAGTGAAGCTCTCTGATAATATGGTATGACATTTCTTAGCTCCTGCATGCAGGTAATATTCATGACAAGTACCCACTATTTCTTTAATCATTCCCTTTGGTACTACTATTTTCCAACTTTCCCTATTTCTTTTGTATACTAAGTTATTAATAATTTTATAATTTTGAGGATAATTTTGAATGTTTTCTTTTATTTCTCTAACTTCCAGATCTTCTACTTGTAATTTACTAAATTCTTTAAATTTTGTACACATTTCCATATCCATAACTCTTTCTATATAATTTATTTGTAATTCTGAATTTTGGTCTCTTCTTTCAAACTTATTTTTGTCACAAGGGTTCCTGCTCAATAGGTCTGCAACTACATTTTCTTTTCCTTTACAGTGTTCAATAGTATAATCATACTCTTGCATTAGTAATATCCATCTATGCAATCTTGAATTTAAAATTTTACAAGTCTTAATAAAAGTTAAGGCCTGATGGTCAGTCTGGATCACAATTTTTCTTCCTAGGATGATCTGTCTTGCTTTCTGCAGACAAAACAATATAGCAAGTAATTCCTTCTCAGTGGTATAATATTTAACTTCACTTCCTTTTAATGTGCGGCTCATAAACATTACTGCCTTTTTCTCCCCCTTTTCATCAATCTGATAGATGTGTCCTCCTATGGCATATTCACTGGCATCTGTTTGTAGGTAAAATGTTTTTTGGTAATCTGGGTGAGTAAGTACATTTGTTTCCAAAAATTTTTTCTTTAATTTAATAAAATTTCGCTCCTCCTCTTCTGTCCAAATAAATTTGTTTCTATTAGATAATAATTTTAACAATGGTTGTACAAATTCTGAATATTTTTCTATAAATTTATTATAATAATTAGCCATTCCAATAAAACCTTTTAACTGTCGAGGATTTTTAGGTGAGGGAAATTCTAATATAGCTCTAACCTTCTCTTCATCCATTTTTACTCCATTTGTAGTCAATCTATATCCTAAGAATGAAATATCTTTTCTACAGAACTCTGATTTATCAAATTTAATGGTCATGTTGTTTTTTAAAAAAATTTGGAAGATCCTTTCTAGGTGTTTTTTATGCTCCTCAAATGTCTCAGACATACAGACTATATCATCTACATATATTAAGGTGAAATCTTCTAATTCCTCCCTCATAATACTGTCCATAGCTCTTGCCAATGCTGCTAGAGATGTTTTCAATCCATAGGGTGTAACAACAAACTGGTATGTTTTCCCTCTATGTTGGAATGCAGTATATTTTCTTGACTCCTCCTCCAATTCAACCTGCCAGAAACTGTTAGTGAGGTCCATGGTACTCAACCAATTAACTTTCTTTGCTCTGTGTAGAATCTCATTTATTCCTCTATAGCAATCATAATCCGGAATTATAATTTCATTTAGTTTTCTTGCATCTAAACATAATCTAACTTTCCCATTGGTTTTGATGACTGGGACTATTGGATTAATATATGGACTAGTACTTCTTTCAATTATACCTAACCTCAACATTTTCTCTATCTCTTCTTGTACCTGATCTTGGTACTTTGTAGGAATTGGGTAATTTCTTTGGTAAAATGGTACATCTTCCCTAACTTTAATCTTATGTTTATATGCAGTGCATAAACCGGGCTGGTCTGAAAATACTTCTTTATACTTTTCTATTAAATCACTCATCTCCTGTCTTTGTTCCTCAGTTACCTCTTCATTCCCTATTCTTTCAAAAATATCCTCTTTTTTTATCTCTCCCTCCTCTTGTACAATTTTAATATAATTTTTACTCTGGTTTCCAAAAGTTTCAAATTCTTCCCATTTTTCCATATCATTCATTCCTTCCTGTTCATCACAACTCAATTCCTCCTCCATCTCATTTTCAAAATTATTCATCTCCCCTTTAAATTTTGTCTGCCCATCTACACTCATTTTTGATTTATATAATTTGTTTTCATATTTAAACTCCATTTCCCATTTTCCAAAATCAAGTTGTGCCTCCACATCCATCAACATATCCGTACCTATAATAAATTTTCTCAATAAGCCTGGCACCACTAGGCATTGAAACGGATATTTTACCCCTCCTATTTCTCCTATTACCATGATCATTTTGTTTATCTTTTTAGTTTTCTTATTTGTTGCAGTCCGAATGGTTAAATTTTTTATTGGTAAGATTTCTATTTTTCCTATTTTATTTTTATTCTCTAACATCCATTTCTCCTGGATACATGTTACGTTACTGCCTGTGTCTATTAATGCTAGTAAACTTGTATCTTCCATCTTAATCTCTATCTCTGGGTTTATTATTTTTTTTTTCAATTCCTAAATTATAATTTCTCTCCTCATCTTCTTGTTCTAAAAATTTTCTACTGATTAATACATTATTTATAGTTAACTTAATTTTATCGTAGGAGCTTTTATCAAATTTTATCACTGGCAACCTCATTTGTTCTGTTTGATGCTCCTTTTCCTGATCCAAGGCGACGATACCAGTGTTCTCTAGTTTTCCGTTTGACTATGTGCACCATCCTCCTTCCTTGTCCCCACGCCTGTCCTTGCCTCTATCTGATTTATTTCCTTCTGGCTCCTGTCATTTGTTTTGTAATTCCTGTCTCCTCTATTTTCTCGACTATTTTCCTGCCCTGGTCTTGGTTCAATATTCCCCCTCATATGATTATCTATTCTTCTGTTAAAAAACTGGACATATGGCCGTCCTTCACTTCTATATTCATTCCTTCTATACAATTCTCCTGGTCCTGGAAATCTTCTATTTCCCTGCTGTCTCATCCCTTCCTCACCCCTTCTGGGTGGAAATCTATCTCCATTCTGTTCCTCTCTAGGGGTAGGCCTATTCCATGGTCCCCTGTTTCTCTGTCTTATTTCCTTATTTCTCTCCTCTATATCCTCCTCATTTAGCATCCTTTCCATCTCTCGGATCGTTTTTATATTTTGTACTCTTCTTGACAACTGTATCCTTTCATTAAAATGCCGGCTTAATCTCCGGACTATCTCTTCCTCATTTTGCGGTGGTGTCATGTTCTTTAAAACTATGACTCTTTCTATGAAATAATCTGCTCTGGCTCTTCCATTTCCCTCTATATACCTTTCATTTTCTATTCTCTCTTTGATGCCTTCCTGTATTTCTTTGGCCCAGTATCTTTCTGTAAATCTATCTTGTAAATCCGCGAAATTTTCCACCTCCTCTCTAATTGATTCCCACCATCTTGCCGCTCCTACTTCCAAGACTCTATCTATGATTCCTCTCCATTCATTTTCAAATCCTTCCCCTGTCCTACATCCAAATTTTCTCTCCACATACCTATCCAGTCTTTTTAGGAACTCCATAGGGTTACCATTCCTACCATTAAATTTTGGCATCTCCTCCTGATTCCCGCATGACACCTGTATTATCCTTAGGCCTTCTCCTCCTTTACTTTCTTCCACCTTCTTTTCTACCTTTTCCATTCTCTGGGTCAATTCCCCTTGTTTCTCATTATTCCTCCTTCCTTCTGTTTCCAATCGATCAATTCTATCATTATTATTGTTTTTCTCAATCGCTATCTCCCTATTTAAAACTCTTAACTCTTCCCTGTTCTGTATTGTCATTTTTCCTACCTTCTCTATCTCTTTCTTATTAATTTCTGTCACATTAGCTATTATTTCTTTTGTTTCCTCTAAATTCTCCTTAATCTTCTCCTCTAAGTCTCTTCTCATAACTCCTATTACATCATTATTCTCTGTTCTCAACTGTTCCCTCATATCCTCTATCATTTTCTTACTTTCCTCCCTTATTTCCTGTGTTATGAATTTGAAATCTTCCTTCATCTTTCTCATTTCGTCTCTATTTTCCTCTAATTTTTTGTTTATTTCCCTCATATCCTCACTCATATCCTCTCTCATATCCTTCATTTCCTCTCTCCCTTTTACACTCATTTCCATGAGAGTTCTCATCATCTCCCTTAAATCTTCATTCTCATTATTTCCCTTCTTCTGTTGGGTTTGCATCAGTGGTAATCCCCTAGCCTCATCTACTTGGGTTTCCACCTCACTCTCTTCTATAGGCATATCTGTGCCTTCCGTTTCTGTCTCTTGTATTTCTAGGCTTGTCCCTTTTTCCAATTCTATTAGGCCTATTGTAGCTTCTTCCTCTTTTTCATCTATTTTTTCTTTTAATGTCACATATTTTCCTTTTGCAGCTTCCTCAATTTCTGTACCCTTCCTAGACCTACTATGTTTGTTATATTCCTCTAATTTTTCTGTTTTTTTCGCTTTCTCCCTCCTTAAATTATATGTACCTGTTTCAGATTCCATTTTTTTTTTTTATTTCTTTATCTAAAATTTCAAAATTCCCCTTTATTCTATTTAAATTTTGAAAATAAAAAAATTATTGACTTATGGTTGCAAAGTCCTGAAAAGTAAACAATATTAATACAAATATTTAATTAATAATCTTATCTAAAGTGCCTTAAGGTTAATTCTTAAATTTTTTTTATAATCGAGCCCCACGTTTGTGTGCCAAATGTAATAATTGGTAATTTTGTTTTATACAAGTCTTAATAAAAGTTATAATTTAAAAGAAATAACAATTCAATGCTGCTTTTTGTTACAATAAACTTTTAATATCTTAAAATGACATTCCTTGTTATCTTTTACAAAGTCACTTACTAATTAACAATTCTTATTTCCTCTACAAAGAATTACAAAATTTAAGCTTTATTAGCCTAAGTTTAAAATTTTTTATGGCAGCAAGAAGTTTAGTTATAAAATTTAATATGAATTGAAATTGATTTAATTATTTCAATTTGAGCTTGAGCTCTCTTTATCTCGGGTTAAATAGGTGGGTTTTCTAAATTTTGACTAATAAATTTTGAGTTGGCACTTTCAAAAAAATATCTAAATTACAAATCTTACAAGCTAAAATTTTTACAAGTTATTTTTGGTTCCTAATTAAATAATTTCCTGAATAATGTCTTCTTAATTGATCAGTTCAATGGTTTGGCTTATTGTTATTTTGTAATTATGGTTTGAATACGATACTGCACTTTCCGCACTAGTTAAAAAAATAAAATTTCGACAGCCAATTCTGAATATGTCTTCCTCGTTCCGATGCTTTGTTCCAACTGCTTACTGACGCTACCTTTGTTAGAAAAAAATGGCCAAGTCGTGAATTTCCGCTATTTTTTCGTTTATTCCTTGCAAGTAACAGCTTTACGGATGTCATGTTCTTCTTCTTTACAGATACACTTCTTCTTCTTAACAACTGCACTTAAATTTCTTTGCATTTAAATCCAAAACTGTTTTATTTTATATCTCCACGAGAAATATTTAAAACGAACATCTTTTGCCGGTCAATGCGCACGCAACTCCATAAATCCGTTATGCATCGTGTTTACTACAGAACACTCACTAGCTTGCCGTGTGAAAGTTTTAAGTGTATTTTTACATAGTTCTATTTAAATTATTACTTATCAATTATTTCTAATACATTTTCTTATAAATAGTGATTTGTGTGTTTTTTTCTTTTATATAAAATTTTGTGATTAGATCTAAAATGTGGCCGTGTGAATTTTCTATACAAGTGAAATTAGGTTATGTTTACAATTCGTTCCTGGTATATTTTAGTAATTTTTTACATACTGAATTTATTTATATATATTTATCTTAATTTGGTAAGTGCCTTTTATATATATCCTATTTCAAAATGTTACAGTTCATAATGTAATTCTTCAACTGTATTGGCAAACAACTCTAAATTACATTTGCATACTCATGCCAGATTTAAAATATTTTTAATATTCACAGTCTATTTATCCACCTTTATAAGCAAGCTACCTTTATAGGCATTTGGGTGTTCATTATGAATAAAAATATTCACAGTTTAATTATTCAAGAACCTTAAAGAACATCCGTACTCATCCCTGATAAAACATTTTAAATGTTCACAATTTAATGATTTGTGTTCACTTATAAAAAATTTGATTTGATTTATTTTATTCATTATAAAAAATGGATATAATAGAAAAACTATAAATAAATTAGAATTTAAAATATTAAATAAATTAATCTAAAATCCAACACCAAAATGGGCCACATTCACATACACCGGGTACAACATAATAGGAATAACTAAAATACTGAAAAATAATAATATTAACATATCTTACAAAAACACAGGAAACATAATCAATAAAATAAACCAACCGGAAAAAATATATCCCACACTCAATAATGGAATATATAAAATCGAATGCCCAGACTGTAACAAAATATACTTAGGCAAAAAAAAGAAATTAAAAGACATATCAAGAATACCTCAATGCATACATCAAACCTCACATTTGCAACTCAAACCTCAAACTTAGTTACACATGCCATCAAAAACAAACACATTCCCCATATTAGAAAACATACACCTAATAAAAAAAGGTACAAAAAGGCCTCAAAATGTCTGTTGGAGTCAGCTTTGGTAGATTAAACAGCTCCAGTATCGAATTCAATCAGCTGTGCTTTGTCTAATCGATAGCTCAATCTATGGTTTATCGTCGATAGTTTAAGACCACGTTGTCCCTTGGCGCGCGCCTAACCCCCACCCTAGCACAGTTTCCTCCCCCCAGTCTCCTGCTTGCCGCGAACAGACCAGCACGTCCGTTGCGGGTATTAAACCTATTAGCTAACCTCGTGGACTTTAAGTTCGCCCCGCGCATGTATAAATTTAAGTGTTTCGAGTTGTACCTGTTTTATATGTTCGTTAACCGCGAAAGTGCAGATTATTTTAAGCCAAGTGCCGTGTTCGAATGCGCCTTAACCTCGCCGTTACAAGCCGTCGCTACGGAGTCGCTCGCGCTTATTTAAAGACTTATTCAATTGTGAATAGTAGTAGAATTGAACCCCGTTTATTAAGTTTTACAGCACGAGCCGTCTGACCATCACCACTTCACCCAGGGCCCTGCTGCAGAAGTCCAGAAGACATCAAACCTACCGTGCACGTAACCCCTTTGTTCAGCTTAGGGTAAGTGTTAATCAGTTCCAAATACTTTTAACATAAACTTGTGCCTATTTTTCCCGAGACTTAATTAGTGATAAACACTGTTATTATTTGTCGATTCGGCATTTCTGCCGCCAGCCTTCATTTTAGTCATGTGCAATTTCAGTCACTTTACCAACCGCGACTATCTCTCTCTTTCGCCTTATTTCTAATATTTTAGCGGAGCTGACGCCTCCATTTTGGTCCCGTCGGGCCGGATTTTTTTGCATTGTAGCGACCTATAAACATTTAAAGTGCAAAGAAGAAGTGTTAAAGTTCTCAGTAACCTCGAAACTTATTCAGTTTTAATAGCAAGGCATTTGCTTTATAAATAAGTTAATTAGTGATTTATAAGTATTATTTATTGTGCGAACATTTCGAAGCGTTGTGTTAAATTTCATAGTAATAAGCTAAGTTGCAAGCATTGCGTAATCCTATGTAATTTCCCGCATTTCCTTTGTCTAAATTCAGTAGCAGTAGTGACGTCACAAGCTGTAGCTTGCAGCTGCATTCCGTTACTATCAGCAGATTTATGGGACAGCTGCGCAGATAAGGAACACTTGACTAAACAAGTTAGGCTCAATAGGCTCAATATTGATCCGTGGAAGCTACACTGTAGATTTATCCTGTTCAATAAGGAAAACTTGCAGCCGTTCTAATCTAATGCTTATGATTTGTAAAACGTTATGTCTTTTTATTAACTTTATTATACAGTCCACTTTTTCGTAATTAAATGTACCATTGTGTAGTCATTGGTTTTGGTTTAAACATAATTGCAATTTAATTTAAATAATTATTTGTTAATCTGTGTGGACGATTTATCAAAATTTTGTTTTGTTATACCGTTAAGAAGAGCTACCTCTGTAAATGTCATCAACAAAATGCAGGATATTATTTTTGCTAATTTCGGAGTACCACAATGTGTTGTTTCTGATCAAGGTCCGTGCTTTAAATCAACAGAATTTAAAAATTTTATGTTCAATAATGGTATCAAACATACAAAAATTATCCCCTATATGCCTTGTGGAAATCGCGCTGAGCGATATATTAAAAACGTTAAAAACATGTTAAGAGCATACTTCCATAACAAACAAACATCTTGGGACGAAGGAATAAGCCTTTTGCAGAGGAGTTTAAATTCTGCTCTAAATGAATCTACTGGATATTCCGCATTCGAATTACTGTTTAACTATAAACCGAATGATCCTTTAAGCAACATGTGGGGCTTAAATGATATAATAGAGAACAAGTGTTCGAAGGGGGAATGGATAGAAAAGATTGGTAGAGCAGTTGAAAATTTAAAAAAATCTTCAAAACGCAACGAAAGATACGGAAAATATGTTAAAGAGAAAAATAAACATCCGTTTAAAATAGGGGATGAGGTTTATGTTAGATGCCATTATTTATCGAAAAAGGTTGATAATTTTCAAAGTAAATTGGCTATGAAATATGAAGGTCCGTATAAAATATTGTATTTTTTTAGTCCTGTGTCTGTACTGATCCAACAAAGTAATAACCTCAATAATATAAGAAGAGCTCATATAAGTCAATTAAAATTGAAACAGGGACGTACTGAATGATAAATTCCTTATAAAAAGGAAATGGGTAGGAAAAATGTCATAGGGTATACAAGTAAAGGTATATACGATTATATGCAATTGCATACACAACACGACAACAATATATATGTCATGCCCGCATGGTATATAGCCCACACAAATGCACGAGACAAATACACAAATGACTTATAGCTTCTATTACATTTAACACAACACGATTCCAATACGACTAGGAATCCAGACTTTACACGACAGACTGACCAAATTGTGTACAATCTAAATATACCACTTGAGTATGCGTTTACAAGCAAGAGTTACTATTGATTATCCTTTGTGCAAAAAAAAAAGGGAAAAAGAATTTTAAGGTATGGGACTTAAAATTTCAAGACTTACAAATGTTCAGAAATGTAAAAGATGTGAGTTAAAGGTAAGGTTAGAGTGAAGAAGGAATTTTAAGGTATGGGACTTAAATTTTCAAAAGTTAACAATTTCATAACATACGCCGTACAAAGTTGTAATATAATAACATAAGGTTGTTAAAACAATGAAGTGGCTAACGAAACCTAAGAATATTAGTTTAAAGATATGGACTTGAAATTCGAGGTTTGTGAAGTGTGTAAAACGAGTTTGCAAAATAATATTGTAAATATGGTTAGTCAACGGTAAGCCCGTGAGAGCTTACGTGAGAAGCGGATGTACATCCGTAGGGGGAATCGCGAACATTCCATAGTGGAGACTGTAGGTAAACAAAAACATCCGTTATTGAATAGATTGTTTACACTTTTACTACAGTACGTTAGAGCTCTATATAGTGTAAGTTTTCTTCAATTGTAAAAGGGGACTGCACACACTCATGTATAAAATGTTGAAGTAGAAATAAAATGTAATGTCGAACAAAAATTTTCTTTTCAGGTCGACAAGAGAAAATGTAACACTCTTAAAAATAAGGTGTTACATATAAATTCATTTATATATTTGATTTTTCAACTTATATATTTTTTCAACTTCCAACTGTACCGCTAGACAGCAGGGTGAGCGGCATCGGCCAGTAATGCGCGGCAGTCGACTGCGCACCTCTCCCACTACAACCTCACTCGTTTTCGGGCGTCCGATGCCATTACCAGTTTATCCAGTGACACATAAACATGGCTACCTTGATAGAATCTCCCGCCAAGTGTGAGTTGTGAAGTGTCATTCGTTTCTTGCAAGCTGAAGGGTTATCCGCAGCAGAAATTCATCTTAGAATGAAACGAGTATACAGTGAAAGCTTTATTAGTGACAGTGCAGTGCGTGATCTGTGTAGGAAATTTAAAGATGGACGAGTTGACATTCATGATGAAGGGGGCCAAGGACGAAAGTCGTTCGCAAACGAAGACCTCGTTGAACGAGTTGACCAAAGTGTAAGAAGCAATCGGAGGTTTACGATTACAGAGCTATACAATCAGTTTCCTGATATTTCAAGGTCAGCCTTATACACTATCGTAACTGATAAGTTAGGCTACAAAAAACTTTGTGCTCGATGGGTGCCGAAGATGTTGACTGATGACCACAAAGCTATGCGACCACAGTGCTGCTTTGACGAAACGTCTTCTTGACGGGTTTAAATGGAACGTTTTTGACCATCCGGCGTATAGCCCTGATTTAGCGCCGAGCGACTATCACCTTTTCCCGGAACTGAAGATGATGCTAGGAGGTCAGAGCTTCCGAACTGACGACGCGCTGCAAGTCGCCATGAAAACGCATCTCAAATCACTGGCGGCAAACTTCTATGAAAGAGGTATTAAGAAGCTTGTACACAGGTATGAAAAATACCTCAATTTAAAAGGCGATTATGTTGAAAAGTAACTAATAATGTACCTAACTCTTGATAATAAATTTATTTAATTACTCTCACTAGTTTTATTTTGTAACACTCTTAAAAATAAGGTGTTACATATAAATTCATTTATATATTTGATTTTTATTTAATAATTGTATCGTCCAAATATAAAAGAAAATTTTTGTTCTCTTTGTACTATTGTAATTCTAGGGTAAGTTTCGTAGCGCCCCTAGCGGGTAAAAATGTAAAATATCGTACGAGTAGTAACTTAGCCTAATTACCACATCACCCCATGTGTGACGTAAGCATGGTCTGATATCGCCAGATCCAATGCACCAATCGAAAAATTCGAAATAATAATCGAGGGTGGGATTGTTCCGGTGGCTTGCCCCTTCAGAAGCCCCACTTCTCCAAAAGTCTTTGAACGAGACGGACGTATGGCACTTTCGGACATAATTTAGAAATTTGTAAGGTTCCAGTATTCAAAATTTAAGATGTCAAGGCCGGTACCGAATTTTATTAACGCAACAAAAGAAGAAGTCAGAAGCGATAATTTATGTTTTTCTAACGAGTAAATGTTTATATAATTTTTGTTTAAGTGCGCGGATTTGCAGAGCGATGTGTTAAGTGTTTAGTGATTCCGAAAGCCATGGGCAATCTTTAATATGTTTTAAAGTGTTTTATTAATGCACAACCAGGTACGTTTTAGATAGTAATAAAGAAAATGTATTTTAATGTTAACTAAGTTGAATTTTAAATGATAAACGGTTAACACATGAACGGTAGAAATTGTCCTTCAAATATTCATTTCTAAAAATTTAATGGAAAGACTTAAGTTACTATCTTCTCGATATATATAGAAATTATAAAGGTTAATAAGTAATTAAAATGTATGGAATAATTAGCAGTAATTAAAAGATAATTACTCGACACATTGCTGTCTTTTGTTCTACTGTAATTTGTCACTGATTAATAAATTGTATAACATTGTATTTTAAAACTTTATATTTTCATTTCCCAAGTAACCTAGTCCGTTACAATTTTTATACCACATCGGAAGTTGATAAAAAAAACAGCCCTCGTTTATATATATATATATATATATATATATATATATATATATTAAGGATGAATAGTTATTATCTGGAGTACATCCGTTCATTCTGCAGTGCATAAAATTGCAGTTCCGATGTTTCGCTAGAATCTCATCTAGACTCGCTCTTCAACTGTTGTTGGGTTCACCTCGTCAATGCTAGATGAGATTCTAGCAAAACGTCGGAACTGCAATTTTATGCACTGCAGAATGAATGGAAGTACTCCAGATAATAACTATTCATCATATTATCTACTCCTCAAATAAAAATTAATATTTAAACTGTATCATAAAAATTTGTTGAGTCATCCAAGACCAGAGAAAATCATTCGAGATGTCCATTTTTGTCAAACACTCGAGTTGGTATATTTTCCGCGATCACTTATAACCTCCGAGCCATGGTGTTTGTTAAATAACTGACAGATTTAAATAAATTTATCTTATCGGGGAACATTTCTTCGGCTACTGTAATTACGTATTCTTTGATCATTTCTCAATCAGTGAATGGTATCTCCCAATTTGCAGTTCAAGAGCCACACAAATGCTGGCACGATTTATAGTCTTTTGTTCAGTATTTAGATTTTATAAACATAGATTGTTGCTATTTCAATCCGCACATAAACGTTTCAAATTTTTCTGTCCGTAAACTTTCAGTATGATTTGAGTAATTTTTCAAGTTTCCTTTTGTAAGGACGTTTAATATTATATTCTTTGAGAACGGTTATGGTTTCATTGCAAATCAAAGATGACACCTTCTTACTGGATACATATACCTTTTTATTGGAATAATATTCATCTCTTTAATAGACTGAACTAGGTTGTATTATGGTATCTCATATTTTTGTTTTTGTACTACCAATTAATATACTCACTGCTTATATAAGGATTTGGCAATTGTAGGTATACAAAAAGTATAAAGAGCATTTGTGTTATCCCTGTAATTCAATTCATTGCTTTGATTGGCAGGTATTACCTCACCACTCGAGTATCACATACCTCCTGAACAAGGTGCCTGAAGCAAGAGGCAGGGTACTATCACCCAGCCGACAGATGCTGAAGGATGGTAGTGGCAGGTGTCAAGCGTAATATCATCATATGTTTGTGACGTCATGAACAATCAGTAAATGTTTATACCATCAACTGCATCCAGATGATGGTTACCAGTGTAGATATTTCTAGTGTAGCTTTTCGGCTCTGTGCTCTCTGCAAGTTGTCCCCCAACAACTTTATTGTTAACATGTTGTAACATTTATAGAATGGGCTATATAATATTATTTAAGAATTGGAAGAAAATATTAGAAATAACTCACACAAAATTTAAAAAGAAATTCATTAAAAGATTGGTTAGGTTAAAATTGAAACTAAATTCAGGTAAAAGCCTAGATTAGTAAATAAGATATTTGAACTGTAAATACATAAAGAAATTTGTTGTATCAAATAAAATTTAAAACAAGATAATCTAATAATAGTTATATGTTAAACAAAATTGTAAATATTAGTAAAATAGGGCATAAGTAATTACTTGAAGGAAAAAGTGAAAAACGATTGTAAACAATGTAAGGTTATGTTTGGAAAAGTCCAGTCAAAACACACACATTTCGAAATATTACAAAAGTAAAACACAAAGACACTTCACACACTAATAATAGTAATTAAATAAACACTGGAAGGTTGGTTAAGGATCGGAAAATTGAAACAGTATGTTAACAAAATTAAAACTGGTGAAAATAGTTCGTTGACATTAACAGATGTGAAAGTAAACAAATATAAGTCAGTCAGGTGCAGTTTGACTCTAGTGGGAAGAAACGGAACTTCGTTAAATTAATATCCATATGTTCTTTTTTTAAGAAGAAGGAGAAGCCGCCATATTTTTCTTTAACAATTCTAAAAGTAAAACGAAGCGTTAGTTTAGAGAGATAGCGTGGGGACGCGACAAGATGGATCTGCCAGGACCAGTCAAAATTCTATTTATTAGGAACTTCGTCAAAATTATACAGATTTGTTAAGAAGATTGGCCAAACTAAATTAAGGAGAAGTGAATTTCAGAATATAATACAGTGGTAATATAATGTGAAGTAAATAAAACGAATTTAAGTGTGTAAAATGTCAAATTAAAGAGAAACGTGTGAGCAAACAGCCATTTGCCGTTATTTGATGAGATAAGTATCTAGCGCTATAAAAAATAAACTTTAATGGACATTTAAGATAATAAGGAAGTTTAAAATTGTACATTAGAATATCTTGTGATTAATAGTAATAAAAAACTTAATCCAGTTCAAATAGTTTAGCCTTTTTGCATATTCAAAATTAAAGTTTTTCCATCAGGAAAATATTTATTAAACAAATTTCAAAATTTAATATTGTTTTCAAAATTTATTTAATTAACAAAAGAAGTAAAAATATAGCCCATGTTATAAACCCCGAGATTGTAAGAGATCGTAAAATTAGCCAAGGGTATTAAAATTGTGTAACTATAAAATCAAAAGAAATAAGATTTAAACCGAGTTTGTTAAAATTGTTAAGTTAGAAATTTTTGTTTTGTGTGTATTGTTTAACTGTTGAAATAGAAATTGTAATAATAAAGAATTATGAATTGTTCCTGAGTAGTTTTTTTGTTTTGTTTTAAAAAGAATTTTGATATCATCAATAAAATAAATATTTAATAGAAAAAAAATAATTGTAAAGCGTTTTATAAAAAACATTACAATGTATATCATATTGTCCCCAAACAATGACACAATTCATAGAAATTTAATTGACGAGATAAACCCTTATCATAGTGAAACTAGACACTCTGCACATGCTACATGCATGACTTGTTGAAAACAGTTTTTTACATAGTACAAACGCTACTTAACTTGCTTTTCTTGGACAAAACAAATCTTGCATCACACATGCAATCATCCCTTTGCTGCATTACAGCAATAACATCATCATCTGTTTCAAGGCAATATGGAAGCTCCGAATAAGTGGAGGCAACTTTCACAGTGACTGACTGTACAGGTAAGATGTTGCCTACAAATAACAAAATCCAGATAGCATAGGGGCAATAATAAATACAGGCTGTTCTGACATAAGATACCTAGGAAATCCGTTCTACCATAGGAAATATTCAGAATACTGTAGAGTGAAACTACAAATATTACATTCCACAGAGGATAGTCTTACTGACGCATTGTAACATTTTGAAAATAGCAAATAAGAAATTGGCTAGATTAAAATTGAAACTAATTTTAGGTAAAAGCCTAGAAAGGTTATAAAACGTAAACAAGATATTTGAACTGTTGCATTAGGAAATTTATTGTATCAAATAACCAAACAAATAAGATTAAAACAAGATAATCTAATAATAATAATTATATGTAAACAAAATTGTAAACTTAAGTAACATAGGGCATAAATAATTACTTGAGAGATAGAAGGTGAAAAAAACGGTTGTAAACAATGAATTGAAAGGTTATGTTTGTAGAAATCCAGCTGAAAAACACACACATTTTGGAATTATTACAAAAGTAAAAAGTAAAGACACTTCACACACAAATAATAATAATTAAATAAACACTGGAAGGTTTGTTAAGGATCGGAAAATTGAAACAGTATGTTAACGAAATTAAAACTGGTGAAAACAAAGTTGCTGGCGCTTCAACAGCTGTAAAACAAAGAAGTAGGTCAGTACAGTCGACTCTAGTGGGAAGAAATCGAACTAAATTACATGCAAAATGTGTTTTGGAAGAAGGAGAAGCCGCCATGTTTTAAACAATTTTTAAAAAGTAGAAGGAAGGGTCAGTCTGGCGTGGGACGCCAGAGGTATCGGACCTGCTATGAGAAGTCAAAATTCCATTTGAAGAATTTCGTCAAAATTATACAGATTGGTGAAGAAAATTGGCCAAATTAAAACAAGGATAAGTGAATTTAACGCTATAATACAGTGTTAATATAATTTGAAGTAACTAAAAAGAATTTAAGTGTGTTAAAAGTAAAATTTAAAGAGAACGGAATCTTACGTGAGCGACCAGCAGAACTTCAATATTTGATAAGTTAAATACCTAGCGAAATATAAAAATAAACTTTAGTGGACTTTTAAGATTATAAGGAAGTTTAAATTTGTACATTATTAGAATATCTTGTAATTAATTAATAGTTAGTAATAAGAAACATAATCCAGTTCAAATAGTTTAGGGACCTTTTTGCTTATTCCAAATTTAAGTTTTTCATCAGGAAACTATTTATTAAAACTATTTTCTAAATTTAATCTTGTTTATCAAAATTTATTTAATTTAACCAAAGAGTTGAAAGATATAGCCCATGCATATAAACCCAGAGATATTAAGAGATCTTAGAAATTAGCCTAGGGTATAAAACCTTGTAACTAAAATCAAAGGAATTGAGTTTAGCCTATTGTGTTAAAACTTGTTAAGTTTTATTATTTTTTTTGTGTTCTGCTTATTGTGTGAATTAAAAAAATTGTTATAATAAAGAATTTAAATTGTTAATGCCTGAGTTGTGTTGTGTTACAAAATATAATGTTATATAAAAATTAAATATTACAGCATGTAGCCCTGACATGATATAGCTCAGTGTACTCTCGCCTTGAACAGTGGTAACTTTCACAGTACTGTAGAGGTAAAACATAGCATACAAAAAAATAAAATTCACAAAGAATAAGAGTACAAAATACCTATAAGCAGCTGTGATATGATACAACATTAGGTACACTTGCCTTATGTTCAGCTATACTGTAAGTCGCCTGTAGAGGTGAGATAGAATCTGTGAATACTACATTACACAGAGGATAGTAGTGCATAATGCTCCGCTCAAACTTAGGTTACATTCAGAATACTGAACAGACAATATGGCAACTATCAACATCACATTGCTAAAGCAAAGTATAGAGCCTCTTAAATCCGCAGACGGTCCTGGCACTTGCCTTACGTTCTACTCAATCATAGGTTACATTTATAAAAATTTAGACTAAAGCTATCAATATCACTATTACACTATGTACAGCTCAAGCATATATTACATCCACAAAAGTGTGGGTGTATGACGGAAGCTATCAATATCACTAATACACTATATACAGCTCAAGCATTTATTACATTCACAAAATTGTAGGTGTATGATGGAAGCTATCAATATCACTATTACGCTATGTACAGCTCAAGCATTTATTACATTCACATAATTGTAGGTGTATGACAGAAGCTATCAATATCACTATTACACTATGTATAGCTCAAGCATTTATTACATTCACAAAATTGTAGGTGTATGACTGAAGTTATCAATATCACTATTACACTATGTGCAGCTCAAGCATTTATTACATTCACAAAATTGTAGGTGTATGACTGAAGTTATCATTATCACTATTACACTATATACAGCTCAAGCATTTATTACATTCACAAAATTGTAGGTGTAGGACTGAAGTTATCAATATCACTATTACACTATGTGCAGCTCAAGCATTTATTACATTCACAAAATTGTAGGTGTATGACTGAAGTTATCAATATCACTATTACACTATGTGCAGCTCAAGCATTTATTACATTCACAAAATTGTAGGTGTAGGACTGAAGTTATCAATATCACTATTACACTATATACAGCTCAAGCATTTATTACATTCACAAAATTGTAGGTGTATGATGGAAGCTATCATTACTACTATTACACAATGAAAAGATCAAGCTTTTTTAAATTTACAAAATTGTAGGTGTATTACGGGATCTATCAATATCACGATATAATAGCAAAATAGAAACATTTATAACTACTGGCAACTCTAGTACTATACACTAAAGCAACTCTTATCTTATTTTTTATAAACCATAGGCTACTATCATAAAACTTTAAACTTATGACAAAAGCTACTTTATCACAAGGCACAAGGAAATTATAAAGACTCCTATACCCACACACAGCTATGCCATATTATGTTGTAGATTTCACTTGACTTTCGCTTTGTTCCCCCATCGATAAATTCACAATACTGTAGGGTTAAAAAATATACAGTGATACAACCTAGTGTATGCGAATTTAATGCAGCCGTGTTCGCGAAATGTACATTGAAGTTGTGTAAATATTTGTAGCCAGAGTTTTAAATTGTTTCTTAACATCAATATTCTTTATGATGTAGAGACCTAAAAACAACCTTGAGAAGAGTGTTGTTTACACTGTAGTGATCACACGAAGGATCGCAATCGGAAGTCATGATCTTAAACTTCAAAACCTAAAATTCTATACAGAAAGTTACTGTAGGGATAGACAAAAGTTTCACTTCAGTGAAACCGGTGATCTGAAGAACAAAAAGATAAACTAAATGGAATTCCCAACGGGTGTTGGAGAGGTATCTGAGGAACAGTAATTTTTCACTTTAGGCCGGCTCCTAAGATGGAAATAGCTACAAATACAACACACATTTCTATTAATTCATGATTGCTAAACGTATGTTGCTGTAAATTACAGAAATCAATTAATTAGTTGACACAAATCCATTCTCTACATCTGGAAACTCAATGAAATTCTTCCACTACATCCTGGCATCAAATAACAATTGTATGTTTTAAGTTGTAAATGTTATGTTGTAAAACGTTTTTAATACTACTTAAAGAAGAGCAACAGACTAAGATAATTAAAATCTGGAAATTAATTAAGTAACAAATATGAAGTAGTAATATTTTAACATCCATGTTAATTTTTCAATTGGAGTTTTTATAGTTTAATATAAAAGCATAACATAGCTTTTGAAATACTAAAAAAATTAAAGAAACAATAATAGATTTTATAACCTCTAACCCCTTTTCCTACAAATTGCAGAAACATTTAACCTCATGGCAAATGGCATATACTGTTTGCTAGAAACTTAAAAATGGTTAAATGAACAAACGATGAGTGAGGTAGATCTTTGAAGATTCAACATCAAGTAATCAGTAGTAGTTTGAGTAGGAGCAGTGACCAATGAATGCTAAGAAGTGACAAATTGTAGGAGACCTACACTCTTTTCACTTACTCACTTTTTATTCATCACTTACTCATTATGCACATGGGTTGACGATTGCAACTATAGTTTCAAACGATTCCAGCTGCAATCAGTTGGTGACCTTGGATATATATAGTAAGGTTTAAAACCTGCTGTAGCAGCGAGCAGAGCAACTGCCATAGGGTAGAGCAATTTTCAGCTTACTTGAACAACTTCTCAAATGATGTCTTTTATTAATTTAGGATAGTTTATGAATTTCAATTGCCATATGGTGTTCAGCCCTTAAATTTGACACCAAGAGAGAATATAGTAAAGTTTCTTGATGTAATCATCTTGAATTCACTGATTAAACTAATTTTAAAATACTTAACTAAGTGAATACGTAATTGCTTACTTGCTGACGCGTTTCAAAACGATTGTTCCATTTATGAAGCTAACCATCTACTGGCGGCTTTGGCTGTTTACAAACGGTATGACAGTGGGTGAAGTGTCGGCATCTTGTGTGATGTATTGGAAGGATATTGGTTTCAATGTGTGTGTGGCCGTTTAATATATTTTCCCTGTCTGTTAAGTAGTGTTTGTAGATTTCATATTTTTCTAAGGTTCTTAGTTTTTTACTCCGTTTTAATGTGTGTAGAATATTTAAATTAGTGTGTATGTCGGTATGTGTGTTGGGTGCTATTTAGGTGTTATGAGTAGCTGGATTTAAGATTTGTTTGTTTTGTTTGGGTAATGTGTTCATCGAAGCGTGTATAGAATGACCTGCCGATTTGGCCGATATAGTTGGGACAATCGTTGCAAGTTAATTTGTAAATACCTGAGAGTTTGTATATGTCAGTTTCTTTTTGAAAAGGTTGTATATGTTTTCATAGAGTGTTTGTTGTTTTGTAGGATATTTGGTAATGGAGTTTTTTTAATGTGGAGGCTATTTTGTGTGTGTTTCTACTGTGGTAGGTGAGGGATATGTATTTGTTGTTTTTTGTGTGGCTGTTTGATGGTGTTTATGTTTTATTTTCCTGAGTATGTTGTCTATGAGTGTGTGTTGGTAGCCGTTTTCTTGAGCAATGTATTTTATAGTATTAAGTTCTTCGTCGTAGTTTTTCTGTAGCATTGGTATATTTATTAGGCGGTGTAACATATGATTAAATGCAGCGTGTTTGTGTTGTGTGGGGTGATTAGATGTATTATGTATGACCATATCTGTAGTTGTTGGTTTTCTGTATATTTTGAAATTGTGTCTAGTGTTGTGTTTGGTGATAGTAAGACCTAGAAAGTTTATTCTATTGTTTTCTTCTAATTCGAGAGTAAATGTGAGGTTTTGGTGTATGGTATTAATGTAATTATGTAGTTGTTTGGTTTGCCGTTTGTTGCCGTTGTATAATATTAAAATGTCATCTACATATCTATGGTAGTAAATTATTTTATGTGTGTGGTTATTGTTCTGTAGAATATATTGTTGTTCGATGTGGTGTAGGAATATTTCTGCTAGGAAGCCTGAGATAGGGGAACCCATTGGGAGGCCATCTTTCTGTGTGTAGTATTTGTGTTGGTATGTGAAGTAGTTTTGTGATGAAACAAAAGTTTCAATAGCTAGTTTACCATATACTAAACACCTGTTTAATAACATTCAATAAAAAATTATGTTAATGTGAGGTTAATAACTAGTTCAAAGTTATAAAATTAATAGCTTTGATTTGAGATAATTCACAACACTTATTACATGAATAATTGCGAAGATAAAATCGAGTGAAAACAATGTGCAAGATAGAAGAAAATGGCGAGAGAAGAAGATGTGAAAAGAGACAAACAACTTCCTTCAGGGGTTGAAATACACACACTGTTGAAAAAATTGCGAGAGTATTGAGTAGTAGATTGCGTGCAATAGGTTATGTGCAGTAGTTTGAGATAAAACATAGCTAGACGAAATTCAAGAACTGTACCAAACATACTGCCCACCAAAAACTAGTAGTTTTTAATCATGGGCTAGAAGAGAGTAGAAGATGAGGGGAGATGAAAGAGAGGAAGAGAGATTGTCGCAGCTGTCGTTAACAAGTACAGACCTTCGGAGAGTAGAAGAGGTGAGAAGACCTCATGAATATTAGAGATGAGTTGCAGATGATGTCAAAGAGGAAGCATTCTCGAAGAAGAGTATGAAGAAAGATAATGCAGTACTTCTTGACTTTTAGAATGAGGTCCATAGTGGTGAGAAAGGTGATGAAAGTACTCTTTCCGAAGGTTGAAATGATGGTACTTCTTAGGTACAACCAGAAAAATGGTTAATGCCGTAGATGAGAGCAGAGTGGTGCAACCTGCCGCCATCCCTGAGAAGACCAGGCTTATAATGAAAGGGCATTAGAGGCCGAAGAGAATTTTGAGGTTGCTTATGGTGATGAAAAAAAATGGTGTTGAAACAGGAAGAGATTTTAAAAACAAAGAATTTTAAAATGACACTATACAAGAAACAATTAAATTTTTTACAAATATAATGTCCACAAATAAACTGTTTTATCTTACCTTAAAGTAACTACAAGACTTTCTGTAGGATCTATTGGGTTGATATTACAATTTGTTCAGTTATTTATTGGCTTATGTTAAATATGGTCCAACATGTTGTTAAAAATTCCAATAATTTTCTATTGATGACCCTCAGATATAAGCATGTAAATTATGTTAGTTTCTGTGATAATGGCTCCAATTGTACTCACATCTTTTCCAAAATCTAAAAATGAAGCCACAAATGGACATCCTGTAATGAAATCCCTGTAAACAATTTTCATGAAACAAGAGTTGAAGAAAAACAAAAATTATAACTTTCAGTTTTTGTGATGTACATCTTGAGGTTTTTCTCATAATTATTGTTCGCCCCAATTAAGAAAGCGTTGTTTTTGGGAAGGGGTCGAGTCTGGCCGTCTAAGGAGGGATGGATGTGAGATGCTCATGCAAGTGTGTACACGGCCATTTCCACTCCATCGGCCTTGCCCTGGAGATGCTTATAACTGAAACGATGCATTCGTTAGATAAACAAAACCATTCACTTGCCTACCTTTATACTCCCTATCAAGCTACTGTGTAACTATATGTTGAATAACTTTTAAACCAAAAAGTCTACGCACTATAAATTTGATTCTTCTTGATTATTAACAAGAAAATGTATCATTTTACTTGGTGACTCTTCATACAACTACTGTCATTATTTTCAATTATTAAAGTTTTTGTGTTCATATCCTTAACCCTATCTGCATAGTAATATCTGTCTTCTATTTTTAAAACATGATTGCAACACTTTTTCAAAATTAAGTTTCTAATTCATTAAATTTTTGTTGAATCATCATTTTGACATGATGATGTAATTTGTAACATTTTCTGTTGAAATTTCGTTTTTAATTTTTGCCCAAATTAGTTCCATTGGATTCAACTCTTGATGGTAAGGAGGCAGTCTTGATTATGTATGGCCTTCACGCTCAAATATGCGATCGAAATAAAAATCCTCATAGCTTGACTTGTTCAGTTTCACTAGTCAGTACAATTCACATTTTAAAATACTTTCTGAAAATGGTAAAATATTTCACTTACCCATGCCATCAGTACTGACTTTCGGCTGTTTAAATTCGGTGTAGCATTAGTTAATTTGTTACGATATGGTGCTGTTATCGACAATAAAAACGGAATTGTTTGAAACATTTTTAAAACTTGACTTTCAATCCATTTTTTATAATTTTCTGCATTCATATCATTGTAGTAGTCTACGGCTTTCTGTCCTGATATGAAAATCAAAAGGGCATTTTCAACACCTCCTACTTCACTTCCAGTGTGAGTTATTATTAACCTCGATTGACTTCTAAACGCCACATCTTTGCCTAGGTCAAAGATGAAGCCAAACTCCAGCTACGCAAAATACCTAAAAAATGCAACACACACACACGGACATACATACTAATTTAAACGCTCTCCACGTATTAAAACAAAGTAAAAAATAAAAACTTTAGAAAAATACGAGATATACAAACACTAGGCAACAGATAATGAAAACATATTAAATGATCACACACATTTTAAAGCCAACAGGCTTTCTATTACATGACACACTACCATAATAACCCACCCCTTCCACAGTCATAAAACCATCCCGTTACTGACTTTGTACCTGACGCAATGCTGCCAGTAGAGGGTTAGCTTCTTAAAAGGAACGAGTGTTTTGAAACGCGTCAGCAAGTAAGCCATTACGTATTCGCTTAGTTAAATGCCTTTTAATTATAGTTTGAATAGTGAATTCAAGATGATTACATCAAGCAACTTTAAAAATTATATCATGGGTTATGTTCTTTAACATCACTTATTACACTTTTGCTATTACTTGCGACCAGACTTTTTGTTAACTAAAGTTGTTGAATTGTTAACTTACACTTGGAAAAAACGTTTTCGTCTTATGACTTCTTCAGCCTCATTGTACAGCAACAAGATTTTGATATTCTTTAACATAATTATACTGTACTTATTGTGCTATCTCTTTATTTTGGTTTCATTTTCGGAATTATGAGAAAAAGGCGATATCATTGTCTAGTACTCATGCGAAAAATTAAACCTTCACTATCCGGATCTGGTGTAAAGGAGGTCTACTATGAATCAAGAAGTCAGCAGTTGTTTTGTAACATCAGGTTCTTCTCCAAAAGGAAATATACCAGAACATGAGGATGAAACTGGTAAAGAAACTATTGATTCTTCAGCAACATTTGATGACACGGCCATGCTTATAGCTTACTAGTGATCATTCACTAGCGGGTTTCCCATCTCTATCTAATACCTAGACCTAAAATAATGTTTATGTTTGTTAATTCCATCTTCACGTGAACTACTAGTTATCAGTAAACACTTTAAAATGTTTATAAACTTGCCTATAGTAGCACTTACTTTGTTGAGGACGGCCGTTTCTGGAGATGTATCCCATTGTCAACTCAGACCATAACTGATCTCAAGTTTACGTAGGTTAGGGTGGGGGTGGGATATTATGGTGGTGTGGGTATTTTGTGTGTATTAGGAGTTATGATGTCAAAAAGTGCGTGTGAGTTGTAATGTAATTGTGTAGGGTGTAGTTTGAAGTGTCTGTAAATTTCGTATTGTTAGGTTGTGTAACGTAGGTTATTTCTGTGTTGTTTATGAAGAATTTGTAGGTTAGATGTTATGTCTACATAGTCATGTTTTGTGGAGTTGAGATGATCGTGTGTAGAAGGACCTCCCTGTCTGGCCTATGTAAAAACTGGGGCACGAACTGCAAGTTAGTTTGTAAACTCCAGTGGCGTTGTTGGGTTTTAATTGTTTATTGAGAGTGTTGTGTGTGGAGTAGGTTATTTTGTAGTTGAATTTATTTAGTGTGTTGGTTAGATTGTGGGTTTTGGATGATCTGTATGGTATTGATAAGTATTTTATGGGATTATCGTGTTGTGTGTTTGTATTTGGGTTATTAGGTTTATTTTTTAGGCAGTTGTATAATTTTTTCAATCATTGTTGTGTTGTATCTGTTAGTTTGTGCTATATGTTTTATGATGTTTAACTCCTGATAGTGTTCTTCTTTGTCTAACGGTGTTTTAAGCAGGCGATATATCATGGTGTTGTAAGCGGATAGTTTATGTTGCAGTGGGTGGTTTGAGGAGATGTGAATGATTGTATTGGTACTAGTGGGATTTTGGTATATGTTGAATTTATGTGTTTGTTTGTCTGTACATTTAATTGTAAGGTATAGGAAGTTGAAAGAGTTTTGTTGTTCTGTTTCGATGGTGTATGTTAGTTTTGGGTGCATGCAATTAAGGTGTTTTAAAAATATGTGTGCTCGGCGTGTGTTGCCTTTATACAATGTTATGATATCATCGACGAATCTATACCAGTAAATTATGTTATCTGAGTATTTATTGTTGTGTAAAATGTGTTTTTTTTCAATATGGTGTATAAATATTACTGCTAAGGTGCTAGCTATGGGGGAACCCATAGGTAAGCCATCTTTTTGGTTATAGAATGTGTTATTGTAGGTGAAGTAATTTTGAGATGTGATTAATTTTGTAAGGTGAATGATTTCGTCAATGTGTGTATGTGGTGTATTTGGAGTTATGATGTCAAAATATTGCGTGTGAGTTGTAATGTAATTGTGTATTGAGTATGTGTCTATGGTGTAGTTTGAAGTGTCTGTATATTTCGTATTGTTCGGTTGTGTAACGTCGGTTATTTCTGTGTTGTTTATGAAGAATGTGTAGGTTAGATGTTATGTCTATGTAGTCATGTTTTGTGGAGTTGAGATGATCGGCGAAGTTTGATTGGTAGTTGTTATAGCTACTAATCAATTAGTAGTTTTACTACTACTACTACTACCAAGTGATTGGTAGAAAACAATAACTACCAATCAAACTTCGCCGATCATCTCAACTCCACAAAACATGACTACATAGACATAACATATAACCTACAAATTCTTCATAAACAACACAGAAATAACCAACGTTACACAACCGAACAATACGAAATATACAGACACTTCAAACTACACCCTACACACATACTCAATACACAATTACATTACAACTCACGCGCACTTTTTGACATCATAACTCCTAATACACACAAAATACACCCACACCATCATAATATCCTACCTCCACCCTAACCTACGTAAACCTTGAGATCAGTTACAATCTGGTCCGAGTTGACAATGGGACACATATCCCGAAACGGCCGTCCTCAACAAACAAAGTAAGCGCTTTTAAACATTTAAAAGTGTTTAGTAAAATAATGTATTTTTGTGTTAAATTTTTTTGTGCATTAGCAAAGGACAAAAAAAGGAAATTTTATATCAAAATCTTGTTGCTGTTCTTGACGCGCTGGTTATAAATTACACTTTTGCTATTACTTGCGACCAGACATTTGTTAACTAAAAGTTGTTAATTGTTAACTTACACTTGGAGGAAACGTTTTCGTTTTACGACTTCACCTCTGGGAGGCTGAAGAAGTCGTAAGACGAAAACGTTTCCTCCAAGTGTAAGTTAACAATTAACAACTTTTAGTTAACAAATGTCTGGTCGCAAGTAATAGCAAAAGTGTAATTTCGAAATTTTATACTTGGCTTTAGATTTTTATAGCGTAGCAACAAACTTTGATTTAAGAACGATTTTGATTTTTTTTTTTTTTAAATAAAAAGTTTATTATTGGTATTTACTAAAAGGCGTATTATAACATTATAACGTGTATTAATCTTCAATTCACGGCTTGCTGTCAAACCTTACCTTAATGTTCTGTGGCTGTGGGGTGCTGTAAAGAGTGACAAGAACGTACACTAAAATTACTTTGTGCCATTTCTTGTTAACAAATTACTTTTTGTTGCTATCGTTCTTTTCATTTATTTATAACCAAATCTAGCCGAACCAACCTTGTAGGTATATTTTAATATACCTTTATGTTAATGTGATGTAACAGTGCGGTAATTCTTCAGCACAATTCATTTACAAAACTGTGTTGTGAATTCAAGCTTTTTACATTTCGGGTTCGGCCCTCGGTATTAAGTTTGTTTATAATAGTGTTTTGTTTTATAATGAAACATCCTGGTTTGGCAAAGATTAGGTCAAGTTTGTATTTTCAAAATTTAAGGAATGTGTAATTTCTGACATTTAAATAAGTTTTCTGGTTAAACATTTAAGGATGTTCTGTTTAATAACATGTGAAAAGCGAAGTAATCGAAGTGGTGGATAAACGGTAGACTTATACTCAAATACCAAACACATTAACTGTTAGTATGAACAATTATATGCAAATGCTAATACAAATGTTAACCCTAGATTTATGAGCTTTTTTTAAATAATTATTTATAAGCATTCATCTATCAGACTAAAAAAGTCTTTGTATACTTTAAATAAAGTTGTCATCAACTTTATTTACTCAAAGTAAAGAAATGAAATATGACTCCAGATGCCTGTGTATTTTTATTTGATGAAGTCACTTTAAGTGCAGTTTGCTTTATTTTAACATATCATTTCCTGCTTTTTCGAGGTACAGTTTGCACACATACTAACCTTTCTTTACCTTGCTCCTTGAGGTTTTGGTAATTATTAAGATCAGCGACTACTGCTCTGATCGAGCATTTTTCCCTCATCAATTTGACCTTGCAGAACACGAATCTAAAGTTTTTTTACTGCAAACACTTTTTTAAAAAACCTAACCGGACCTGGTTTTCTTAGGTTAATATTTGTTTGCTGTTAAAAATAACTTCAGATTTGTGTTCAGCAAGGTCAAATCTATCAGGAACAAAAATTTTGCCAATCGCAGCGTTAGTAAGCACTAAAGTCAGGACAGGTCAGGTTAGGTTAGGGGTTTTTTATGTAAATATGTGTTTGCTGTAAAAAAACTTCAGATTTGTATTCAGCAAAGTCAAGCTGATGAGGAAAACAAAATTGCCAATTGGAGCGGTAGTCGCTGATCTTAATAATTATCGAAGTTTTTAATAAACAAATGAAATCATTTTACCAAATACGTCTTAAATTTTAGCATGAGATGACCCGGTAAAGTTGGAATTTGAAGGGGGGTTTTTTAACCATGGAAGTATGAATCTTACTCATTATTTTTTTAAAATCTTGCTTTGAAACCATATTTGACATAATAATTATACAGAAGTTTAAATAAAATTTTATTAATAATCTCACAAAAAAAACATAGTAGCCATCATTAGGTTTTTAAGTGAAACATTTTACAAATCATCATTTGAACTTCATCAGTTCATATAAAACCATTTGTAACAGACATGCAAACAATGTAGTACATGGTGCAAAAAAACTTGGCATTAACAACATTCATAAGGTTGTGTCTCACAAGTAACTGAGAAAAACAAAAATAAAAATATGCACATACTGCATGTATTAATAAAAAAAAGCAATATTGACAGGACAATTTGATCAAGAATTGGGCAGAGGAGAAGTCCATGAAAGTTTTGAAACCAGTTAGAACCCAAACTTCTGGAAATTTGCATTGTCTTGGAGACAAACGTTTATGAATCAAGAGCTAAGTAGTATTTAGTGGTATTGACTAATGTGAATATACTAATTTTAAAAATACTCAACTAAGTGAATAAGTAGTTGCTTACTTGCTGACGCATTTTAAAACATTTGTTGCTTTTGCGAAGCTAACCCTTGAAAGAATGTTTTGAAACGCATCAGCAAGTAAGCAATTACATATTCCTACTCAAGAGTAGAGGGTTAGCTTTGTAAAAGGAACGAATGTTTTGAAACGCATCAGCAATTTCGTGTTCACTTAGTTAAGGATTTTTAAAATTAGTTTAATCAGTGAATTCAAGATGATTACATCAAGCAACTTCAATGTGAATATATTATTTGATCCTATCTTCAAATTTAGCTACTAGTTTATACTAAATCATTTAAACATATACTGATATATCATACTTGTACTTGCAAGTAATAGCACTTACTTTGTGTAACGAAGACAGTTGTTTCCGTAGATATATCCAAGTGTTCTTGGTAGTGAGTGTAAAATAACCTAAATTTAGCCTATCTAGAAATTGGGGCACAAACAAAAAATTGTTTTTTAAAACTTTGTTGAGTTGATATAGAATGACCTGGTAACCAAACTTTTCTTCTAAATTACCTTTAACATGCAATGTCTAAAGAATGAAAATCAACCCAAATACACTCAATTAAAAATTAAAATCCAGAATCTATAAAAGCTGCAGATCAAGCACAAATACTTTATGTTAAAATATCACCAGAATAACACACCAAACAGAAAAAGCACAAAATTGCTTATTCATCATACCAAATTTCTATACATTGTCATACTTAAAATAAAACTCCATTATCTCGAACTGCAAGAAGTACTAAATTTCAGAAACACATTAATTACAGATACAATAAATACAATTTGAATAGATGCATAACAAGAAATTACATAATGAAAAAGTAACAACACCCAACAAAGGCGACTGACATTATATATGATTTTCTCACAAGAACAAACAGTAAACCTGACAAATACCAACTTTGCACAAAATGAGCTATATTACAAGACAAAGTTGGATAAACTAGTACCTTAAGTTGAAGTAGTTGAGTATCCTCAATCCAGTGATACTGACATGTACACCTCAAGGTAACTAAACTTTCCCTCTAGGATATATGTAATATTAAATTCCTAAACAATGAAATCATACCCAAATACATTCAAATAAAATTAAAAAATAATCCAGCAGCAACATTAAAAACAAATAATTACACTTTTGGTAATAATTTAGCCGAAAAACTACTACTTGCTGATATTTTTCAGCACACACGTTTCACACTAGGTCAGCGCATTATTTAATTCTGTGAGTCACACATAAGACTCACAACATTGAATAATGCGCTGATCTAGTATGAAATGCATTTGCTGAAAAATTTCAGCATGTAGTGGTTTTTTTGCCAAGTTAATACTGAAAGTATAATTATAGAAAAACCTCAAGATGTACAAATTAAAAACTCTAAAAAAAATGCAGTAGTTATACAAACAAAAAAAATAAATAAAATTGCTTATTATTCCAACAAAACCTTATAATAGATGAAATTTCAATATCTTAAACTGCAAGAAATACTAAATTTCATAAACACAATTACAGATGCAATAAAAAAATTTATTTGACCCATAACAAGACAAATTCATAGTCGAAAAAATACACACAAATGTCATCACACACGCTTTTTACCCAAGAAGAGTAAATTTCATCCCACTAAATTTTGATAAAATGGGTTAAAATTACCAAACAAAAGCTTGAAACATAAAATGCCACCAAAATACGCCCAAACGAATTTCACCAAACTCCTAACACTACCTTGAATACAAATTCAACACAACACTATTTGACATTGAAATGATGTATTTGCCACAAATTAAATGCCCTAAAATAAATACTGAGGAGTTACAATGTTCCAAATTTATCAATAACATACTAACAAAACTTAACTATAACAAAAGTAGATGAAGGAAACATAACTATTATAAACAACAATAATAATAGAAATAAAAGAAGTTTATGAACCATGTTTACACCTGTAAATTTCTTGATTTTCACATTAAGGAAAGCGTTTATTTAAAACTAAGTTTTGGTTCTTCTAATATTTGTGCTACTCCTAATGACACAAAACTTCCTGTTTTCTATTTACCACATGTGAAAAGGTTCTATGAGAACATTTCTAGGAAACTGAGCAAATATAACATCTTAATAGATGTTATTTCTAGTTGTAATAGTTTGTCTAACATTATAAAAAGGACAAGACTGAAACTTTCAATCTTAATAATGTGGTGTACAAAATAAAATGTAATGACTGTGAGGCCATGTATGTTGGTGAAACGAGACAGATGCATGTACACATGGAAAAAGGAGTAAAAAACTTTGTGTACCTTCCTATGTCTGTCATATTGGATCACATCAAGGAGTTTAATATAGTTTTGATTTTAAAAATCCTGAGGTTTTGGAGTATGAAAGTAATTGGCAACGACATATTTTTTTTTGAGATTATCCATGTTAAGTTAAATGCTATTAATATTAAGGGGGATACTAAATAACTGGCAGACATTTATACACCACTTATTAAACAACTTAAACATACTTAGTCAAGATTAGGTTAATTATTTTAAATGCCGGGTTGTTCTGTAATTTTAATTTTGTGTGTTTTAAAACTATAAATGTAATTTATTCCTCATTTGTATGGGATTGTAACTGTAGTAGTGGTTAGATGTTTTCATGTTTTTGTTACAATTAAATTTGTAATTTTTGTTGATTCCACCTTCACGTGAGTTACTAGTTTTCACTAAACACTTGTAATATTTACAAACTTGCCTGTAGTAACACTTATTTATATTTGTTGAGGACGGCCATTTCGGGAGATGTATCCCATTGTCAACTCAGACCGTAACTGATTTCAAGGTTTTCGTAGGTTAGGGTATTAGGGTGGGGTGGTATATTATGGCGGTGTGGGTGTATTTTGTGAGTATTAGGTGTTATGATGTCAAAACACACAATTCTGCTTTAGTCTCTTTCGATATATCAAATCTATATACCAACATCCCCATTCCAGAAACCATCAACATCCTCAAAAAAATGCTTAGAGACACAAATACACCACATACACACATTGACGAAATCATCCACCTTACAAAATTAATCACATCTCAAAATTACTTCACCTACAATAACTCATTCTATAACCAAAATGATGGCCTACCTATGGGTTCCCCCATAGCTAGCATCTTAGCAGTAATATTTATACACCATATTGAAAAAAAACACATTTTACACAACAATAAATACTCAGATAACATAATTTACTGGTATAGATACGTCGATGATATCATAACATTATACAAAAGGCAACACATGCCGAGCACACATATTTTTAAAACGCCTTAATTGCATGCACCCAAAACTAAGATACACCATCGAAACAGAACAACAAAACTCTTTCAACTTCCTAGACCTTACAATTAAACGTACAGACAAACAAACACATAAATTCAACATATACCGAAAATCCACTAGTACCAATACAACCACATCTCCTCAAACCACCCACACCAACATAAACTAGCCGCTTACAACACCACTAGACAAAGAAGAACACTACCAGGAGTTAAACATCATAAAACAGATAGCACAAACTAACAGATACAACACAACAATGATTGAAAAAATTATACAACCGCCTAAAAAATAAACCTAATAACCCAAATACAAACACACAACACAATAATCCCATAAAATACTTATCAATACCATACAGACCATCCAAAACCCACAATCTAACCAACACACTAAATAAATTTAACTACAAAATAGCCTACTCCACACACAACACTCTCAATAAACAATTTAAACCCAACAACGCCACTGGAGTTTACAAACTAACTTGCAGTTCGTGCCCCAGTTTTTACATAGGCCAGACAGGGAGGTCTTTCTACACACGCTACCAAGAACATATAAAAGCACTAACAAACAATAACTACCAATCAAACTTCGCCGATCATCTCTACTCTACAAAACATGACTACATAGACATAACATCTAACCTACAAATTCTTCATAAACAACACAGAAATAACCAACGCTACACAACCGAACAATAAGAAATATACAGACACTTCGAACTACACCCTACCCACATAGTCAATACACAATTACATTACAACTCACACACACTTTTTGACATCATAACTCCTAATACTCACAAAATACACCACCCCACCCTAATACCCTAACTTACGAAAACCTTGAGATCAGTTATGGTCTGAGTTGACAACAAGACACATCTCCCGAAACGGCCGTATTCAACAAATTTAAGTTAGTGCTACTATAGGCAAGTTTGTAAATATTATAAGTGTTTAGTGAGTTTGTAATTGTTATATTAATAATATTTAAAAAAATGTTTTTGACATTACCCACTTTAGAAGGTTTATGTATTATTTATAATTATAAGAAATTTCATTGTAGCTATGTTTATTTGTTAACTATTGCTATTATTGTTGGTAATTTTAATTGTGTTCTTATTTGGGATGGGCCGATTCCTAAAATTTTCGATTCCGATTCCGATTCTAAAATTTTCCGTTCGATTCTCGATTCTTTAGTCGATTCTCGATTCTCGATTCTTTCAAGTTATATTTGCTTACATTCTAGTTCTCTAATAATTAATTTAGTTAAGATCTCGGTCATATGTCAAAACCTTTTAAAAGTTCTGTTTTAATGTAATAGGTTACACAAAACCTTCAACCTTGATTTATCAATAGGAATTTTTTTAAACATAAAAACATATCAGATTAAAGTAACGACTTATTTTAAAGTTAAAAATGTGAACTTTACTTATTTTATGACGTTTGAAAAAATTCCTAAGCCTATTTACATTGTCTCCCAAACAAAACAAAAATTAAAAACAAACGAACAACATAAAATGTAAAAAATTAATACAAATAGGATAGTTTTTAATATTTAAAAGTCTGGCAGGTAATGTACATTTCTGTTCAAAAACACAAGCATTTGAACACGTTGTGCGTCAAGCTAGTTTCATCGCTAGTCACATATAGCTCCTGAAGTTGAGAAAGGTTTTTCAGAAAACACTGTCGCGAGTGGGCAGACAGGTATTTTATTGGCATTGCATTTAAATGAGTGTATTTGGCACTTTGTACTGCAAAGTACTTCCCAACATCATAATCTGGACTGGCTAATGGTTCCCCTAGATAATTGTTTACTTCTTCTTCTACTGTCAATTCCCCTGGGGTACCTTCTTCCTCAACATTCTGGATTAGTGGGGCATACCTTCTCCACATCTGGTGGGACCTTTTTTCCTGCAGGTGTCTGGAACAAGTGCAACTGATTCAGGCCTATTTCGTATTTATTACTCAATCCCAGTTGATTTTTAACCGACTATCACTTGTAGGTCCTGTGTCTGAGGATAAAGTTTCTTAAAGTATAGATCTTTTTTGTTGATAATTTTGGGTAAAATGAATGTTGTTTAAGTGCTTTTTCATATTTGATATATTATGTGGTTTTCCACCGTCAGTTTCTGTTAACCGTCATCGAATTGACATGACGGCCAGTACCCTGAACCGAATACCGTCGGGCCTCTTAACGCTTTATCTTGATTAGTACTACTCAGCTGGTGTTGCTACTTTTGGAAAAATTAAGGCACAGTATTTAACAACAAGCTTCACACTAATTACAGATGTAGTTACGATGGTTTTTGTTTGATAGATAAACGCCGACGGGATTAAAAACATGATGTTATTCTACGAGCTTTTTGTCCGTAGTTACGGGCCGACACACATATTTGTTATAACGTATTGTAATGAATTTCACTACTGTTTTCAAAATTTCACAAAACCTTAAAAGTAAGTCGGAAATATTGACTAAATATTTAGTTGTAAAATAATCCTTAAAAACGGACTTTGTGAAAGTTAAGTACAAAGATTGATACACTTAGATAAACTCATCCTTACTAGGAAGTAAATTATAACATAAATTCCTTAACAAGTAAATTATTTGGTGTTAAAACTTTTACTTAATATGAATCTTGGGTAGTATTTACTGAGCCTGTAGCAGTACTTATCAGAGAGAGAATATATTACACTTTAGTTTTATATTCATAATATTTATAAACTCACAAATCAATCACATGTGACACGTTTACGTGTCTTAGTGATAGGCGCAAAAACACTTTTATCACCAGTCAGTTTATTATTTGGGTAGCCGGGACATGAAATTATGGTTTGTTGTTTCTTGCTAACACAAAACACAAAAAATATCAAAACAGTGTTGCACAGATAATATAATTTAATTAAATCAAAAACAATGTCGGGTAAATTGGTCCGACGGAGTTTATTTACGTTTCACTTACGGTAGGAAAAAACTATGTTGGGCCAGTTGGTCCGACACGTATTTTTATAAATATTATGATGAGAAACGTATATTCATACTTAGATATGATAGGGGAACAAAGGATAAGAACACATGATTTAAAAATGAGCTTAAAATATTTTAGCAATTCTCTATGAAAACGCGATATTGTGGCCGGCAGCTAAAGTATTAAAGTACAGTGACGCGTTCGCTTTGTTTGTTAAACTACACGAACTATTTCACCTGTAAGTTTATATTACTGTACATTATTTTGCTACATTTTTAGCTACTGTGCGAATTTGTTTATCATGTAATAAATAGTTTCATTTGCTATTACAATCGTGTTTATTTTCTTTTCGCTCCGAAATATATTACATTACTGTGAGTGTGATATCTGTATATAATATAATTTATTGAGGTTAAGTTTCGGAGGAATAATACGGTGTTTCTGTTATCCGTCTATTCGCTCAACCATCATGGCCACGGTTAATCGAGTTTTTACTGTACCTTTTTGTGTTTTGTTCTGACATCAATAAATCAGTGGCAGTAAGACACGTGGGGGAGAGAGAGAGAGAGAGAGAGAGACGAGCGATGTCAAACGACCAGAAATGGTTAAGATCTTGATTGCTGTTGCTTCATAAATAATCATATTTTTGTTTACTTTAATCATTCAATTCATTCAAATCAACCAATACATAAATAAGATATAGTTGGTAATTAATTATTTTTCCAATAAATTACTCCACACACATATCTTAATAGTTAACAAAATAGGAATCGGAATCGACACTTTTATGATGAAGAATCGAGTATCGACGATTCCTCGATACCACCTAGAATCGACGATTCCTGGAATCGAGAATCGGAATCGGCCCATCCCTAGTTCTTATGCATTGTAGACCTGAAGACGGTACTGAATTCGTTATTGAAACGTCTGTATAGATAAATAGGTGTACATAACTCGCAAGTTAAAACAAGTTTAAACTTTAGCTCCCAAACGAAACTCTAAAAACAGATATTCCCATTATCCTCCTAATTAACCACACCAGAGTCTCATACCAGCTCTTAGCTTGGTTCCTAAACACAAGCATCTCAAATTATGTACAATTCAATAACCGCTGTTCAATTAAAAAAATAGCCTAAATTTAATTGTCAAGATAAATTGCCACACAACTCTACTCTACTTTCCTTTGATATCTCAAACTTCTACACCAACATTTCTCTTTCAGATCCATTAATATCCTCAAAAATACTGTTGGGTAACAATGCACAAAACAAAAACCATACCTCACCTGGAGCGGCCATCTTTATTAAACAAAGAAAGTAAGTTGTACTTTACTAGTTTCATATCAAGAGATAGGGAAATGGCCATATCTATATGTGTATTCAAATGTTTTAGAATTGTAGAGGTATTTGGTTAGTAATATTTCTAAAGTTTCACACTGCGCTACAAGTTATTGCTTGTAATGAGATTATTAGAGCTAGCTAGTTTACCTCATGACATACTTAAATTTTTATATTGTATAGTATAGAATTAATTGTATATATTCACTGAAAAAAATTCTTTTTTCAAGTGTTTATAAGTATGTAATGTGTTTCAAATGTTAATTTTTAGAACTCAATTATGGATAATAAATATAACTTCCACTTTCAAACTTAATCAAAGGAGAACCTGAATATGAGAAAAAGTGCTACTTGTCTAATGGAGACAAAGAAAACGATAGGAGAATTATTGACAACAAAGAAATACTAGATAACATGGACCAAGAGGGAATGATACCTTTTACCTATGTTAATGTTAAACAGGAAATAGACAACTGGTAAGCAAGATGAAAAATATCTTTTGTGTCCTGATTTTGGTAATGCAATCGCTATTGAAAATTGGAATGTTTTTCATTTCTGGGAATCATGTAATATTAACTAAATTAATATTAGTAACAAATTTTCAAATGTTTAATTTCCTTAATCGCATCATTTCCTAAATTCCTTAGAAAAAAATAAGTTGTTTTGAATTTGAGCTATTTATCAGTATAATTTCCATCATTTTTCTACAGAATTATTTCACACATGCATTATGGAGCTCTAACAAAAAATTTTCGACAGTGAGGCTTGAGGCATTTTTTGCAATGCCTGATACATCCTAATTATGAAGGCATATGGCACTTACTCAATCAGTTATCGTGATTGTTACAATTAACCTTGTGCCTGATTTTACTTGACTGTAGCTCTTTGAGCTGGAAGCTCAATTACATGGGAAATAAATTATCTCTAATTTGGAACATAAATAAAATATTCTGGACAAAATAATTCAGCAAGTTTGTGGTGACAAACACTGCGGTATATCTTGAGTTTTATACGAGACAATGAATCTTGAGTTTTATAACAATGAATCATTGGTTAGTAGTATTTGTAAAACTTGAAATTATCAAATACTGTACATAATGCGGATCAAATAAAACAAGTTCTCAACACGTAATTAGCAACTTTTTTAACTCAACAAGTTCTTAACTTGTTAAAGGTTAAAATTTTATTAAAAATATTAGAGTATTTTATAAAAATATTAAATATTCATGTTTATTACTACACAATTTTATATGTTAATTATATAACAATTTTGTTTTTATTTTACCAGTGAGAACTGACACAATCTGACTGCCACAGCATGTATTTGATAAACCTACCTTCATAATTTTTTAATATTGTTTTACATTGGATCGCTAAATACACAAATAAAATAAAAACCATCATTGGTTCTATGTCTGATAACTTGATGATAAACAATTAAATAATAAATGTTATAAAAAAACATTTTATAACATTATATAATTCAGCAGTTCCTCAATATCTTGACAGATATGGGACCAAAGGACTTTCAGATTATTATAAATGTTGAATTACTGTGAGAGTGGTCCTAGAACTAATATAAGTTATTTGTGTACCTTTACAAAGTCGTTATGGATTAGAGGTTCCATTGTTTGGTAAGTGCTGTAATTTACACCAATTGATTCCTTGGTTAATACAAATCAATTGTTTACATCTGAATACTCAATAAAATCCTTTTATAACATCTTAGCTACAAATGAATACACACTAGCACATCCCTGGCTCTAACTTGTTGCATGTTATGTATTGTAATATTAACTTAAAATAGGTAACACTTGCCAATCTGGTAATATTTGACAAAGGTATTTAAAAACAGTTATTATGTTGCAAAAGAATATTTTAATTTACGTAACAAAACTGATTTATTTGAATATGATTATTTAGTTATCGTATACCAATTTCTTTACCTTGATTAATTTATCACACAACTATTTGGGATGTAGAAAATAAAATAATAACACGTAAAGTGGCATGCAGGCAGATAAATCAGTGGCAGTTGGGAAGGAAATGAAGGTTCTGAAAGTGACTAGGACTAAGACAATAGCTTGCAACTGACTTGTATGTAACATTTTTTTTCATTCAATGGTTTTTTAAAAAAATTTGATTTTATTGTATATATGTATAAAAGAATTTGTTACAAAGTGTTATATACAGTTTTCAAGCAGACATTGTTCTTAAAAAAAGATTTAATCTTTCACAATTTTTTTTTATTACGTTGTTTGCAGCAGAGGATGACTGCAAAAGCAGAGTTAATTTCCTGAAAGTAGACGGATTACTGGAAGGATCAGATTAGTCAAGTGACAGATTTTTGAGTGGTTACTGTTTATGAAATGATCATATGCATATAGAGTTTTAAAAATTAATCCTAGATTTAAAGCATAATAAATTCCAAAATTCAGTATAATTTTTTGAGCTTTGCAAGCATTTTTTTAAAATGTAAAAATCATAAAAATTTTTAAATATGCATCTACTGTATATTGCAAAAAATTCTTTTTCTTCTCAAAAACGTATTTTTATTAAAATTTATATATATTTACTAGTAAATATCTGTTATCATGAAAAAAATGAACAAATTTTGAATATTTTGTTGAAAAATTATAAATTTAATATTATTTTAAGAGATAGTAAAATAGTTTTATGAATAATTCCAATATAACCAAAATCTATAGAATTTCATTTATAGTCAAAAATATCTGTTTCAGCAAAAAAGAAAAAAAGTATTTGTTGGTGTTTCTCTTTTCAGAAAATACGAAATGGAAAATTTTGTGATGCTAGAGTATTACAATGTGTTATGATCAAATCATTTGGAGAAAGCATACAACAAATTTAGTTTGATTGGTAGAAAAAGTACTTTAAAAAGTAAATGGAAACATATATGCCTGCCTTGAAATATATTGAGCAGAAACATCACAAAAACCTTTTTAATATAAATTGTTTTTATAATTGCATTATTTTTTATAATTCTTCCCTACACATAGTCTATTAGTACAGTCTTTAAGCCAGGAAAACATATAAAATGTATGAAAATTCTTTAAACAAAATTTAAATAATCGATAACAACATAAATCACAGTGCTTACTGTCTCTCGCGCGCTGCCAAGTGGGCTTTATGTGTAATTTTTTTGTATTTTAATTCCTATGCTTTTTATAATGCTTATAAGTTTATAAAATGAATTGAAATGTGTAGAATAAAACCTGTGTCAAATAATACCAATATTATGACACCTAACATAAATAAATGTTACCTCTCAACCACAAATATCTTTCTTCTTTTATTTAAAACCGTATGTACATTTCGATTGCATAGCAATCATCCTCAGAGGTAATTTACAATGAAAATACCCTCTGAAAAAAAAGTTGTGGTTGAGAGGTTTTATTTATTTACGTTAAACATTACACCACAGTTGGTTTATACAGTTATTATCACACCTAGTTTGATAATAGATATATGTTTCACCTATTTTATGTTAATAGACATTTTTATGTTAAATAGAAATAAAAATGAGAATCTTTCCCAAGAATTGATCAACATTTGGTGATTGTACCTATTGTTTCCTACCTGTAGTTCTATATAAAAATAAAATAGTTTAAACATAACAGAAAAGTGGTAATTTTATCACTAAATACTCGTCAAACCTCTGAGAAATCTCTATGCTACATATAATATATGGCTGCTGACTACTAGCAAATTTTAAAAAGCAATAAACACATTGAATTTATAATAGGACCTAAACCTAAATTAATCTTGTGAACTTAAGAAAAGTTCACATTGAGTGTAAGCTTGTTTTACTATGTGAATTATTGTGTACTACTTTTACAACCAGTCCATCTTAGCGCCAGTATATGTGATGTTTGCTGGCTTGCCAAACAACCCAATCTGCCACTGTATTTCATTCATATAATCTTCGATCTCATCACTTACAAAATCAACATTTTATCTTTTCAAAGCTTGAGGATAAGGCAAATCTATATTACAGCAAAAAATATATTTTCAAGCTAAAAATAACTGGGTCTGCTTTAGCTTCAATACAAGGTCAATAAAAAAAAAAAAAACATATTTTTACTGGTATTGCAATTGCAAAGTTATCTTGCAATAAGTACATAGATACTAAACAGCGTAGCAAATTCTGAACAAGTTTGTCAGTTACTAATTCTTGGACCATTGGCAATTGACCATTCATATAATACTTTCAAACATTTGAAAATAATTATATAATTTTAAGAAAATTTTTTAATAAACTTAATGAGGTTTGGGAATATGTATTGTCTGTAGCAAGTATAGTTGCTCCTAATCCTATCCTTCTTAAATCCTTAATCTGAAGGGGAAACTAAAATCTTTAATTTTCTGTGCCTTGAAAAAAACAACAACTGAATACATAATTTGTATATATAACTTAGTAGCTTACATTTTATAAATTAAGACATTCATAATTTTGAAAAAGCTTGATAATAATTTCAAATGTTTCTCAGGAGTGAAACTGCAGAATCTCCTCAAGATCCATTATCTGAAAACAGCAAAGCAGAAACCGTAAGTTTGTACATCATTTTTTTAGCAATTACTAAATTATGAAAAATTCCCTGAAATTAATTATTACTTCTGTATTTAAAATTAGATATATGTTAAACTTAACCATTATCTTTGAATATAATGAAAAGTTTTATAAGATTTTTAAACACAGGTGAAAAACAAAATCTAATAAACTTATATTCTTGTTTGATAAGTTTTTAATCATTATTACTAAATATTAGGGATGGGCCGATTCCGATTCTCGATTCCAGGAATCGTCGATTCTAGGTGGTATCGAGGAATCGTCGATACTCGATTCTTCATTCAAAAGTGTCGATTCCGATTCCTATTTTGTTAACTATTAAAATATGTGTGTGGAGTAATTTATTGGAAAAATAATTAATTACCAACTATGTCTTATTTATGTATTAGTTGATTTGAATGAATTAAACGGATAAAGTAAACAAAAAAATAACGAAAATAAATTATTATTTATGAAGCAACAGCAATCAAGATCGTAACCATTTCTGGTCGTTTGACATTGCTCGTCTCTCTCTCTCTCTCTCTCACTAGAGCGGGTTCGATAATCTCTCTCTCTCTCTCTCTCTCTCTCTCTCTCACTAGAGCGGGTTCGATAATCTCTCTCTCTCTCTCTCTCTCTCTCTCTCTCTCTCTCTCTTCCCCCACGTGTCTTACTGCCACTGATTTATAGATCTCAGAACAAAATACAAAAAAAGTACAGTAAAAACTCGATTAACCGTGGCCATGACGTTTCAGCGAATAGACGGATAACAGAAACACTGTATTATTCCTCCGAAACTTAACCTGAATAAATTATATTATAGACAGATATCACTCTCACCGTAACGTAATATATTTGGAAGCGAAAAGAAAATAAACACGATTGTAATAGCAAAGGAAACTATCTATTACATGATAAACAGATCCGCACAGTAGCTATAAATGTAGCAAAATAATGTACAGTAATATAAACTTACAGGTGAAATAGTTCGTGTAGTTTAACAAACAAAGCGAACGCGTCACTGTACTTTAATACTTTAGCTGCCGGCCACAATATCGCGTTTTCATAGAGAATTGCCAAAATATTTTAAGCTCATTTTTTAATAATGTGTTCTTATACTTTGTTCCCCTATCATATCTAAGTATGAATATACGTTTCTTATCATAATATTTATAAAAAGACGTGTCGGACCAACTGGCCCAACATAGATTTTTCCTACCGTAAATGAAACGTAAATAAACTCCGTCGGACCAATAACCCGACATTGTTTTTGATTTAATTAAATTTTATTATCTGTGCAACACTGTTTTAATATTTTTTGTGTTTTGTGTAAGCAAGAAACAACAAAACCACAATTTCATGTCCCTGTTACCCAAATAATAAACTGACTGGTGATAAAAGTGTTTTGGCGCCTATCACTAAGACACGTAAACGTGTCACATGTGATTGATTTGTGAGTTTATAAATATTGGAATATAGAACTAAAGTGATGGAGTTAGTTCATCGGTGAAGATCTAGTAAGTCTAATATATTCTCTCTCTGATAAGTAATGCTACAGGTTCAGTAAATACTATCCAAGATTCATATTAAGTAAAAGTTTTAACACCAAATAATTTACTTGTTAAGGAATTTACGTTATAATTTACTTCCTATTAAGGATGAGTTTATCTTAGTGTATTAATGTTTGTACTTAACTTTCACAAAGTCCGTTTTTAAGGATTATTTTACAACTAAATATTTAGTCAATACTTCCGACTTACTTTTAAGGTTTTGTGAAATTTTGAAAACAGTAGTGAAAATCATTACAATACGTCATAACAAATATGTGTGTCGGCCCGTAACTACGGACAAAAAGCTCTTAGAATAACATCATGTTTTTAATCCCGTCGACGTTTATCTATAAAACAAAATCGTAATTACATCTGTAAGTAGTGTGAAGCTTGTTGTTTAATACTGTGCCTTAATTTTTCCAAAAGTAGCAACACCAGCTGAGTAGTACTAATAAACATAAAGCGTTAAGAGGCCCGACGGTATTCGGTTCAGGGTACTGGCCGTCGCGTCAATTCGATGATGGTTAACAGAAACTGACGGTGGAAAACCACATAATATATCTAATATGAAAAAAACACTTAACAACATTCATTTTGCACACATTTATCAACAAAAAAGATCTATACTTGAAGAAACTTTATCCTCAGACACAGGATCTACAAGTGATAGTCGGTTAAAAATCAACTGGGATTGAGTAATAAATACAAAATAGGCCTGAATCAGTTGCACTTGTTCCAGACAACTGCAGAAAAAAGGTCCCACCAGATGTGGAGAAGGTATGCCTTACTAATCCAGAATGTTGAGGAAGAAGGTACCCCAGGGGAATTGACAGTAGAAGAAGAAATAAACAATTATCTGGGGGAACCATTAGCCAGTCCAGATTGTGATGTTGGGAAGTATTGGGCAGTACAAAGTGCCAAATACCCTCATTTGAGTGCAATGACAATAAAATACCTGTCTGCCCACTCGCGACAGTGTTTTCTGAAAAACTTTTCTAAACTTCAGGAGTTATATGTGACAAGCGACGAAACTGGCTTGACCCACAACGTGTTCAAATGCTTGTGTTTTTGAACAGAAATGTACATTACCTGCCAGACTTTTAAGTATTAAAAACTACCCTATTTGTATTAATTTTTTACTTGTTATGTTGTTCGTTTGTTTTTAATTTTTGATTTGTTTTAAGAGACGTTCTAAATAGGCTTAGGTATTTTTTCAAATATCATAAAAGAAGTAAAGTTCACATTTTTAACTTTAAAATAAGTCATTAATTTTATCTGATATGTTTTTATGCTTTTAAAAATTACTATTGATAAATCAAGATTGAAGGTTTTGTGTAGCCTATTACATTAAAACAGAACTTTTAAAAGGTTTTGCCATATGACCAAGATGTTAACTAAATTAATTATTAGAGAACTAGCATGTAAGCTAATATAACTTGAAAGAATCGAGAATCGACTAAAGAATCGAGAATCGAAAGGAAAATTTTAGAATCGGAATCGAAAATTTTAGGAATTCGCCCATCCCTACTAAATATCATTAATTTCATTAATTAAATATATCATGAATATATTTTTTTAACCTTTTTAAATAATTTATTCATCTAAATTTGGTAATGACAAAGTAACTAAGTAAGCTTAAATAAGTAAATTTGCAAACAGTAAATAAGTAAATCTTTAATCTGGAGACAGAAAAATTACAATGTAATTTACTAGTCTTACAAAGAGACTAGTCTACATGTACAGTAGATTCTCGATAATTCGAGGTAAATGGGACTGGAACCCCTCGGATGATCAAAAACTCAGATTACATGGAAATACATTCCCATACATCAGAAAAAAGGGGTTTATGGACCCTAATACTATAATTACAAATCTACAAAATATGTTTATAGAACCTTATTGATTACAGTACGTACAAAAATTTAATGTTGCTTTGGAATACATTGTTCATCACAGCTACTATATTTTTTTAAATACATTGTTATGTGTCTTCTGTGTCTGCTTATCATATCATTTCATGCCTGAGATGTCACGTAGACGTCTTGGCAGAAGAACATCTGTTGGCGTGATTCTGTCTGTTGTTCATTATAGCGTAGTGCAGTTTCCAAGGTTGTCTTTCCTTCACCCTGACTAGTTTTACCTTCTTGTACTGTCTTGGTCGAACCTTCATCTTTATTCTCATCATTACTGCCTTCAGTAGTTTTTTGTAACATTTCAATAACAGCAACATCTCTTATCTTAAATTGTTCGTTCTTACTCATTTATTGACTTTTTAAATTTTAGACAAGAAAAATTTGACTTGTCTAGTAGTGCAATTTGACTTGTTAATGTTAATATTTATTAAGAGCAATGAAATATTCGATTTTAACTATGTTAAAAGTATTGTTTATGGTTGTTAAAAACTGTAAATTTTGGTTTATTACTTGATTGATAAACTTTTAGCTCTTGAAAACCATTTTCATATAGAAAATCGAAACATAGAGTGTATATTTGTAGTAGCATGAATTGTTCTATTGTCTGTCATTAATAAAGTTTAAGTATTAGAATATTATGAATAAATCACCTGATACTTATATATTTAAATATTGATATATATCACTCTATAAAAATGGAATCATATATTCAAGTAGGTTTCAAACTGAAAGTATTACTTCAAAAGAAGACTTGAAATGATTTATACCTAATTATAACAAAATCTAAGATTTAAGAAAACATGTTTGTTTTTACTTCCATTACTATGTTCACAGGATGTGGCATTACTTCTTCATTTTATGGAATTGGGAAAAAATGCTTTTATAGCTGGTTTCATATTGACTGATTGATATGTGATTATGAATTATTTAATTGCTTCCCACCTAAGGTTATTAAAGGTTGCACATGCACAAGATTTATAATTAATATTTATAATTTAACCTAAACAAAAACATCCCTGCTTCTTATAGTGTTAAGCTTGTCAGTTTTACATTACAACATTTTAGTAGTTCCATTTGAAAACTTGAAATTTTCCTTTAAACATCTTTAAGTATCAGCTGTAATACTTCATTGTTACTAATAATATTTTCAAAAATTTGTAACAAAACTTTTAATTTCAAGAAAAAAAAACGTTATAAATGTTTTTTTTTTTTTTTAAACTTGGGAGCGGGTTTGAATTGCCCGAAGCACTGCTACCTTAAGGTATATAATACTTACCTCCCTGATCTAGTCAAATAACCCCTTCCCTCTTACCAGGTTTAGGAGTTTCCTGACTAGAGTTTTACCTTCAGCATCCACCAAAGCCGTTCCATCACCAAAGAGGTTAAAGCGCCTCTCAGCAAGTACTTCACATCTGTAAATAATGTGTGTGGCAGTCTCTAGTTCCTGCCCGCATAATCTGCACACTGGCTCATCTTTGTAGATACCCATTTTATGCAAATGTTTCCTTAGTCCACAGTGTCCTGTGAGTTGACTTGTGACTATCCTCAGTTCCTGCCTAGACAGATAGATGAGACTCTTCTGCAGCCCCAAGGAAGGTTTCCTAAGGGTTAGCTTACTGTGTCTCATCCCTTCGGCCCTGATCCAGTGCTCACAGTGTCTTTCAGCCATCCACCTTCGCACTGTCATCTTGACCATGGATTTGGAAATACCCACCGCAGGCTCCGGTCCAATCAGGGGAGTCGAAGACCCCTCCCTGGCCAGCGCATCTGCGGCTTCATTTCCAAGTATTCCCCTATGCCCTGGCACCCAACCTAACTTGATTTGATTGGGCCTTGCCAGAGCTTGTAGGTTAATTAGGCACTCCCTGACTATGGCCGAGGTGACCATGTGTCCGTTTAGTGCCTTAATTGCTGCCTGACTGTCGGAGAAAATAGAAATTCGGGTCCCGTGTGTTTCCCTTCTCGCTATCTCTCCCAGACAGGCATTTATAGCATATACTTCGGCCTGAAAGACAGAGGTATGCCTCCCTAAGGAAAAAACTAGTTCTACCTTTGGGTTTTTACAATACACCCCCGCTCCAGTGCCGAAGTCCATCTTGGAGCCATCTGTGTACCAGATCTGAGCTCCCGATGTTAATGTCCCCGACCATTCCGTCATAGTTTGGTGGACCTGGTCAGGTGCAAACATTCGAGTAATGTGGTCGCTGCCCATTTCCAAGACGGGTTCTTTGACCACGCACTCAATACTCATATGTCCCGAGACATCTGGGAGGTTAGCCCAGTTGCTCGAGTTGCGCAATCTCCATGCCGCCAGCCTCGCCTCTCCCCTAAGGACAAGCTGAAGGGGAGGGAGGTTAAGCATTACTTCCATTGCTGCACCTGGTGTAGTTGAAATCGCTCTCAGTGTGCACAGACAGGCCAATCTCTGGATAGAGCTCAGTTTAGCTCTTGTCTGTGCCTGGTTGGCCTTTGTCCACCACACCAGAGCTCCATAGGTAATCATAGGTCTTATCACCCTCAGATACATCCAGTGCATCATTGATGGCTTCAGTCCCCATTTCTTACCCACCATTCTTCTCACAGTCATCAGTGCCCTTTTGGCCCTGTTAACTGTCCTCTCAAGATGTGGGTTCCAGATGAGTTTCCTGTCCAGAGTAATTCCCAGGTACTTCACCTCCCCCACAAACTCAAGGTATTCACCAAACAAGCGGGGCATCCTGGTCGTCAGATCTTTTCGCTGTCTGGTGAAGTTAATGAGAGCAGTCTTTTTTGGATTTACCCTAAGGTTCTCCTTTTTACACCACTCTTCAATCAGTCGTAGAGGATTTCTGATTACCTCAAGGACTGTATCAGGGAGTCTGCCCAGGATCAGAACAACTATGTCGTCCGCATATCCTAGACGGAAATACCCCTGTTCATTCAGGAGTTCAATAAGGTTGTCAACCACTAGGCACCACAACAGAGGAGAGAGAACCCCCCCCCCCCCCCCCCCCCGTGCATAGCCCAGACTTGTCTCCGCCCTTCTGACCTCCGGTTAGTGTTTTCCTATACTGGTCCCACTCCCCGTTCTTTTTTGCTCTATTAAAGAGTCTCCTGGTGGTCTTCCGAAGTTTGGCTAGCTTCTTGTTCCACCATGACGGATCCCCTACTTTTCTCCCCTCACTGAGAGGGCAGTTATCAGTAAAGGATTGTACTAGGTAACCTATACGATTCAGTCGAGATAATATTGACTAGTTTACCAGGCTAACTAAATTATTCCGCTGTTTTTTTAAAGCAATTGGAAATAGCCAACAGAAACAGCACAACTGATAAGTCGACTCACGAATTATATCTAGTATGGGAACTCCCGGCTTACAACTAGCACCCCGACTCCCGGCTTATATCTGGTATGCATCTGCAAACTGGCTGGATTTACAGTTACTCTATTCAATCATAAAATTGTTCTTGGGGTTTATTGTCCTTGAAGATCGGTAAGACCTTTGAGTTGATTTTTCATAATATAACGACTTACAAGAATTTATATTGAAGTAAATAAAAACAAATAATAACGTGACAATTAATTTTAACTTGCAGTTTTTGAATTATTTAATTGCTTCCCACCTAAGGTTATTAAAGGTTGCACATGCACAAGATTTATAATTAATATTTATAATTTAACCTGACTCTTGTACATGTTTTGTAATTAAAATAAAATATATCTTATTTTGTAAATGCACATCGAAATGTTCTTTGTAGGTCTTTTAAGAACAATAAAGAAATATAGCCGATTATTGATAAGTATTTCTAATCTTAATAATTTTATATAAATTAAAAATATATACAATTAATTTTTTTAATGACGTTAAAATACACAAAACAAAACGTGATGCATAACTCATAAACAAAAACATCCCTGCTTCTTATAGTGTTAAGCTTGTCAGTTTTACATTACAACATTTTAGTAGTTCCATTTGAAAACTTGAAATTTTCCTTTAAACATCTTTAAGTATCAGCTGTAATACTTCATTGTTACTAATAATATTTTCAAAAATTAGTAACAAAACTTTTAATTTCAAGAAAAAAAATGTTATAAATGTTACAAATAAACATAAAATATCTGCTTTTTTGTTTGTTATAACTGAAATCTCTATAAACTCCCATTGTTTTTAGAAATGCCAATAGCATATTATCCAGAACTTTTTAAATATATTGTTACATGATTACTGAAGATGTTGCAAGTAAGCCATTTTATTAAAAGTGTATCAGAAAAAACTGTTTTTGTTGTTGTTATTTTTCTATATGTTCTGATGTATAAATGTGTGATAGAAATCCACTGAGGATGTGTATTTCCATAAGGTATTGATGGAATAAACCAGTTATAACACACTCGTCACCCTAGAAGTTATACGAGGTCTGTTCAAAAAATACGCTGACTGTTTGAATTACGGGGCTCAAGTTAGTTTCAGGAGAACCCGCTTGGTGTCGCTAGGTTTGTATAAATCAGCTGACTAAAACGTGGTATTTCAATCGCAGATATCTTTATTTGTTGATGTGTTACACGCAGTTTAGTAAAGAGTGTTTTTTTGTTTGTTGGATTTTAAAATGGACAGCCTGAAGGAGCAACGAATTGCTGTGAAATTTTGTGTAAAACTAGGGAAATCTGCAACAGAAGCATTTCCCATGCTTAACACGGCCTACGGCGATGTTGCCATGAAGCATAGTGCATGTTTCAAGTGGGATGAACGTTTCAAGGGTGGCCGACAGTCGATTGGTGACGGTGAGCGTGAAAATTGATGTCTGACCATTAGGGAGCTTTCCGAAGAGTGTGGGATATCAGTGTGATCTTGTTACGAGATTTTGACCGAAAAATTGAAGATTCACCGCGTCGCTGTGAAATTTGTGCCACGCCTGATGACCGACGACCAAAAAGCCAATCGGGTCCGGGTTTGTCGGGAACTGCTTGATCGTTCAAATGAAGATGAGAACTTTTTGTCAAGAATTATAACCGGTGATGAATCATGGTTGTATGGTTACGACATTGAAACGAAGGTCCAATCATCCCAATGGGTGAGTCAAACGTCCCCAAGACCCAAAAAAGCTCGCTAAGTTCGGTCGAATGTCAAGGTGATGCTGACAGTTTTTTTTGATGCTAAGGGTGTTGTTCACTACGAGTACCTCCCTGAAGGCTCTACAGTCAACCAGATTACCTACATTGAAGTACTGAAACGTCTGAAGGACGCCGTCCGACGCAAAAGGCCAGAACTGTGTAGAAGTGATAACTGGTTTTTCCTTCACGACAACGCTCCAGCTCACTCAGCACTCAGAACTCGTGAGTTTTTGGCCAAACACTCGATCACTGTTCTTTCTCACCCTCCCTACTCACCTGACCTTGCTCCTTGTGACTTTTTCTTATTCCCAAAACTCAAAAAACCCCTCAAAGGAAGAAGATTTGAAACGCTTTCGGAGATTAAGGCAAATGCAACAAAGGAGCTGAATGCAAAAGAAGTGTACCAGGACTGTTTTAACAAGTAGAAACACCGTTGGGATAAGTGTGTGCGTTGGGGAGGAGAGTACTTTGAAGGAGACCCAGACGTGTAACTTCCAAATAAAGTACTTTTTTTATGACCTTAGTCCGCGTATTTTTTGAACAGACCTCCTACTGTAGGGCTAACAGGCAGGGCCAATCTAGATATTGGATGGATCCAATATCCACTTGCTGGAGCAAGTTGTCATTTTTATCTCTCTTTCTTTGGTTTAATGTGATTTGCTAGTTGCACCTCTCACTTTCTCAGCATTGTCTCTCATTTATCTTATTGAGTAAAGTAATAAATTGAATAGTTGTATGTATATTAGACTCCTATATATTTGTATGTGTATAGCTTGTGTAAGTTGAAATCATAAATATTATAAATATGTTCACTCCTAAACAACAAGCTATTAAAGTACCTAAAATGATAAAATATAAAAATTGTTTCACTTAGAAGAAGAACCAAAATAATGTCAATGGATGAATATAAGTCATCTATCATTAAATATCCCATTTTTGGCCTTTACTGTTACCGCTTGTTCTTGGAGACAGTCTTCCTTTCTAGTCAGTAACTCTGGTTACTGCTCCCTCTAAAGAACATTACCCTCAGTTGGCTATCTTCTGTTTGAACATATATGATAGTCTTTTGTTTTCCTCAACAAGATTTGTATCTATTTGAATATTTTGATCATATCTTACAGTACCTTACCATTAACCCCCCCCCCCACTGAAACTATTTTATCATTTACAAATATATTCACAAACTAAGACTGTGAAAATGTATGGCAAATATGTCATGAGAAGCTAGAAAAACCACACTAACACAGCACAAATTCTAGACATAATCAGGCACTATTTTAGAAAAAACGCAACAGCTGTAATTGTGGCTACTGGATACTCCAAGAACTGAGTCAGGCTGGAAATGCTGGTTACTGCACACAGCAAATGTATTTGACTCATTTAAACTCATTATAATATTTTGTAATTAGTTATCTAAATTTTTTGTCTGAACTGTTAATTGCATAGTGAGGAGCAACCGTTTTCAACAAGTCAATCTTACTTGAAATATAGAATTATTGATTTTTATAGGCTGTACTTTAGTCTTCTAGTTTAATTATAAATTTACTACAGAGAGTTAACTCTCTCTTAAAATTTCTTGACCTATTAAAATTTAGGCTCTGTGTCTGCTTGTACTAGGTTTAGAATTATTTTGTTCATTCGAATTTTTATAATTATATTTTCTTATTGTTGTTATAAACAATCAATAGTGTTTAATTTAAGATGATTCATTGATTGAATCATTCTTAATTTATTTAGATATCTTGCCTTTACCAGTATAATCATACTGTAAGAGGATACATTTTACGTATTTTGTAGAAACATTTGTTCCAGAATATGTTCTATAGCCTTTTTCTGACTCTGTATATGAACTATTCAATAAAATGGAGCTATCCACTAATTGCTTTGTAATATATATTGTAGTTATAGCATGTATGTAAAATGGAGCTATCCACTAACTGCTTTGTAATATATATTGTAGTTATAGGATGTATGTAAAATGGAGCTATCCACCAACTGCTTTGTAATATAATATATTGTAGTTATAAGATGTATGTAAAATGGAGCTATCCACCAACTGCTTTGTAATATATATTGTAGTTATAGGATGTATGTAAAATGGAGCTATCCACCAACTGCTTTGTAATATAATATATTGTAGTTATATGATGTATGTAAAATGGAGCTATCCACCAACTGCTTTGTAATATAAATTGTAGTTATATGATGTATGTAAAATTGAGCTATCCACTAACTGCTTTGTAATATATATTGTAGTTATAGGATGTATGTAAAATGGAGATATCCACTAACTGCTTTGTAATATATATTTTAGTTGTAGGATATATGTAAAATGGAGCTATCCACTAACTGTTTTGTAATATATATTGTAGTTATAGGATGTATGTAAAATGGAGCTATCCACTAACAGCTTTGTAATATATATTGTAGTTATAGGATGTATGTAAAATGGAGATATCCACTAACTGCTTTGTAATATATATTTTAGTTATAGGATGTATGTAAAATGGAGCTATCCACCAACTGTTTTGTAATATATATTGTAGTTATAGGATGTATGCAAAATGGAGCTATCCACTAACAGCTTTGTAATATATATTGTAGTTATAGGATGTATGTAAAATGGAGCTATCCACCAACTGCTTTGTAATATATATTGTAGTTATAGGATGTATGTAAAATGGAGCTATCCACCAACTGGTTTGTAATATATATTGTAGTTATAGATTGTATGTAAAATGGAGCTACCCACTAACTGCTTTGTAATATATATTGTAGTTATAGTATATACTCGTATGTAGTAGGTGTGAGAATAATCTTAATTTCTTGTTACACATTTCAGAATGCTGACCTTGAAGCAAAAGAATCCAAAAGTAATAACTCCCTAGAATTAGGTAAGTCATTTCCATCCACATTGTTTAAGAATATTTAGTTGTTTAAACTCATAACTTTTATGATCTTTGAGGATAAATTTTAATTTTGAATTAATGTAACAACTTGCTGAACTTATAATTCAAGTCAGTTTATGAAAAACTTATTCAGACAAAACTTGTTTGATATCACAAAGCTATCTTTGTCAGTGTCTTGGTTTGCCCTTGAGAGCATTTTTGAGCTTTAGGTTGGCAGTAGATTTAAAGACAGATTTTCTATAATGTGGTCAACAAAATGATATTGGGTTTATAATTTTAATATATACATGTTTTGTGTTTAAGTAAGTCTATTGTGTTGAGAAGCGGTTTATTTGTTGATGTAGAGAATGTCTAGGTTGTTCTTGATGTCTATCCAAGTGTGTCCTTTTTATATTCTACAATTGGAAAAAGGAGATTCAGTGTCATATTTAATAGAGTATATATCTTGAATTTTGTTGTCTATTACATTCGGTGAAACTTAATTAATCCTTTAACAATAGTTTATTACTATCTGAACTTTAGCTTTATAAATTTGTACAAACTTGCTGAGACAGAACGTTTTTGATCGTTCCTTGGGGATCTTCGTCAGTGTCTAAATTTTCTGCTTGGAGTTATTGTTAGGTTAAACTATGACGGTTTTAAAGGCAGGTTTTCGATAGTATCAAAGAGTATGTGTGATTTGTATTGGGTTTGTTCGTTTAATATGCTTGTATTTTGTGTGTTTCAAGTGTTGCAAGTTTCCAATCGGACTGAATATAGCATCCAGATTCACCTGATGAAATGACTGTTAATGTGGAAGGAGATTTCGCTTGCACCAGATCGTGATAGTGTTTGCGCAGTAATTTGCATCCTTATTAGTCTATTTTTGTGTTTAATATTTGTGTACATGACTTTTTATGACATAGAAAATCTCACCAGATATTTGAAATTTTAATAAATAATTCACACACACACACACACACCACACCACACAATAGCACAGCATGCACACACACACACACACACACACACACACACACACACACACACACACACACACACACACACACACACATTTACACCAATGTATGCTAGTATGAAATTATTTCTTGTATCTTTACAAAATTTATTTATTTTAATATTGCCAAATAAGAATGAAAATGAGGTTCTAGTAAAATATTGTTTATCTCATAGTTATTTTGAAGTGATTTATATTCTTTGGTCTAGTTACACTATAACTGTTCTCCATTATTATGCCATTATTATGCCAAAATGTGACACAAATTAATTTCTTCATCTACATTACTTCAAGTATGTTACTGTCTTTACTATATATTTTTTTTTCATGTTTTAGTGAGAACCATACAGACAGTAACAAATTATTTTTTAAACTGTATATATATATATATATATATATATATATATATATTATATACATAACTGTATATAACTAACGTTTTCTATCGCTATGTGGCGATCTTCATCAGTGTCTTCTGCTTGGAGATGTCGGGTCAGCGGTGACAGTTTTAAAGGCAGGTTTTTGATAGTATCAAAGAGTATGTGTGATTTGTATTGTGTTTGTTCGTTTAATATGTTTGTACTTTGTTTTTTTGTGTATCTGTAAATTTCATATTGTTCTAGTGTGTTGAGATGTGGTCCTTTTTTGTTAATGTGTAAGATTTCTAGGTTATGGTAAATGCCTGTTTAAGGTGATTGGAGAATGCGGAGTTGATGTTCTGTTTGGGCGATTTTGTGTGTTCTACTTTTACCAACAATGTAGGGTTTTTTTTATAACAATCCCTTTAAAAACCATAGTTCTAGATAGAAAAATTAAACTAATATAATTTTAAATAACAACTTGGAGCAACTGTGGTATAATTTGTTAAAATTTTAAATAAATAAAATCTCTTTAACACAAAACTTTTTATTTAAATCTTTGTATATATTGTGATATGTTGTCCTTATCAACATATTAGTCATATCAAATTTCAAAGACCAGAAAAATCAAGCATTACTGAACATATCCTAAAAACTAAACATAAATTAACTAAATACTTTATTTAAATGAGTTAAAAACTGTAAAATAAAAAAAGTATGTTAAACGGTTTAGGAAGTTTGATTATTAACCCTTTGCACTCCACAAGGAACTGAATCTAACATCACAAAAAAACTAGTTCCACTCCACTGTCGGATTGAATCAGACATATATTGCAACCCAATTATTACGTAGTTTAGAAAGTTTTACATAATGATAATGTATACGATGTTAATTTGTTGTGTTAGGACACTGGTTGGCTGTATTTATCATTATATTTTCAGAAAATAAACAACTGATTCCAGACAGTTGTTTACGATGAACTTCACAGTTAGCAGCAGACAGCTGGGCTAGTTGATCGATCTCTGTTTATGTGAATATAACATAATTCATGTTTTACTTTTATGGATTTTGGGGGTATCAGTAGTGAACTTATTCTGTATAACTTAGACAACAGCTTATCTCCAATACGCCAACTCAACCGCCGCAAGCTGCTCATTGAAGTTCTTGTTGCTAATGTTTGAAACATTTGTAGAAATTGGGTTAGGCCAACTTCAATTTATATTCCAATAAGAATAAATATATTATACCATTCTATTAGAGTCCATAACGGAAAAGAAGTGAAAGACTGCGTAGTATACTTTAACAGAAAAATAGCAGAAGGTAGGAAAGAGACAATTTTTTACTACAGCTGCTTGCCCAAATAACCCAAGATTATGTCCAAACATTTGACAAGTTTCACACTGTTTGACAAGCTTTGACAAGTTTCACACTGTGAAAGACTACAAATAATAAGTTGAAGTATTTTTCAAGTGGGCAATGAAAGCAGTAAGAGTAAATAAACTAAGCCTAAACAAATGAAACCATTTTGAATAGCTTATATGACATATTTTAATAATTTATGTTTAGGCTTGTATATTTTTCTGTGCTAGTATTATAAATACAGCAGAACTTGGACAACTCAAATCTCTATAAACCATACAAAATTCTATTTATCAAAAAATTCAAATTAAACAATTCGCAAAAATGGGAATTAAAACACTAAGACTACTTTACATTCTAAAAGTCCTTTAATGAAAAAATTATATATTGTACATATTCTGTAAAACATAAAATAAATTATTTACAATAGATAGAATATAAAGTACTACAGTACTGTATTTATAATGATAAAATAACAGCTACATAGGTGTAATTTATATTCTGTACATATTTACAGTTTTTGGAAAAAGTCAGTAATCTTTATTTGTTTTTCAGATTTAAGTTTCTCATTAATAACATAGGATTCTAACTTCTTTATGTACATGAATATAAAGTCACTTACATCTTTTTGGGATTAAAGCGTCTTCTTTTTTCTCGGATATGATCAAATGCTTCTGTTGTGCGTGGTACGTATATTTCCTCTGCCACATTCTCCTTGTCACCTGATGTGTGGTTTCCATTTTCTCCTAATTCTGAGGTGTTGTCTGCATCAGTCAATCGCCACACACTGCAAACACTTCGTCAACGTTCACAAAGTCTTCATATGAAATGGCAGTCTGAAACAACGTCCTCCCAGTTGTCAACAGAATATCCTAAGCCAACCACAGTTTTGTCATCAACTCTACTATCAGTGTATTTTATTTAAACTGCTTTATTTTAAAGCAATTTTTATTATTTTTTTTCTGTCACTTGGTCTGTCTTAACCTTGTTTGCACATCTGTGAGGTTTGAAGAATTCCCAATGCAATTTTTAGTACACTTAAATCTCCTGGAGAATGTTCTCGGCGAGAATACCACTGTAGAATTGTTTGAGATTTTTATAATCCCTTGGTTTATTGGCTGTACTAGTGGTGTCATGTTAGCTGGGAAAAAACAATTCACATTTTTCATAAGTAATATCCTTTTATAAGCTGTACAATTGTCAATGAATAAAATAATATCACGATTTTGTTTTCAAAACTTTTTATTGAGATTTAAGATCCAACTCTCAAAGAGATCACTAGTCATCCTGGCTTTTACACTAGAACAATTCTGTACAGGTTTTTATTTCATGTTTTTGAACAACATGGTTAAGCAGTTGGAGGGATAGCTGGAAATTCCTGACCTCATAATGGGGTTATATTTACTCCCCACCCACATTTCTGAGATCCATTCTTGGCTTGAAATACTTACAAAAAATATAAATCTCTATTAGAAACAAAAGTTCAAAATAACCACGATTTTTTTACCATTGTTGAAATACTAGAGACCAACCACAAATTCAAATTATAGAAGTTCGAATTATCCAAGTTTCACTGTACGTTTTCTGCTTGGAAATATGGTTTTTAGTGCAATTTTTTTTTCTTTTTCAATAATTAGATTCATCAAAGTAAACTATGTCACATTCAAACCTAGTTGCAACTAACTACTATAGTATGTACACCATCCTTGGCATTTTTATACATGTGCATAATTTTACATTTTTTTAAAATAAATGTTACAAATAAATTTTTGTAATACTACTTATGCATATTTTTCTATTCAGTATTACTTTGGGCTTCAAATAACTCCATAATTCTTCATGAGAAAGATGTTATTTCATGAGCAAATCTAAAAATAATTTTTTTTTAATAATAAACGTTTTATGAGGCCTACTGTATAAAAACTTCAAGATTTCAACATATTAAACACATATTACCGTTCTTCATTTTGTTCTGAACACTATGATACACGATAATATATATTTATTTGAAGGCTTAATTTTTTAGTGAATAATTTAATATACATGTGCAAAACACTTGTTGAATAATTGGATCTGTTTAGCTGCTGAGGACCAAACAATTAAGGTTAATGAATATGACAAAAATAAATATATTTCTCAAATTCATTCATGATTCATTCATTCATAATATTTATCTGTCATCTCTATTTCTCTATTATATATGTTAGATAAGAGATATTTGTAGTCTTATAATTTTGTGTAAAATGTTTTAGTAAAACTTTAAATTCAAATATTGTAACGTTTACTCCCTTACTGCATCAAGGTGATAAACCTAACCTTACTTTGGGCATATTGATCGGCTGATAAGAAAGAAAGGGACCCTGCTGCAACCTGATTGGTCAGTTAGTGTAAGAGCTTTAATGATGTGTATATAATAAATGTAACTTAGATCAAATATATTTATTCTTGTAACAATTTTCTCTCAAGATGATTGTTTTGCATTCAAAATGTACATAAAGATTTAAATAAAATGTTTTCTATGGGTTCCCCCATCTCAGGCATCCTAGCAGAAATATTCCTACATAACATCGAACAACAATACATTCTACAGAACAACAAACATACACAAAAAATAATTTATTACCATAGATATGTAGGCGACATTTTACTATTATACAATGGCTACAAATGGGAAATCAAACAACTACACAATTACATTAATACTATACACCAAAACCTCACATTTACCCTCGAATTAGATGAACAATAAAATAAACTTTCTAGACCTTACCATCACCAAATACATTTTCAAAATATACAGAAAACCAACAATCATCGATACTGTCATACATAACACATCTAATCACCCCACACAACACAAACATGCTGCATTTAACCATATGTTACACCGGCTAATCAATATAGCTATGGTACAAAAAGACTATGACGAAGAACTCAATACAATAAAATACATCACTCAACAAAACGGGTACCAACATACACATGAAAATTAAACATAAACAACATCACCAAACGGCCACGCTGACAAACCATACAAAAAAACAAATACATATCCCTCACTTACCACATCAAAAACACACAAAATAGCTTCAACATTAAAAAAACTTAATTACCAAATATCTTACAAAACAACAAATACATTAGGACAACACATAAAACTCTTTCAACAATCAGACAAACACAATCCATCCAGTATTTACAAATTGACATGTAATGAATGACTTAGCTATTATATCGGCCATACTGGTAGATCATTAACATACTGATGAACACATTAACCAAAGAAACAACACAAACCCAAAATCCAGCTACGCAACACACCTGAAAAACACGCGACACACACACAGAAATACATTATAATTTAAACATGCTCCACATATTAAAACAAAGTAAAAAACTTACAACGTTAGAAAAATACAAAAGATACAAACACTACGCAGCAGATAAAGAGAACATATTAAATGACCACACACACTTTGAAGTAAACAGCTTGTTCCATTTCATAATAAACAATCAACCTAACCCATCCCCATTACACTCATAAATCTCATACCGACAACCTTTATACTTTATGGGATGCTGCCAGTAGAGGCTTACCTTCATAAAAAAAAGATTGTTTCGAAAAGCGTCAGCAAGTAAGCCCCATATGTTTTTACTTAGTTTAGTATTATTTAATGATAGTAAAATGTTTTAAAGAGGTTTTATTCATTTGAAATAATGTAATTTTCTTTAAAATCTTTATTTGATAATTATTTTCGTAGTTCAACTCAAAATTATAAATAATTTTTTTTTATTATAAAATTAATAAATATTACAAAATAATTTTCAATATACCAATAATTTGTTTATGTTGCATAAGTATTTCTTTATGTAGAACAAAGTTTGATTCAAATATCTCCTATTTGTAAAAAAAAATATGAATTGTTGACTGGTTTTGCTGATCTCTGGTTTTTGCTGAAATTATAAAAATAACTAGTTTATAATTTTTTTTTTTTTTAATACATCTTTAGGAACTCAGAATTAAATAGAACTTTGAACATTTCGCAAAAACGTTTTTTCTACCTAATAGTACATAATCTGTTAGTTGCCTTTTATATGACCCGCGTGCTAAGGGTTAATATTCGTGTGCTAAACATTAAAATAAGTAATTAAAAAAAGAAAAATTATTTTAAACAATATCAATAAAACTCGTTTACGCTATATATGCTATTACAACCTATCATTTCAAATGTGAAAAAAGTAACTTTCCATTTTTTCTGCGGAAAAAAAGTTGATATTCGGGTTCTACACATTAAAATAAGTCATTTAAAAACAAAAAAAATTTTAAACCAACTTCATCAAGACTATATTTTTACCCCCTTATTTTAACAGGAAGTTACAAAAAGAAAAATCGGAATCAGCTCTTTAATCAATGGAGAATTCAGTATCGATGATTCCGCAATACCAATAGAATCGACGATTTCTGGAATCGACCCATCACTAGTAAAAAAAACAAATGTTACTTGTGATTTAAGTTTGTGTTAACTTATAGTTTCCTTCTAACATTGTTCACTTCAGATGTACCAAAAAATTTACTAATTTAAAAAAATATTTCCATATATTTGCACGATTTTATTAATTTAGAATTTTGTGTTAATGTAATCAAATTTGAAACACTCTTTGTGTATATGTATTGCAACTTTACAATGTCACTACACTCATTTTTACTCTCTTGCAACAAATGTTCCATTTCAATCACCACAGATTTTCCATTTTTACACAGTAATACGACAAAAAGAAGCTCCCAACCAACACTAATTAAAAACTATGCTGAGTGACAAACTTCAATCGACATAAAGACCAAAGAAGGATTTTATTATATTTAGAACATCTTGACACTCAAATTATAGGCTACAAATATCTATATTTATGTTGTAAGTTTCAAGAAACAATAGATATTGTGTAGACAATATGGAAGTCTAGTTTTTTTACGTGACATACCACTACAAATAAACTTTCTTGAAGAAACAATAAAAATTCATGACAAGCGAAGCTCGTCCATGAAACACAATGGGTTGGTAGGCATTTAAAAGAAATTGTTTGTAATAGTTGAAAAAATATTACAATATGTATGTCTCAATAATGAATTATTTTTTCTAAAGCTCAATTTAAATTAAAAATATAATAATTTATATATTAACACATAACATTTTTAAATTTCAGATAATCTGCAATATGGGATGAAAAACCCTTACAAATGTTCTCTCTGTAATTTTTCAACTGCATGGGCAAAGAGCCTGAGAGTTCACAAGTATACTCATTCTAGAGGAAAACCTTATAAATGTTCACAATGTAATTATTCAGCTGCACAGACAAACCGTCTTAAAGTACATATGAATATTCATTCTGGAGAAAAGCCTTACAAATGTTCACAATGTAATTATTCAGCTGCAAATCCAAATAGCCTTAGAATTCATGTGCGTACTCATTCCGTAGAAAAAACTTATAAATGTTCAAAATGTAATTATTCAACTTCAAGTTCAGTTGATCTTCAACAGCATATGCATATTCATCCAAAAAAAAAACCTTATATATGTTCACAATGTAATTATTCGACTTCAGATGAAAGTAGCCTTCAGCGGCATATGTATACTCATTCCGGAGAGAAACCTTACAAATGTTCTCAATGTAATTTTTCAACTTCATGGGCAAGGACTCTCAAAGTACATATGTGCATTCATTCTGGAGAAAAACCTTACAAATGTTCACAATGTAATTATTCAGCTCCATATTCAAACAGCCTTAAAGAACATATGCGTACTCATTCCGGAGAAAAACCATTCAAATGTTCACAGTGTAATTATACAGCTGCACGTGCAAGCAACCTTAAGCAACATACGTATACTCATTCCGGAGAAAAACCATTCAAATGTTCACAATGTAATTATTCAACTTCATACTCAGTTGATCTTCGACAGCATATGCATATTCATTCCAAAGAAAAACCTTTTAAATGTTCTCAATGTAATTACTCGACTATATGGGCATGTGGCCTTAAAAAACATATGTATATTCATTCCATAGAAAAACCTTACAAATGTTCACAGTGTAAATATTCAACTGCAAAACCAATTAATTTTAAACATCATATGTATACTCATTCTGAAGAAAAACCTTTCAAATGTTCACAGTGTAATTATTCAGCCGTACAGGCAGTCCACCTTAAAGTACATATGTATACTCATTCTGGGGAAAAACCTTACAAATGTTCACAATGTAATTACTCAACCTCATATGGAGGTAGCCTTAAACAGCATATGAATACTCATTCGGAAGAAAAATCTTAATAAATGTTTTGTAATGTAATTATTTAACTGTATAGGCAAGTAACCCTAAAGTACATATGAGTGCTCATTCCAGAGAAAAGTAATACCAATCTTTCCATGTAAATATCCACCTACACAGGCAAACTACCTTTAAGTGCATATTGTGTTCATGCTGAATAAAATCCTTAAAAATATTCACAGTAGAATTATTTGACTACATACCTAAGCAAACTTAAAGAACATTCTTACTCATCCCTGATAAATGTTCACAATATAATTATTTGACTACAGGTGCATGCAACCATCAAATGCATAAGAGTATACATTCCTGAGAAAAACTTAGTCAATGTTCACAAGGTCCATATTCAGCTGCAGGGGCAGACTTACTTAAATACAGATAGAGACTCATTCTGGAGAAAAACCGTACATTCCACTTATTCAACTGCACATTTTAAATATCTAGCATTTTCATTTTTTACAAAAACCTTATAAATGTTTACTATGTAATTGTTCAGCTACATGATCCATAGTTTTTATATAGTTTGAAAACATTAATTTAAAAAGTTTCACACCATTTTTTTAAAATTATAAAATCTCTACCTTAAAAATCTACTTATATGTACATTTCTTAATTAATTCATTTTCTTGAAAAATAGGTTTGGTCTCAGGAAATTGCATACAGAGTTTAGTAATAATGATTCCTTTAAAATCATTATTAGAAGAAATAGGATAGATCTGGTTTGTTTGGGCTATATGGTACTTAACGTATTATCGCCAGTAATGGAAAGTGATTTGTAAACCTGTTATTTAGTCACTGATACTCGTAAATCGCAGTTCAAACTGTAGATGAAGAAGCAGGTTTACACTGACCTGTTCCATAGCGAGATGAAGTATCAGGTTCTTGAAGGAATCACACCATGCCTACATGTACAACAAAACCTGAGCTATTTACAAACTGTTCAGCCGGATAAGCAAACTAAGGTCGAGCGTAAACTATCTTGTGAGTATGTTGGGGACCTGGAGTCAGAGTAGGACGTGTGTCAGTCACTGATTTGACAAACGGTTTCAAACGAAATGAACAGGAAATTAGAACATGGTTTTTTTACTGTGAATGTGATTTGTGTCGGCAACCTGTGGTATTGTGCTTTCTAAATATAGTTCTGAAACAGTTTTGTTTAAAGTAGTTCCTTCATTTATAAATAATTTGTTTCAATAAAGTCGATTATTTTTAGGTGTTATTTTTAATTTATATTACGATAAATACAGTCGTGCCTGAAAGTGAAATGGCTAGAGTGAACAAGAAGAACCAATGGTACATAACTTATAGTTATTACACCCATATATGAAACAAATATAATAGGCTTAATATCACTAAAAATCCTATATTTCTATGTTGTAACAGTTTTGATATGCATGAATTATATTAAGGTACATGATATTACACCAAATAATAAATAAAAGTACAAATTATAAATAAAATCTATATTTAATATTTATGAAAACACAAAACAGTTTTTGTTAAATTTTTTAGTCTTATAGTTTTACACAAATTTTAACAAAATTACAAATCACAAAATTATTCAATTCTTTCTATTAGCTCACACTCTCTTTATACACATACAGGAATAAATATAAGTAAGTGCTACTATAGGCAAGTTTGTAAATATTTACAAGTGTTTTAATGAAAACTAGTAACTCACGTAAAGATGGAATCAACAAATATTTAACTTCATGTTTTACTAGAATGTTGGTATTCCACAGAACAGTTAATCAAAATAACACATTTCATTTTCCTAAACAGAGAGGTTATATCAGAAAATTTAATTTGTGCATTTAAATAAGAGCCAAAATATTTTTAAAGTAATTATGGTGCAAGTAAGTGAATACTTTAGAAACATCATCACAACAAACAAAACCACAAAAAATCACCCACAAAATAATCACACTCACCAAACCTATAGTAGTACAAAACTACTTATCTGAAGTATTCACTTAGTTACACAATAATTACTTGTAGTGAATTATTACTTATATTAATTACCTATTTCACTACCCATATTTCACTACCTGTAGTGAATTCAAGATGATTATAAGAAGCAACTTTGAAAAATGTGTTTAATAGTTCTAAAGATAGGATTCTAGAGTTGTAGTATTTGGTAATTATGAAGTCCCATGTGATACTTATGGTAAGCTCTATAAAGGTCAAACAAGAAGGAAAATGTTGACAAGATTTAAACAACACATATCACATATTTAACGAAGCCCTGAAAAATAAAGAATCACAAAACTTATTTTGAATAAAGGCTCAGAAATATTTTTTAGACATCAGAAATATAAAATTAATTAATAGCATTGAACATAGCAAATTATTGATGTTATTTGTAAGTATTGACATTTACTAAATGGAAATCTTGATGTTAATAAAGCTCCTATGTCTTATTCTTCAGCTTTTTAGTTTGTAAATACAATTAGTTAGATAATCTAATCTATATTTTGATCTGGCTTACACATAGTCTTAAGTTTAAAAATAGATTTTAGGATTTATGGAAGTACAAGAGTTCACTCCCTTTTTTAAGCTACATATCTGTTTAACCATTTTACATAGGTGAATAGGGCTCTAGAATTTTACAGAAAACAAAATATTATAAGGATGACAAGTTTGTTGTTGAAATGTATATTAGGAAATAATAAAATTCAATATTATTTACTTTGAAGCAAATGGTTTAGAAATTTTTTGTTTGTTTGTTTAAACTTATTTCCTGTACTACATTTTGTGGTGAAGGGAATTGATAGTACAAATGTACCAAATTTGTAAGATTTACTTTTTGCCAAAGTTCTTAATTTGGAATATATCTATTTGTATGTAGAGGTTGTAAGATTAGCTAAATGAAACTTCTTTAGTCAAAAAATTTTTAGTATCACCTGTTAAACTTTGTACTATTTAAAACTGACTAACATCTGTAGTTATAGATGAATTTATAATTAAGTATATCCTAACCTAAAATTGGTATAGGTTTATAATGGTGAAAAGGGGGATGGGGCTGATTTGAGTAATATCTTGCACACAACGTTTATATCTTAAAACATAATAAAAGCAAGCCTTTTAAATGTTACAGATTGATTGCTAAAAAAATCTATAAAATAATTATGAATTTTTCTGTATAAAAGGTGATTATTTTGTTTTTTTTATAACCTTAAGTTAATTTTAGTGGCATAAAGCTTATCCATATTATTTTAGTGTACTTCCTAAGAATAAGGGCACTTATTACAAAAAATAATAACTGTGAAATAATTTCTGTAAACCATTAGCGTCTTAGACTCATTTTGATTATATTTACTGCTTTTGAGACATTAGCCATACAATTATTATCCCACATTTGTTTTAATTTTCTCATAACATGTAAAGTGGTCCTACACTTACATTTACACGTTCTACTAAATTAAAACAATTAGAATTTTCTGCTAATAAAGCCGTATCACTTACAAACAATTTTATATCATGGAAGTAAAGTTAATAGTTGAGATACAAGGCTAAAAGGAAAATTTCAAAGATAATTAGCATTTTTTTAAATTGGCATTTGCAGGATGCAAAACTATTATAAAGTAATTATGCACTGCTAAACTTAATTTAGTTTACTATTTATTTCAATTTTTTTTTTTAATCATTGTTTGATAAATAAAATATAATTTTGCTAAATGACCTTAATTTTTTTATTATTAAAGGCTTACAAAGTTGTTTGCATTCTGAAGATAAGGCTTTATTTTTAGAAAGCTAATTTTATAAGTCAATAACTTTTTTAACTCAACTTTCTGTAAACAGTATCATCTTGAATATTGTAGTTCATTACGTTCTGTGAGACTTAATCACTTTTACATTAGTTTATGACTATCCGAACATTAAATTTTGTAAAAACTTACTGAGACAGAACGTTTTTGGTCGCTCCGTAACGATCTTCATCAGTGTCTTCTGCTTGAAGTTGTTGTTAGGTAATGCGGTAATGGTTTTAAAGGCAGGTTTTCGATAGTATCAAATACTCCCACTGAAACCAACCTATCCTTAAACTTCCTCGACCTAACATATATAACATAACAAAAAGCCATATAAAAAACACGGCTTTAACCCACAATGACATTCACACTTACCCACAACACCTCAAACCACCCTATCTAACACAAACACGCTGTCTTCAGACACGCTCCATAGTCTTAAAGAAGTTCCAATGACCATGAGAACATAAACAAAGAACTAGATACAATTAGATATTTAGCATACACAAATGGATACAATACCACAATAATAGATAAACTATGGCACAATATAAAAGAAAAACACTAAATTTAACACTACAGAGATGGAAAACAAGTATATCACAATACCATACACAAACAGAACATTAAATAAATTAGCCTACAAATTTCAAAAAACAGGATACAAAATAGCAAACAAAACTAATAACAATTTACATTACAACACAACAACAACAAAGATAAACTACAAGCAACAGGCATATACAAATTAAACTGCAACAAATTCTACATTGGGCAAACAGATTACAGCTTCAAACAAAGACTCGAGGAACACAAACAGAACACCAACTCATTATTTTACAATCACATAAAACAAACAGGACACAAATACACAGACATTTACCAAAACCTATAAATCTTAAACACCAACAAAAAAGGACCATATCTCAACACACTAGAACAATATGAAATTTACAAAAACAAAATACAAACATATTAAACGAACAAACCCAATACAAATCACACATACTCTTTGATACTATCAAAAACCTGCCTTTAAAACCGTCACTGCTAAACCTAACAACAACCAATGAAGATCGCTACGGAGTGATCAAAAACATTCTGTCTCAGTAAGTTTTTACAAAATTTAAAGTTCGGATAGTCATAGACTAATATAAAAGTGATTTAGTATCATCTTATTTAATCATCTGTAAATCAGTTTTGTTCTCTCTCTTTTTATTGTGTTAAAGTGTTGTGTTATAAATCTTAAACAAAATAGGAATCTCACATATAGAATAGAAGTGATAATTTGAGGTAGGCAGTCCCGTTTGCTTCTTAAACTTGGCTCACAAACATGCAAAATTATTTTTTATTTAATTTTGTGTCAAACCTTGTTTTAGTTACATAGTTGTTTGACAACTCTCTTTTATTGTAAGTAAAACATGAGTCAAATGATTTGAAATTATTACTAAACGACATTCAACAGCTGTAAATCACCATTCTTTCAGGCTAGATAAAATTTATAGTAAAAACGTGTCTCAGTAAAAGCAGAAAATGCAGCGAAAGGTTAAACAGCATTACAGCATCAAATTTTGTGTTAGACGAGTGATATCCAGTACATTGGGGAGTACTCAACAATATCAGAGAACCTGTGGAAATGGTTGCCAAAGCGATGGGGGAGAGATGCCAGAGCTGGACCACGACAAATTTGGGGCAGGCAGTGAATGGTGCTTTTTACCTATAAGTGTTAATAATATTATAGAGAAGGATAAATCGGATGAGGCCAGTTATCTTTGGAAATTGCATCATAACAATGCACCTAACCATACCTGCTCTAAGGTAACTAATTACCTGGGAAAACAGCAATGTGACAATTTCTCAACTCCCTTTCAATTCCGAGCTGCCCAGCAGATAATTTTATATTCCATAAAGTGATACTAGCCCTCAAAGGGCAGCATACCTATGCACTGCCAAAGAAGCTTGCACATGTACCCTTAAAGGGCTTCTACAATGTACCAGGTAGCTTTTGAGTCACAAAAAATATACTGCCAAAAGTGTGTCAACACTCGGTGGATATATTTTGAAGAATTTTGAGATATTTCAGTAATATCTGGAATAAGTCTATTTTCCTGAAGCTTTTCTTGGTATGTTTTATAGAGGGACTGTGTGTTTTGAGTGTATAAGGTGAGTAATGAAATGTTAGTTTTCAAGCAGCAAGATCTCTGCCCCAACTTCTATTTAAATTATAAATATTTTCAATGTTTGGAATATATTTTCCTTTATAAGGCTTGTACATTTTTGTACAATATACTGTAATGCAGTTTTATTTTATGGTCTTTTAACCTAGTGTTTTTTTATTTATCAATTTACATGGAAAAATCCATGATATTTCTCAGTATATATGTTTCGTGCTTGGTCAGTGCATTGTTCATTGGTGTAAGTAATGGACATGAGTCATGGCATTGAATAATGCACCGGCCCAATGTGAATGTATCTTACATACATAGTGATGTGAGAAATATCACTAGACAGTGGCATAGATAACACACTGCAACCCTCCAAAGTGCAGAAGTGTGCAACAGGTCAAGGAGGACAAACAAAATTATAAAAAATGTGTAAAAAACAATAATAGAGTCGTGAGTTGACTGATAGAATTGCTATGGTCATTCCTGACTGAATACAAGAAACTGAACAAATATCTTTTTCATCAAGTTTTGGAAGGGAAGGTTAAAGAAAGGGAGAAAATATTGTATAATATTTTAAATAAAAATAATATGACTTCCTAATTTCTTTAGAATAAATATATTTTTTTATTTATTTTTGCAAGCTGAAGATTTTTCTCAATGAAACTTAGTCAGGCCTCATTTTAAAAATTAGTCAGACTCTTTTGAATAATATACTTAGTATAGATTTTAATAGAATTTATTCAATCTAGGCAATAATAAAATGAAGAAGCTAATAGAAAACCTTTATTAGATATTGAAAAATTTACTGAATAAAAATTTTATTCAACAAATATAATTATTTGTTCTTAAAAAGTATCAAATGTTCCTAAAAATGTTTTTAATTTAAAAAATTGGAATAAAAATGTATAGCTCAAGATCATTACATTGAATTAATTATCGTAATATTCATCGAATTTTAATGCAAATAATATGTTTACTATCAGTATATTTATCAACTGATAAAAATATTCAATAATTACATTTTACCTTAATAATGTACGATAAATAAAGTGACTAATTTAATTTTTGAAAGAGATGTTCTACAACATAATCTATAACATAAAATCAGCTGTTATATGAAATCATATGTTGTCACTTAATTTAGCATAAAATATGAAAAGTGTTTCCTAAGGGTAACAGAAAGCCAAAGATTTTTCTCTGTGGAAAACATACAGTAAGGTCTGCATTAAGAAATAATCATTTCAATAAAATTTATTAAACATGCTACCTTGTTTCAGCATTTTCAAGCCATGCCCCGTAATGAACTTTTGAATTAAATGTAAATGAGAAAAAATAGAACAATATTCATGATTTAAACCATTGCAAAAACCTATACAATTTTTTGAGTGTAAAAACAACTGTTGAATGTGAAATTTAATTTCAGGATGTAATTATATTAGACAAATTTCCATCAAGAGTGGTAATGTTTTTGTATTGCTATTTGTTGATTTCTGGCAATAATTTCTATAAATAGACTTCAGCGTGATGTAAATTTTTATAACCTAAAATAAAAATTAAAAAAGTGAGCTTAACCACGAATTACAAAAATGGTCTTAGCATAAATACTAAGAAAAAACTCTCCCACTCCCCTCACACTAAATTGATCAATGTAAAACTGAAGGTGTACAAATTTATATATGGGGGGTGAGGGGTTACTGGAACCAACAAAGAGGGGGACATCTCTTATGCTACCATGGGTTCTTCTCGCTGTGCTGTGGAAGATTGTTACTTATGCCAAGTAGAGATTTTTGCCAAATGTTATTCAAAACCCTCAAGATGTACAACCCAAGAAGTTTTAATGGTTCATTCACTTCGATGTTAACCCAAAGATTCAGAGTTTGTAACTTGGTAGGGCCAATAATGTCTATGGGGTTTTTTAGCTTCTAGGGAAACACCCTGTGAAAATGAGAATCTAGAATAATGACTGGGCGTTGAAGGATTACTCATGCATATAATAATAAGATCCGTTTTTGTATGGCACAGATAAATTATATCAACCTTATTTATCTTCTAACCATATTCACCCAGGCGATCACTCCCCCCCCCAACCCTCAAGAACTTTGGGTTAAAAATCGACAATATATTATTAAATTAGGACTTTTTTCGATAATTAAGTTATTATATATTCTCAAATATAAAATCCTAACTGTAATAAATATAATAATAATTTTGTAACATTGTAATGCTCTTTGAATAATTACAAAAATAGAATCACTTATCAAATACTAGTCTATGTTTATAAACACGCTCAAATTTTAACTTAATTTACCTAAGTTAATTCGTCTTTTATTGTAAATAAAAAATAAAATTTTAATTTGAAAATGTGACGCGTTTCCTCGGCATACCCTCGTAAACGTCTAAAAATTTTAACAACATAAAACAATTGTGAAGCTTAGTCTCGAACATATGATTTTCAATACGTAATTTTGCAAGCGTAATATTCGCAGTTGACTCCGGAATTGTTCGTGTTGGAAGAATAACTACTTATATTAATTAATAAACAATTTTTATAATAATAGCTTATTATAAAATTAATAATATTCTCTAGCCATAAGTGTTATCGAAACTAGAATAATTATTTATTAAAAAGTCTAATTTGCTACAAATCTTAGTCACGTTACCGATTTCTAACGCAAGCGTAGAAAGAACTTTTTCTGTTCTATGTTTTTACATACACGCACGCGTCCACACACACACACACACATATATATATATATATATATATATATATATAGAATGCATCGATCGCCCCCCCCCCCAAAGCAAGTTGCTGGATACGCGCATGCCACCGTATCAGAGGAAATAAATGTGGTCATATTAATTGATTCCACTTTCATGTCAGCTACTAGTTGTTACTTGTAAATATGTTACACCTGCCAATAGTAGCACTTACTTTTATAATTGTTAAGAACACCCATTTCAGGAGATTTGTTTCTTTGTCAACTCAGACCATTACTCAAAGTCTGGTCTGAGTTTACAATGGTACACATCTCCCGCCGTCCTCAACAATTATAAAAGTAAGTGCTTCTATAGGCAAGTGTAACATATTTACAAGTGTTTTTAGTTGAATATGATTTTTTAAATTGCCTTCTCTTATTTTATTATTATATGTGCATACATTATTTTTTATTATTAATTTTTTTATATGACTTATATATCATTTGAAAAAATTAAAAATTCAAATCAGCACTCCAATATCTGAGTGTGGAGTTTCAAAAAAATCTTGTTCATGATCAAAATTATCTTGTTTATTTTAATTTATAAAAAGTCAAACAAATTTTAAAAACTTAAATATTTGTGTTAATTGTAATGAAAACCTTTCAAGTTTTAATTACACTTCTGTTATTAACTTGGCAAAAAAACCACTACTTACTGATATTTTTTTGCAGACGTGTTTTGCACTAGGTCAGCGCATTGTTCAATGCTGTCACGGACAAAACTCTTTGAACAATGTGGTGACCTAGTGTGAAGTACGTCTGCAGAAAAATATCAGTAAGTTGTGGTTTCTTTGCCAAGTTAATACCAAAAGTGTAATTATAGAAAAACCTCAAGATGTACAACACAAAAACCAAAAATTTTAATGATTTATAATATTTGCCAAAACAGTATATACACTTAAATAAATATATATATATATATATATATATATATATATATATATATATATATATATATATATATATATAAATTGTCTAAAGAAATCTCTTATTTATATCATAAGTAATTATTGAAGGAGTTAAGTGAAAACTATTAACTTACTGTGCTGACACATTTCAAAACCATTGCAAGCTTAAGCAGATTAAAATAGCAGTAATTACATGTAGAAACAGAAACAGTAGTTAAGTATAATTAAAGAATAAAAATATGGTACAACTCACAAATATTTATATATTAAACATAACCTATAAAGTTTTAGCAAAATTAAAAACAGTATATTTTTCTTTTTACTTTTGCTAAAACTTTATAGGTTATGTTTAATATATATATATTTTTTAGTTAATTTCATTTGTGTATTTTCACTGAGGATGACCACAAATTAGTCGTTGAAACGCGTTTGAAATAAAAAATTATATATTTGTGAGTTGTACCATATTTTTATTCTTTAATTATAACTTCCACTCACAAGCCAGCTTGAATATTATTTATTAGTAGTTAAGTATGTTATTAAATAAAATCATTAGTTCTTATGTATTTTTTTTTAATAAACAATTCTAAACCTTGGTTACAAAATATTTTCACAGTGTAAATATTTATATCCAGGGTTTATAATGTTTATTAACTCTAATTATGCTACTGTTCTCTGTTTTTTAAAATATTTTTTGTAACATTTTTTTTCTCATTTAAATAGGTGTTTTAGCATTCGAGACCATGAGAAGCAATTTTACAAGGCCAACAGCAGGTAAAATATTGAAAAACTTTAGCATAAAAACATTGAAATAATATTTGTTCAAAACAAGTTTATAAAAAATTCATTTTACATTTCTAGTTTCGTAAAAATTAATTCTATTGGTAAAAGAGAAAATAACATTGGTAAGAAATACAAGTAAGTAAATACTTTGTACAATAAATTTGAAATGTATATTGTATTTGAAATAAATATTTTTATTTTTACTTAAAGTTAATATTTTTATATATTTGAAGTAAATATATTTTAACTATTAATTCCATATATTTCTTGACAAACTTGTGTAACTTTTTTGTAGATCTAATATGCAAAACGGCTATTAACCAAGAAATATTCCAGTTAATGAGACAGAGGCTTTCCACAGTTCATAAATTTACAAAATTGGGTTCTCTGATAAAAGTAAGAACACATTTTGGAATAGCAAAGCTTATAATTTAGTATGTGTATTAATGTATCTAGGATACTAAATTATGTAAAAAGATAATATAATTGAAACTAAGCAAATAGGCCTTCATATTACAAAGAGACAGAAAGTGTAGAAATCATTGGAAAAGTTTAACCATCCATCAGTCACACTATAAGAAATCACATCATTAGTCCTGTGTCAGGTTTAACCTTACACAAGTCATTTACTCTCGATAACATTTTATGTGATAAGTTCTAGCAATTCCAATCATTGAAGACATCTTAAGATGTTTTAAACAAGGTAATAATAACTACTAATAGGAAATATAATGTTATACTTATTATTTTGATAAAAATAAATCACTCATGAGAAAACTAGTAATACATAAACTAAGCAATAGATTTTTAATCAAACTCTTGAATATTTTTCTAATACATGTTATCAAGGCTACAAATGAAAACAGTTTTCTAGTATATTTACTCATCTGTGTCTATTAGTAAAGCTTAACATTCACCATAAAACACTGTGACTGAAGCAGTGTGCACCTTGCATACTGCATGGCCTCATTCGTTGGAGAGGGTCTGGATGAATCAGTTTTTTTCTTACAGGACAGTATTTACAGTGAACGTTCATATCGGCAGGTCTCACTTGATTAGTAGTTGATTTAAATCCAGTGATGCTTTTTTATCTTCTGTTTCAAGGGCCGACTGTTGATAGTGGGTTGTCTCAATTGTAGTGATGTTACTAACTGTTTCCCTAGTTGAGTAATAAAAGTTCTGCTCAACATGTTATCAGTGTTTGAGCATAATTACCCCTATATTCAACAATCAAAGAACACAGTTAAAGGTCAACAGTTACCTGAAGAAACAAGGACTGGATGCATCATTGCCTCTGTTCCCACACATAGTTCATGACTGTCTTCTTCCAAATCAGATCTGTGGTTACTAAAATGTTCACTGGAAGGATCAGATTGTTCTGATGTAATGTCTTGTAAATTACTGAAATATTCTATATCACTTTAAGCAAGTTTTGACAAAATCTTTATAATTTTCCATAACGTCGTAAATAAACAACCAGTAATATTATTACAATAAAATATAACAAAAAGTTCAAATAATAAAACCTTAAAAACATTTTAAACCGCCTAAAAACTTATATTTACTAAAATAAGGTAAAACAATCTTAGGAAAAGCGACACACAATCATTTTTGGGGCGAAAAAGAATCTAGTGTTAGCAGTGACATTAAAGGTTCAATTCTGTCATATAATGCATACACAAATCTACACAGAGCATGGTAATGTAATTATATTAATTAAACAAAAATAACCTTTGCTATAAATATTTAATGTACATAAAGGTTGTTTAAATATTTGTAGCAAGGGCTATTGTAGTTTAATTATTATATTATGTAATCAATATTTTAAATTTCTGAAGAAGTAAAAAAATATATAAATAAGTATAATTTTTATCAACATTTCTTTAAAAAAATATAACTATTTGTTATTATTGCTAATATATCGTATAAAATAAAGCAACAAATAATTTGACTTCATCCCGTTTAAAATACATTCTTTACTTCTTCGGAAATGTTTTTCCTTATTTTCATTTTCTAGAAACATTTAAAAAATTGTTTTTCCCCACTTCATTCATGTAAAAAAAACATTCCTAAAGCTAAAAACACTTGTAAAAATGTTACACTTTCCTATGAGTAGCACTTACTTTTATAATGATTGAGGACAGCTGTTTTGGGAAATGTGTCCCATTGTCAATTCAGACCATAACTTTGAGTTTAGGTTTTACGGTCTGAGTTGACAACAGGACACATCTCCCAAAACGGCTGTCCTCAACAATTATAAAAGTAAGTGCTACTTATAGGCAAGTGTAACAATTTTACAAGTGTTTTTAGTTGAAAACTAGTAGCATAAGTAAGGACGGAATCAACTAATATGAATTGCTATAGCCCTTTCCTCTTGAACATGAATTAAACATTTTCAGAAAGTATTTTTCTTCTCCACTTTTAGAACATACAAACTTCAACTTGAAAAATTATATATTTTATCTTGTTGAGTACCTTCTTCTGCTTTTTACAATAAATACAGTTTAAAATGTTGGTAATGTAAAACTACAGAGTAAAGTTTTGAGAATGGAGTTAATCTGAAACCAGAATGAAGAATGGAGAACAATGTTTTAATGTTAGGAAAGACAGAATATTATATTCAGTTGTATACCATTATGCCTAACAGTAACAATGGCATTAAGAATTTTATATTTGTTGATTCCATCTTCATGTGAGCTACTAGTTTTCACTAAAACACTTGTAAATAATTTACAAACTTGTCTATAGTAGCCATTAATTATATTTGTTGAGAACGGCCATTTCGGTAGATGTGTCTCATTGTCAACTCAGACTGTAACTCCGAGTAACGGCCGTTCTTAACAAAGATAAGTAAGTACTACTATAGGCAAGTTGTAAAATATTTACAAGTGTTTTAGTAAGAATTTTAATTAAAAATTTTATTTGTTTAAAGTATAAGGCTATATCTAAATTATTCACATTTGTTGATTCCATCTTCACGTGAGCTACTAGTAATCCTAAACACTTTTAAATGTTTTTAAAACATTTAAAAGTGTTTAGTGATTACTAGTAGCTCACGTGAAGATGGAATCAACAAATGTTAATATTGCAAGCCGAGCATCAACCATCCATCGATACCGGAGTTACGGTCTCAGTTGACAAAGGGACACATCTCCCGAAACGGCCGTCCTCAACAAGCAAAGTAAGTGCTACTAAATTATTCATTGAAAAGTATATTACGAGTATATAGAAGAGGTCCTATACTTTAAAGTAAATTATTATATTTGTTGATTCCATCTTCAGGTGAGCTACTAGTTTTCACTAAAACGCTTGTAAATATTTACAAACTTGCCTATAATAGCACTTACTTATATTTGTTGAGGACTGCTGTTTGGGGAGATGTGTCCCATTGTCAACTCAGACCGTAACTGATCTCAAGGTTTTCACAGGTTAGGGGGGTGGGATATTATGGTGGGGTGGGTGTACTTTGTGTACTCATGAAACTCACGCACTTTTTTTGACATCATAACTCCTAATACTCACAAATTACACCCACCATAATGTCCCAAACCCACCCTAATACCCTAACCTATGAAAACCTTGAGATCAGTTACAATCTGAGTTGACAATGGGACACATCTCCCGAAATGGTCATCCTCAATAAATAAGTAAGGGCTACTGTAGGCAAGTTTGTAAACATTTACAAGAGTTTTAGTAACTTATTAATTTAATTTTTGCATATTCAAGTGTTATAACAAAAAAATTCTAAAAATTTTAAATGAGAAATAACTTAAATTATAATTAGTATTTAAAATGGCTTTTAATGTTATTATTAAAAATTAATATGGGAAAATAAACTTGGATAACGGAACTCAAAACAAATTAATCAATAAAACAATAGTTTATTACTATCTGAACTTTGAATTTAGTAAATTTGTTAAAACTCACTGAGACAGAACGTTTTTGATCGCTATGTGTCGATCTTCATCAGTGTCTTCTGGTTGGAGATGTTGGGTCAAGCGGTGACGGTTTTAAAGGTAGGTTTTCGATAGTATCAAAGAGTATGTGTGATTTGTTCGTTAAATATGTTTGTACTTTGTGTTTTTGTGTGTCTGTAAATTTCATATTGTTTTAGTGTGTTGAGATGTGGTCCTTTTTTGTTGATGTGTAGGATTTCTAGGTTATGGTAAATGTCTGTGTATTTGTGTCCTGTATCTTTTAGGTGGTTGTAAAATGTTGAGTTAGTGTTCTGTTCGTGTTCTTCGACTCTTTGTTTAAATCTGCGACCTGTTTGTCCAATGTAGAATTTGTTACATTTGTCACAGTTCAGTTTGTATACGCCTGGTGCTTGTATTTTATTCTTGTTGTTGGTGTTGTGATGTATTTTGTATTGTAACTTGTTATTAGTTTTGTATGCTATTTTGTATCCTATTTTTTGAAATTTGCTGGCTATTTTGTTTGTTGTTTTGTTTATGAAAGGTAATGTGATGTATTTGTTTTCCCTGTTGGTAGTGTTAATTTTAGTGTTTTTTTTGTATTTTGTACCATAGTTTGTCTATTATTGTGGTGTTGTGTCCATTTGTGTATGCTAAATATTTAATTGTGTCTAGTTCTTTGTTTATGTTTTCTGTGGTCACTGGGACTTCTTTAAGTCTATGGAGCATGGATCTGAAGGCAGCGTGTTTGTGTTGAATAGGGTGGTTTGAGGTGTTGTGGATAAGTGTGTCTGTTGTTATGGGTTCCCTGTAAATGTTGAAACTGTGTTTTTGTGTGTGGCTTTTTGTTATGGTTAGGTCAAAGAAGTTTAGGGATCGGTTGGTTTCAATTTCTGAAGTGAAGTGGAGTTTTGGGTGTATTTTATCAGTGTAGGTGAGGAGTTTTTCACATTGATGGGAGTTGCCTCTGTATAGTGTTATGATATCATCGACGTATCTGTGCCAGTAAATAATTTTGTGTGTGTGTGTATTGTTTGTGAGTATTTTGGTGTTTTCTATGTGTTGTAGAAAGATTTCGCTTAGGACACTACTGATAGGACTTCCCATGGGTAGGCCTTCTGGTTGTGAATATTAGTTTGAGTTGTGGGTGAAATAGTTTTGTTTGGTGATGATTTGGAGGATGTTTATGATTTCGGTAACGTGGATATAAAAGATACACATAAAAGGTACAGGACACAAATACACAGACATTTACCACAACCTAGAAATCCTACTCATCAACAAAAAAGGACCACATCTCAACACACTAGAATAATATGAAATTTACAGACACACAGAAACACAAAGTACAAACATATTAAATGAACAAACACAATACAAATCACATATACTCTTTAATACTATCGAAAACCTACCTTTAAAACCGTCACAGCTTGACCCAACATCTCCAAGCAGAAGACACTGATGAAGATCTGCACATAGCGATCGAAAACGTTCTGTCTCAGTAAGTTTTAACAAATTTACTAAATTCAAAGTTCAGATAGTTATAAACTATTGTTTAAGTGATTAATAAGATTCACTAAACGTAATGGACTATAAAATTCAAGAACTCTAAACAAATGTTAGTTGAATATGTGATGTAGGCTACATTTAACAATTAGTGTAGGAAAAACATCCAATGTTTCATTTTAGGTTTTAACTTACATATCTGAACAGAAATTATCTTCTTTGTTATTAAAATGTACATTTCAGTGATTTTTTGGAAAAAAAAATGTAACAGTGATTTTTCAAATTGTCATTGTAGGGTTCATTTCTCAAAATTCATTACAATTTTAATCTGACTATCTAAAAATCAATAATTGGTTTTCTTTGCAGTTGTCTAAAAGTAATGTGACATATCATATGTTGAAATCCCTAGCCGTTCTGACATGGACTACAGGAGTAAAATTTGGGATAACAATGCAAAGAAGAGGTTATAAGCACAAATTTAAATTTAATAAGGTAAATCTCATAATCACTATAACTTTACCAAAGATTCTTCACTGAAAATCCAACTTTCCTTAAATTTTGTTAGCTTAAGACTCAGTTAACTTATTTTGTCAATTACCTTTATTCTATTAACTGTTATTCCACCGCATTCTTCAGTAGAAATAATAATGCAATAGGGTTTGTTTTTTAATATTAATCTTGGAAAATTACTGTTGTTTCCTATTCCTTAGAATAATTTATTGATACTGTCTTTTGTCAATTCCCAATACAGTGGCTGTTATTGTATTTAGTCTTCTTTTCTTAAAACCACTTTTATCAATAATTTCTTATTAATGTAAACTTTTACTTTAAAAAAAAATATTCAATCCCTCAAAACCAACAAATTCCTTGTAGAAAAGGAATTTATTTTTAAGTTTTGAAAATTTGTTGTTGTTCATGACGAGCTGGTTTCTTAATCATTTATTATAATTTGAAAATATTAGCGACTAGATATTCTATTAATATGAGTTGTTAAATTGTTAACCTACAGATGGAAGTAACGTGTTTGTCTAACAACTTCTTCAGCCTCATGTTTCTGCCGCTATGATCACTTGAGTTGTGATTTTTGGTTCCAATTCTTAAAACTTAGAAGTAATGTGTTAAAAAAAACGTGTGATCTGTGTCATTTTTGTTCATTTAGAATGTAATTTTTGTGAGTTGCTATGTTTGTATATTTCATATTGCTCTAATGTACTTAATTGGTGGCCTTTGCACGTGTGGAGGATGTTCATGTTATTTTCCATACTATTGCATGAGTGGTTATTGTCCATGAGGTGATTTGCTAAAGTGGATTCAATAGTAGTGTGCAGTGAAATTATGTATTTTTTATGTCCTTCAGTGAAGGATCTGCCTGTTTGCCAATGTAGAACTTATTGCAATCGGTGAATTGTAGTTTGTATATTCCTGGGTTATTGTATGTGTTGGTGTTGATAATGTTGCATCTGATAGCCTTTTGGCCTTTATTTGTTGTTCTGTAAGCTACATTGTATCCTGCTTAATTGAGTTAGTGTGTTATTTTATTTGTGAGTTAGTTTATGTATGTGAGGGTGATGAATTTGTTTGCTGTGTTTTTGTTATTATTCTAGTTGATTATTTTTCCGTGTAGTTTGTCTATTAAATATTGGTCATACCCATTTATGTGAGCTAAATATTGATTGTGTTAGTACCTCCGAGTAGTTGGTTGTGGACATAGGTATCTTGTTTAGTCTGTTTAGTAGATGTTTGAAAGCTGCAGGTTTATGTTGTTCCATGGGTGGTTTGATGTGTTGTGTAACAGTGTATCTGGCATGGTTGGTTTGCTATATATGTTGAATTCGTGTTTTGACTCTTTGTTATGGTGATGTTTAAGAAATTCAATGTTTTGTTGCTTTCACATTCTGCAGTGAATTGGAGGTTTATGTCTGTTTAGAGATGTTGCCATTGTCTTATGTTTCCTCTGTATACCATTATAACTTCTTCTACATATCTGTGCCAATATATTACCTTATTTGGTATTTGTTATTATTTATAATTTTGTTCTGTTCTATGTATTGTAGGAATACTTCTGCTAGAATGCTTGATATTGGTAAACCAATTGGTAAGCCTTCATTCTGTGTGTAATATTTGTGGGTTGTGAGTAAAGTAGTTCTATTGTGTAATGGTGTTCAAAACGTGTATGATTTTTTTTTTTTTAATTTCTTCTGGGGTGTTGTTAAGTTTTAGACTGTCTTATACAATGTTTAGTGTTTCTGTGACTTGGATATTGGTATGTAGGATCCAGCATCCTTTGACATCACAAACCTATATACCACTATTTCAGTCCCAGAAAATGAATATGGCAAATTTTAAGTTAAAAATGTTTTATACGTATTACAAAAAAACAGAACGAAGACAAAATTGTATAGTAATTTCAAAGAAACTACAGCTGTTTTCAGCTTGTTGTTAATATTAACCCTTTTCCGTTACAAATGTAATACACAAAGTACAGGGTGGGGCACATAAAAGTAGCCCCGTAACTTATCCAATTTTTTAGCCAATATAATTTTTATGCCGAATCAAGAGAAATTCCGTACATTTTTCCCTCGCGGTGTACAACCTGCAAATTTGAAGGTCATAGTAGCTTAGCAAACACCCCAGATATACACGGGTTACTTGGCACAATGCCACCATATTCAATGGAACAGAGAGTTTTTATTGTAGAGTGCTGTGTACAAAGCAGTTCAATTAATTAAACCCGTGAAAGGTTTTGTGAGAAATACTCAAAGAGTACTATTCCTGGCAAGAGGATGGTTTAAGTGTTATTATGAAAATGGCTTAGTATGAGAACAATTGTAAATACACCAAGAAATAAGCCTAATTTAGTCCTAACTTCTGTAGTTGCTGCTAACATCATAGCTCATATAGACTATGCTTTTATCACAGCAAGTCGGTGTGTGACGTAGATCTTGCCAAATAGTTCTACACGCTCTTTATTGTGTTTTTTAAATTGTTACAATAAGCCAAGATATGTTGTAAATAAACAATTCTTTTCAATTGTGTTGTATTTTTTTACAGGGCTACTTTTATGTGCACTACTCTGTACCTTAAATAATCAATGAAAGGCATATTATTTTTGAATGATTATTAAAATTAAATTACCTTATTACTGTACAACTTATCATTTAGTCTGTTTCAGGAATATCATCTTAGGAATATACCTTCAGATAACTTCATTTCGTATATTAAAAAAAAACTTAAGGTAAGCAATCGTGTTACACATCAAATTTTAAAATAACATTTGTAAGGTTGTTTTTATGTTTATTGAGAAAGAAATAAAATTGGCAGTTGTAAAGGTAACATTTTGATTACAGTAGAAAATAAGTTACTTCAAATACATAATTTTTAGAATTTTTTTGTTATTATAATAAAGGATAACATTTTCATTAGTTGTTTTTTTTTTTATTAGTTAATGATTATTTCTTCATGCCTTCAGATACATTTCATTGTATTTTCTCACATTATTTGAAAAATAAAACATATTTTTCCAATCCTACTCAAATACGCATTGGAAATTTGTATTTAAATCATTGATGTGTACAAATATCAAACCACTAATTTAACACTTTCAAATGATTATATCCAATGTATGTTTCAATTTTGAATTTGACTAATATATGCTAACTATTAAATACATGCACCCTTGCCTAAAGTAAAATGCCTTAATTTAATTTTGAATGAGAACCGGCGTTTTATATACATTTATATATAAAAATGCTAAGTTGGTTTGTGTATGTTTCAAAAACTCAAAACTTTCTGCAGTGATTGAGCTCAAATTTTGACATTTGTTTCCAAAATGGTTTCCATCTATTTTTTGCATCAGAAACCTACCTATGATAGCAAGAAAAGTTTTTTACTGGTCAGCTCTGTACCAGCAACTGTGCTATCATCCGCAAGAGAGGAGAACACTCGCCATAGCAACTAACTAAATATATATATTGTAAAGTTATTTTTAACGTGACACAATACAATATAATTATGTTTTACTATTTAATAAATTGAATTTTTTATTTAAGACAAATAAAAACTACTCAGGAACAATTCAAAACTTTATTAGAACAATTTTGTTTCAACATCTAACACAAAACAAAAATTTTACAACTTACAAGTTTTTAACAAAATATACTATTTCTTATTTTCTTTTAATTTTTTAGTTACCACATTTTAATACCTTTGGCTAGTTTAAGATCTCTTGATATCTCGGGGTTATAGTATGGGCTATATTTTTAGAAATTCTTAGGTTAATTAAATAAATTTTGAACAAACAATATTAAATTTTGAAAATGCAAAAAAAAAAAAAAAACCAAACTATTTGAACTGGATTATTTCGAACTATTAATTAACTATAAGATATCCTAAAATACAAATTTAACTTCTCTACTATCTTAAAAGTCCACTAAAGTTATTTTTATAGCGCTATTTCTCAACTTAATAAATATCTAAATTTTGCTGGTCGCTTACGTAAATTCCCGTTCTCTCCAATTAAACAATTCACACACTTAAATCCGTTTTAGTTCTTTCAAATTATATTTTCACTGTATTAACTCTTTCAATTTTCTTATTCCTGCTTAATCTGGCCAAGTTTACTCACAAAACTGTATAATTTAGACGAACTCTTTTCAAAAAAAATAGAATTTTGACTGGTCCTGGCAGATCCGATATTAGAGCGTCACCCACGCTACCTCCAACTCAACTCTAACTACGCGTCCTTAGCTTTTCTTAAATTGTTTAAAATATGGCCGCCTTTCTTCTCCAAAAAACACATGTTGCCTGTAATCTAGTTTGTTTTCTTTTTCTTCAATAGAATCGATTGTCACACTGACCTACATCTGTTTTACAGCTGACATATCACAAGTTTGTTTAGAATGGCCTTTTAACTTGGTTAAACCTGATTGAAACTTACTGTTTCAATTTCCTATCGTCAACAAACCTTCCAGTGTTTATTTTATTAATATTATTAGTGTGTGAAGTGTCTTTGTGTTTTACTTTTGTGATATTTCCGAATTGTGTGTGTTTTTAGCCCAATTTTTCAAACATAACCTATCAATTTTCTTTTGTTTACAAACGTGTTCACTTTCTTCTTCAAGTAATTACTTAGCCCTATGTTCCTACAGTTTACAAATTTGTTTACACATAACTATTATTAGATTATCTTATTTTAATTTATGTGTTAGGTTATTTGATATAACAAATTTCCTAATACATTTCCAGTTCAAACCTTGTTTACAATTCCTAGGCTTTTACCAGAATTTAGTTTCAATTTTAACCTAACCAATCTTTTAATGAATTTTTGTTTAAATTTTGTATGAGTTATTTCTAATTTATTTTCCAATTCTTAAATAATATTATATAGCCCATTCTATAAATGTTACAATGTCCCCTAATTTAATTTAAACAAAAAAAATAATCCTAATATCTACATTACACATTTTTTTTACATTTTACAAGCTTGCTTAAATATACATATTTTTTTTTTTTAAATTAAATTTAAATTTACATTTATTTCCTACTTGTACATTTTATTTAATAACTACCTGAACACATTTTTATTGAGTACGTTATACCTCAACACTTTGGCTAACTTATTGTCCATTGTCTTTACCACTTTTATAATTGTCCACTTAAAAGTCATTTATACCTTCATCTGTCCACTTTCGTCCATTTATACTTAATTCTATAATACAATTTTATCTTAACTCTTTACCAATCAAATACTGAGCTGAAAACTTCAAGCTACTTGTCTTACATGGTTTATACTAGTTTAAAACTCGCATAATACTATTTCATTAATTTTATATGTTGTTATTTATTATTCTATTTACTATCTCTTTTTTCGCATCCTCCCAACTATTCATCATAAATTTTTTTTTTTTTTCAATTAAAATTAATTTGTCTTAACCTTGCCTCAACCTCACTTCAGTTATAAATCTATCAACTCTATCTGAACACAACTATATTAAATTTAACCCCAATTTCATATTACTATTATTTTATTATTATTATTATTTATTTATTTTTTTTTTTAAACTCTTTATTATACTATATACTTTGTTACATATATATATATGACGGTAATTCACCTTACCTCCACTTATTAACGTAGACATTTATTTTATTTTAACATATTTTCGACGACATCAACATCATTAACACCCTTATTCACGTAGACCTTTATTTTATTTCACATATTTTCGACGTTATTTATATATTTCATTTTATTTTCAAATTCCCCTTTTTCCAAATTATATTTCCCCTTTTTATATTGTTATGCTCATCCAGTTCAATTATTTTCTTATATCATTTCAGTTTATTTTGTATGAAGTTTAACATCTAATATTTTTAAAGGTTGCAATTTCATATACTCTATTTGATCATATCTATAGTTCCTTCGATTACACTATCCCTATATCAACGAATATAAATTTTGTTTTAATACTTATTTATCAACGCAGATTCTCCCTTACAATACGACGAAGTTTAAATACACAATTACCATATTTTTATTACAACGATGCTTTAATATTTATTATCATAGATTCATATTTCTTTTATAATATATAATATATACGACGAAGTTCCATTATTTATCAACGCAGATTCTTCCTTACAATACGACGAAGTTTAAATATACATAATTTTATCTTTATTCGACGAAGTTTCTAATAAGTTATCATAGATATAGTTACCATCCCTTAAAACTTATCTCCTGCTAACGTTTTCTTATACACATAATCACCTAGAGTCTATTCATATTGCTTCCTTTACCTATATTTAATATCTCCCTTCCTATTTTATTTAAATTTATATATTTTTTCTTTCTTTATTTTTTTTCAAGTGTTTGTTTAATTATTAAGTCATTTCTGGTCCATTGTCATTTCCGGTTTATTTGTTATCTATCCCTCCTACATTCGCTTCCTTCTCCTAATACTTTTATATCCTGAGTCATTCCTGTTGTTTCCATCTTATTATCCTTTGTTATTTTCCTTTCTCTCGACTTCTCCTTGATACCTGTCATTTTACTGCCTGTGTCGATTAATGCCTGTAAACTTGTTTCCTCTATTTAATTTCTATTTCTGGGTTTCTGATTGTCTTAGTTTTCCAATTGACTGTGGGCACCATGCTCTTTTCTTGTCCCCACGCCTGTCCTGGCCTTAACACCGTTTACATCTCCATTGTATCTCCCATCTGCTTCATAAGTTCTATTTTCTGTGTTACTCTCATATTTAAATTCCATTTCCCATTTTCCAAACTTGAGTTGTGCCTCCACATCCATTAACATATCCGTACCTATGATCATTTCTCTCAACAAGCTTTGTACCACTATGCATTGAAACGGATATTTAACTCCTTCCATTTCTCCTATTACCATTTTCATTTTATTAATCTGTTCAGTCTTCCTTTTAGTTGCGGTTTGAATTGTTATATTTTTTATAGGCAGTACCTCCATCTTTCCTACTTCATTTCTTAATTTTAACTCTCCTAACTCTTCTGTGTTTTTCTTTGTTATATATTCAACTTTCTCTATCTCTTTTTTATTAATTTCTATCTCATCAGCTATTATTTCATTTGTTTTCTCAAAATTTTCCTTAATCTCCTCTAATTCTCCATCTTTCTCCTCTAAGTCTCTTCTCTCATCCTCTACTACAGCATTATTCTTTTTTTTCCACTGTTCCCTCATATCCTCTATCATTCTCTTATTTTCTTCCTTTAGGCTTTCGAATTTCTTATCCAACCTACTCATTTCCAACCTACTTGAGGCAAATCCTCTGTTCATCTCTCCTTTTACTTCGTTTATATTCTCTTTTAACTCTTTTTTTATTTCGTCCATCTTATCTAATTGTCTATGTAGATCCTCTCTCCCTTTTACACTCATTTCCATGAGAGTTCTCATCATCTCCCTTAAATCTTCATTCTCATCATTTCCCCATTTTTTTTGTTGGGTTTGCATAGGTAGTAGTCCCCTAGCTTCTTCTACCTCAATGTTTCCTATTGGCATATCTGTGCCTTCCATTTTTATTTCTTTCATTTCCAAAATTGTCCCTTTTTCCTAGTCCCCTACAACTACCAGCTCGCCTATATTTTTTCTTTTTTTTTTTTTTTTAGCTGTAAGTAAACTTATTATACAAACATAAACAATTTTTTATATATATTATAAACCTAGCCTTGATTCAATTCAACTCAGTGTTTGGTTTTACAAAATTTTTCTAAATCTATTTCCAGTTCAAATGTTTTTCATATAAAAAGTTCTAAATTAATTTTGATTCAAAATCTCTCTAAATAAATTTTATCGAGCCCTCACGTTGTTGCGCCAATTATAAAGTTATTTTTAACGTGACACAATACAATATAATTATGTTTTACTATTTAATAAATTGAATTTTTTATTTAAGACAAATAAAAACTACTCAGGAACAATTCAAAACTTTATTAGAACAATTTTATTTCAACATCTAACACAAAACAAAAATTTTACAACTTACAAGTTTTTAACAAAATATACTATTTCTTATTTTCTTTTAATTTTTTAGTTACCACATTTTAATACCTTTGGCTAGTTTAAGATCTCTTGATATCTCGGGGTTATAGTATGGGCTATATTTTTAGAAATTCTTAGGTTAATTAAATAAATTTTGAACAAACAATATTAAATTTTGAAAATGCAAAAAAAAAAAAAAAACCAAACTATTTGAACTGGATTATTTCGAACTATTAATTAACTATAAGATATCCTAAAATACAAATTTAACTTCTCTACTATCTTAAAAGTCCACTAAAGTTATTTTTATAGCGCTATTTCTCAACTTAATAAATATCTAAATTTTGCTGGTCGCTTACGTAAATTCCCGTTCTCTCCAATTAAACAATTCACACACTTAAATCCGTTTTAGTTCTTTCAAATTATATTTTCACTGTATTAACTCTTTCAATTTTCTTATTCCTGCTTAATCTGGCCAAGTTTACTCACAAAACTGTATAATTTAGACGAACTCTTTCCAAAAAAATAGAATTTTGACTGGTCCTGGCAGATCCGATATTAGAGCGTCACCCACGCTACCTCCAACTCAACTCTAACTACGCGTCCTTAGCTTTTCTTAAATTGTTTAAAATATGGCCGCCTTTCTTCTCCAAAAAACACATGTTGCCTGTAATCTAGTTTGTTTTCTTTTTCTTCAATAGAATCGATTGTCACACTGACCTACATCTGTTTTACAGCTGACATATCACAAGTTTGTTTAGAATGGCCTTTTAACTTGGTTAAACCTGATTGAAACTTACTGTTTCAATTTCCTATCGTCAACAAACCTTCCAGTGTTTATTTTATTAATATTATTAGTGTGTGAAGTGTCTTTGTGTTTTACTTTTGTGATATTTCCGAATTGTGTGTGTTTTTAGCCCAATTTTTCAAACATAACCTATCAATTTTCTTTTGTTTACAAACGTGTTCACTTTCTTCTTCAAGTAATTACTTAGCCCTATGTTCCTACAGTTTACAAATTTGTTTACACATAACTATTATTAGATTATCTTATTTTAATTTATGTGTTAGGTTATTTGATATAACAAATTTCCTAATACATTTCCAGTTCAAACCTTGTTTACAATTCCTAGGCTTTTACCAGAATTTAGTTTCAATTTTAACCTAACCAATCTTTTAATGAATTTTTGTTTAAATTTTGTATGAGTTATTTCTAATTTATTTTCCAATTCTTAAATAATATTATATAGCCCATTCTATAAATGTTACAATATATATATATATATATATATATATATATATATATATATATATATATATATATATATATATGAAGTTAATATATTACTTATGTGAGTAATTTTATCCACCATTAAGTGCAATAATTTTACCTTGAGTGATGAGGCACCTTTCGGTCGTAGACCATTGTCGAATCACTGATTTTTCTCTGCTCATCAGAGAATGAGCAGAGAAAAATCAGTGATTCGACAATGGTCTACGACCGAAAGGTGCCTCATCACTCAAGGTAAAATTATTGCACTTAATGGTGGATAAAATTACTCACATAAGTAATATATTAACTTCATAAAGTCAGTGCAACGGAAAAACAATGGATAATGTTAAATATCAAGAATATATATATATATATATATATATATATATATATATATATATATATATATATATATATATTTTACGTTATCCATTGTTTTTCCGTTGCACTGACTTTATGAAGTTAATATATTACTATTGTAAGTAATTTTATCCACCATTAAGTGCAATGAATTTAACTTGTAATCACAGAGTGATTCGACAATGGTCAAGTGGCCGAAAGGTGCTTCATCACACAAGGTAAAATCATTGCACTTAATGGTGGATAAAATTACTTGCAATAGTAATATATTAACTTTATAAAGTCAGTGCAATGGAAAAACAATGGATAACGTAAAATATCAAGAATATATATATAGATATATATGAAGTTAATATATTACTATTGTAAGTAATTTTATCCACCATTAAGTGCAATGATTTTACCTTGAGTGATGAGGCGCCTTTCGGTCACTTGACCATTGTCGAAGAGTGATTCGATAAAATTATTTACAATAGTAATATATTAACTTCATAAAGTCAGTGCAACGGAAAAACAATGGATAACGTAATATATATATTATGAATTAAATATTGACCTTAATCAAAGTACTTCTGTGTGATCATTTTGTGATTGAGCTGCACCATTTAGCAAATTATAAGTAACCAAATCGGGGTACAGATAGTATAATTATAAAGTAGCATATTCCATTTACAAACCTAATACCACAAAGACACAACTTTTGTAGTACATACAAACTATTGTTTAGTTTTTGTTTCAGATTCTAAGGCCTAGCAGGATGAGGATTGCATACATGATATCAAGAACATGGAATACTGTATAAAGTCGATAAACTTCATGCAACTGAACAATATAACAAATATTTAAAACATAACACACATAAATACCCAGGAACCAATTATAATTCATACAACTTATGCCACCATAGTTACTCCAAAGATATTATAATACCAATAAATATAGTATCTCTACCCCTAGCCCCATCATGTCGTTGTTAAATGCGACAGTTGTAGTACAAATAACAAAGATACTTATCTACAGAAACTACTCTTCTCAATTAAATTTAGAATGTTATATTAGAGAAAGTGTACAAATGTTTTAAAGTGAGTAAATGATGATATCCATTATATTTTGATATTATATTATATCTCCAGAAGCCTAGCTCAAAAGTGAATTGAACTAATAAAAACTAATTTTAAATATTTAAAAGTATGACATAAATTGTGCACAAAATGTAAGGTTGTCTGTGGATTTCTCCATTAGAAATACTCCTTCAGAAATAACCATACAGATATTCATCAACACAAGAACAAACACAAAATAATAAACTAGTACAAATATCCAAATGACATCCTAACTGCTAATATATAAAGGAAACAAAATACATGTACCATACATTCTACAACTAGAACATGTTCTTCTGCAACATTATAAAATTTACATTTTAAACATAATAAATAATACACACAACCTCTAACCACAAATATTTTTACTATGGTCATATGCACATTTCAGTTACAACGTAATCATCCTCAGAGATATGATAATATCTCAGAATATGTATTGTAATGTCTATGAGGATGGTTACTTTGTAATCATAATGTACATAGGACTAAAATAAAAATATTTGTGGTTAGAGGTTGTGTATTATTTATTAATATTAAACCACTGTAAATTATTCCTAGTAATTAGTGATTTTGGACATATTTTCTGAGTGAAAGAGATAAAAGAAAAACAGTACTATTAAAAGAGGTAACAACTGATGATCTTCTGGACTGCTTTGAATAATGATACCTCCTACATAACTGTATAGATAATATGGACTGTATGTTTAAGAGGATAAAAGTTATTTGTAAATTTTTGCAGTAAATCACACTTACAATAATGCAGTCTTATTATTTAATTACTAAAAGTCATAAATGCAGAGCATTAAATAAATTGGATTAGCACCTCATCCTCCTTTGTGGCTCAGGATAAAAATTTAAATCCTTCACACATTAACTTAAATTTTATGTTCTTAGTTCCTTATTTATTATTGTAATATTTTAGCCATAATTCCATTCAATTTAGTGTCCTTTCTAACTTTTATTTATTTAAATTTTGTTGTTTACAATAGAAAACAAAAATGTCTGAGAAATCAATGCAACAGTCTGTTCGAAGTTATGGCTTAATTATTTGGTTGTTTGCTGTACATTATGGTCAGAATTTTGCAAACAATGTGAGTAAATTTGATATACACTTCTTTAGGGTAAATATAAACCAGGTCTTTCTTCTTGAAGAAATTTTACATTGTACTGCTATCAAAGTTCAGTATAATTCTCATTATTTTAAAAGTATTCTTGTGTAGTATTTAGTATAAGTTTTTTTTGTATGGCAAGAAAAGGTTTACAGACCAAGTATACATAAAATTTAAGTATGATATAAGTGAAAAGCTTCTTATAACATATTTTGTAAAAATTGACACTTAAATTATGAATGTTAAGGCAGCCTAAAAAGTTTATTATGGGTTCTCATAAAATCAAACTATTCAAATTAAAAAATGTTGAGCATCATTTTCTTCATCGTTACTATCTAACATAGATGAAATTTCCTTCACATTTACAAGGTATGAACAAATGAATTGGCATTATTAAGACAGTAATTATGTGTTTCCATAATCAATCTTAATCTAGGTGATCTTCAACTTATTACTAGAAGACATATTAGGAATCAGTGTTTCTACTGAGTAGAAAATTTCAACAGAGACACTGATGAAGGTCGTCTGATTCTCTTGAAAAATATTTCCTCAGTGTTTTAGAATTTTTTATTATAAGTTCATTAAGTCATAATATTACTGGTTTTATTAAACATGAAAGAGAGAAGCTTATAGTTTTCAGATTAATTGTGTGTATTTGGTTTTGAATTAAAAGATTTCATAAATTCTTGGAAAGGTCATCCTAAAAATACTATCATTCCTAACTTTCATCATCCAAAAACCCTTCCTTCATAAATTTCTTACACTTCTTGTATTTTCAATTGAGATGCTTAATTATAAATCTTTTTCAGAAACACAATTTTAAAATTTTTGCAAATACAGTAGAGTCTCTTTAATTTGAGATGAATGGGACTGAGACCCCCTCGGATTACTGAAAACTCGGATTACATGGAAATAGGTTCCTGTGCATTAGAAAAAATAGGACTTTTAATAAACCCTAATACAGTAAGACCCCTTGTACTCAGATCAATGGGGTGACAGCCCGATCCAGATTTATTAATAGCGGGAATAAAAATCAATTCAGCTAATTATGAATGTCGTCATTGTTTGATTGATTTGTTTACTTCAAGAGAGTTTATTTCCTGATATGTCACACACAAGACTAGACATTGGTGCTTTCTAAGGGATTTTTGTCGACTGTTGAAACTTACAGCGTAAATAAAGAGAGATATTTATGGCCCATTGACCTTCTGTCAGATATCTAAACATAACTGATAAGGACTTTCAAACTTAACTGATGAAGTGGGGTAATACACCAATCTGTAGAACACTAGTGAACTGAATGATACAACAGAATGGGGAGGAAGAAAAATACTGTATTGATACATACATTTCTTGGAAGCCTAACTCATTTCCTTTGCATGACATATTGATATAGATATTTCTTGAACGTCCGAATCATTTTCTTTATAGGTATAAACATTTCTTGGGACGCCCGACTCATTTCCTTTCAAATAGATAAAATAGGCTCAAATAGAAAAAGGTTTGAATTTAACTGAAGTTTGGAAAATCGGGACTTGAATTTTCGAGACTCTACTACATACAAAAACAAGTATAAATGTAGTAATGTGGCTGCAGTTTAAACTTTAACCCTCAACAGTATAGCTACAACTATTTCATTTAAATCTAATTTCTTGCTGAACTCTACAACCTGAGAGAGAATATTAGAACTAGTAAGTTACTTTTAGTTTTAGTAAATACTTTTAGGTTTTAACCTTTTTTCTCTACTGAACCAATATTAGTACAATATTTTTTAAAAAATATGTTATTTTAGTATTCAATGTTAGAACACTTTGTGAATATTATTTATAAGCTTAAATAAGGATAAAAATGTTTTATGAATACACAAAATAAAATAATTTTAGAAAATCGAAATTGTATATATATATTATAATATTTTTTTATAATAATTTATATTTTTGAATAATTTCTTTATAATTTAAATATATTTCTTTATAATAACAAAATTTAATAATACTAATCTTTAGAAAATAATAAATTGTTGGACGCCAGTTAGAATTACAAAATAATTGTAACCCTAACAGTAAAATTTAAATTCCTATTACTTTTATTTTTTATTACTTACCATTTATAGTAATAAATAAAACACTTTCTTATAATTCGATTAATTTTTGATTAATTTAGTTTTTTTTTTAAAATCTTATTCTAGTTACAATATTTTTGTTAATACACTTTTTCTATTTTCTAATTTAGTTAAATATCACAAGACTACTTCTTTCAGGTTATTCGGTGGGTGTTATGACAAATTAAAATTTAGTTTATGCAATTAATGTTGTAATAAATTTTATAAAAGAAACGCCTAGACTTAAAGTTATTAATTTTGAATTTACAATATCATAATAATTTACACTCTTTTCTTAAATTTAATTACTTATCTGGAGTTTAATGTTTTTGTCCAAATTTCTAGCCTTTTAAATTTATTTCTATAAACAAATCTTTCACAAACTATGTTTTTTTATGCTTTAATTCTTCCTTTAAATAAAATTTTGGCCAACTAAGTTTTTACTTCCAGTTCCAATGCAAGCTTCTCTAACAATGAATTTTTCTAATTGAAATTTCTAGAGAAAAAATAAAACTTTGTCAATTGTTGAAACATCTGTTATTTAACTCACTGATTATTTGATCTTCATGTCCTTACCTGGACAGTTAAGTTTTATCCTCTATGCAATAATTTTTAGATTTTGTACAATTCTACATTGGAAAACATCAGCTGTTTCATAATTATACTAGCTGCCATCTTGGTTTTAATATTTTATGATTATTTTTTTAGGTTATGGCTCCTTGTTTACATTTTCTTTTTTTTCATCCATTTTTAATTTACTTCTTTTATATTCTGAATTATTGTTATTTATTACTTTTGTGTTTTCATGTTAAAACATTACAATATATATATATATATATATATATATATATATATTATAACATAATTTTTAAAGACGCTATACAACGGGGTTTATATTTATTATTGATTGTTTTATTGAATTATTTTTAATTTCTATTTAAACCCAAACAAAAAAAACTACTCAAGAACAATTCAAAACTTTATTAGAACAATTTCATCTCAACATTAAACAATACACAAAACAAAATTTTACAACTTAACAATTTTTAACAAAATATACTAAAATTCGATTCTTTAAATTTGAGTTACAAGGTTTTTATACCCTTGGCTAGTTTAAGATCTCTTGATATCTCGGGGTTATAGTATGGGCTATATTTTTAGAAATTCTTAGGTGAATTAAATAAATTTTGAACAAACAATATTAAATTTTGAAAATGCAAAAAGGCCAAACTATTTGAACTGGATTTATTTCTTACTATTAATTAACTATAAGATATCCTAATATACAAATTTAAACTTCTCTATTATCTTAAAAGTCCACTAAAGTTATTTTATAGCGCTATTACTCAACTTAATAAATATCAAAATTTTGCTGGTCGCTTACGTAAATTCCCGTTCTCTCCAATTAAACAATTCACACACTTAAATCCGTTTTAGTTCTTTCAAATTATATTTTCACTGTATTAACTCTTTCAATTTTCTTATTCCTGTTTAATCTGGCCAAGTTTACTCACAAAACTGTATAATTTAGACGAACTCTTTCCAAATAAATAGAATTTTGACTGGTCCTGGTAGGTCCCATCTTAAAGCGTCACCCACGCCATCCAACTCAACTCTAACTACGCGTCCTTCTATTTTCTTTTAAAAATCTTACAAATATGGCGGCTTTCTTCTTCAAAAAAAACACATATGGGTTATAATTTAGTTCGATTTCTTTCCACTAGACTTTCACACATGTTTTTACAGCTGTTAATGTCAACGAACTATTTTCACCAGTTTTAATCTTGTTAACTTTGGTTGAAACTTACTGTTTTAATTTTCCGATCCTTAATAAAGTTTCCAGTGTTTATTTTATTAATATTATTAGTGTGTGAAGTGTCTTTGTGTTTTACTTTTGTGATATTTCCGAATTGTGTGTGTTTTGCTTGGTCTTTCATAAACATAACCTTACATTGTTTACAATCGTTTTTTCACTTTTTCCTTCAAGTAATTACTTAGCCCTATGTTCCTACAGTTTACAAATTTGTTTACACATAACTATTATTAGATTATCTTATTTTAATTTATGTGTTGGGTTATTTGATATAACAAATTTCCTAATACATTTCCAGTTCAAAAACCTTGTTTACAATTCCTAGGCTTTTACCAGAATTTAGTTTCAATTTTAACCTAACCAATCTTTTAATGAATTTTTGTTTAAATTTTGTATGAGTTATTTCTAATTTATTTTCCAATTCTTAAATAATATTATATAGCCCATTCTATAAATGTTACAATGTCCCCTAATTTAATTTAAACAAAAAAAAATAATCCTAATATCTACATTACACATTTTTTTTACATTTTACAAGCTTGCTTAAATATACATATTTTTTTTTTTTTAAATTAAATTTAAATTTACATTTATTTCCTACTTGTACATTTTATTTAATAACTACCTGAACACATTTTTATTGAGTACGTTATACCTCAACACTTTGGCTAACTTATTGTCCATTGTCTTTACCACTTTTATAATTGTCCACTTAAAAGTCATTTATACCTTCATCTGTCCACTTTCGTCCATTTATACTTAATTCTATAATACAATTTTATCTTAACTCTTTACCAATCAAATACTGAGCTGAAAACTTCAAGCTACTTGTCTTACATGGTTTATACTAGTTTAAAACTCGCATAATACTATTTCATTAATTTTATATGTTGTTATTTATTATTCTATTTACTATCTCTTTTTTCGCATCCTCCCACTTATTCATCATAAATTTTTTTTTTCAATTAAAATTAATTTGTCTTAACCTTGCCTCAACCTCACTTCAGTTATAAATCTATCAACTCTATCTGAACACAACTATATTAAATTTAACCCCAATTTCATATTACTATTATTTTATTATTATTATTATTATTATTTTTTTTAAAACTCTTTATTATACTATATACTTTGTTACATATATATATGATGGTAATTCACCTTACCTCCACTTATTAACGTAGACATTTATTTTATTTTAACATATTTTCGACGACATCAACATCATTAACACCCTTATTCATGTATACATTTATTTTATTTCACATATTATCGACGTTATTTATATATTTCATTTTATTTTCAAATTCCCCTTTTTCCAAATTATATTTCCCCTTTTTATATTGTTATGCTCATCCAGAATATACCTATCTTTATCTTTACATTGCACCCTACTTGTACTCCTTCCGTTTTTATCCCTGCTATCTCTGTTTAATTAGGTTATTTAATATATTTTAACTTATTTCCCCTTGTCACTACTCTGTTTATCATTTATCTCATATTTATTTTGCTTTTAGCTTCATCTAACTCTCAGTTCGAAGTTAGTATTTTATCTCTTCTTCCAATCTCACATCCAGTTCAATTCTTTTCTTATATCATTTCAGTTTATTTTGTATGAAGTTTTAACATCTAATATTTTTAAAGGTTGCAATCTTATATCCTCTATTTGATCATATCTATAGTTCCTTCGATTACACTATCCCTATATCAACGAATATAAATTTTGTTTTAATACTTATTTATCAACGCAGATTCTCCCTTACAATACAACGAAGTTTAAATACACAATTACCATATTTTTATTACAACGATGCTTTAATATTTATTATCATAGATTCATATTTCTTTTATAATATATAATATATACGACGAAGTTCCATTATTTATCAACGCAGATTCTCCCTTGCAATACGACGAAGTTTAAATATACATAATTTTATCTTTATTCATTACTCGACGAAGTTTCTAATAAATTATCATAGATATAGTTACCATCCCTTACAACGTATCTCCTGCTAACGTTTTCTTATACACATAATCACCTAGAGTTTATTCATATTGCTTCCTTTACCTATATTTAATATCTCCCTTCCTATTTTATTTAAATTTATATATTTTTTCTTTCTTTATTTTTTTTCAAGTGTTTGTTTAATTATTAAGTCATTTCTGGTCCATTGTCATTTCCGGTTTATTTGTTATCTATCCCTCCTACATTCGCTTCCTTCTCCTAATACTTTTATATCCTGAGTCATTCCTGTTGTTTCCATCTTATTATCCTTTGTTATTTTCCTTTCTCTCGACTTCTCCTTGTTTCATGTCATATAACTGCCTGTGTCTATTAGTGCCTGTAAACTTGTTTCCTCTATTAATTTCTATTCCTGGGTTTCTGATTGTCTTAGTTTTCCAATTGACTGTGGGCACCATGCTCTTTTCTTGTCCCCACGCCTGTCCTTGCCTTAACACCGTTTACATCTCCATTGTATCTTTCATCTGCTTCATAAGTTCTATTTTCTGTGTTTCTCTCATATTTAAATTCCATTTCCCATTTTCCAAACTTGAGTTGTGCCTCCACATCCATTAACATATCCGTACCTATGATCATTTCTCTCAACAAGCTTTGTACCACTATGCATTGAAACGGATATTTAACTCCTTCCATTTCTCCTATTACCATTTTCATTTTATTAATCTGTTCAGTCTTCCTTTTAGTTGCGGTTTGAATTGTTATATTTTTTATTGGCAGTACCTCCATCTTTCCTACTTCATTTCTTAATTTTAACTCTCCTAACTCTTCTGTGTTTTTCTTTGTTATATATTCGACTTTCTCTATCTCTTTTTTATTAATTTCTATCTCATCAGCTATTATTTCATTTGTTTTCTCAAAATTTTCCTTAATCTCCTCTAATTCTCCATCTTTCTCCTCTAAGTCTCTTCTCTCAACCTCTACTACAGCATTATTCTTTTTTCTCCACTGTTCCCTCATATCCTCTATCATTCTCCTATTTTCTTCCTTTAGGCTTTCGAATTTCTTATCCAACCTACTCATTTCCAACCTACTTGAGGCAAATCCTCTGTTCATCTCTTCTCTCCCTTTTAGACTCATTTCCATGAGAGATCTCATCATTTCCCTCAATTCTTCATTATCATTATTTCCCCTTTCCTGTTGGGTTTGCATAGGTGGTAGTCCCCTAGCTTCTTCTACCTCAATGTTTCCTATTGGCATATCTGTGCCTTCCATTTCTTTCATTTCTAAAATTGTCCCTTTTTCCTGGTCCCCTACAACTACCAACTCGCCTATATTTTTTCTTTTTTTTAGCTGTAAGTAACTTATTATACAAACATAAATAATTTTTTATATATACTATAAACCTAGCCTTGATTCTATTCAACTCAGTGTTTGGTTTTACAAAATTTTTCTAAATCTATTTCCAGTTCAAATGTTTTTCGTATAAAAAGTTCTAAATTAATTTTGATTCAAAATCTCTCTAAATAAATTTTATCGAGCCCTCACGTTGTTGCGCCAATTATAACATAATTTTTAAAGACGCTATACAACGGGGTTTATATTTATTATTGATTGTTTTATTGAATTATTTTTAATTTCTATTTAAACCCAAACAAAAAAAACTACTCAAGAACAATTCAAAACTTTATTAGAACAATTTCATCTCAACATTAAACAATACACAAAACAAAATTTTACAACTTAACAATTTTTAACAAAATATACTAAAATTCGATTCTTTAAATTTGAGTTACAAGGTTTTTATACCCTTGGCTAGTTTAAGATCTCTTGATATCTCGGGGTTATAGTATGGGCTATATTTTTAGAAATTCTTAGGTGAATTAAATAAATTTTGAACAAACAATATTAAATTTTGAAAATGCAAAAAGGCCAAACTATTTGAACTGGATTTATTTCTTACTATTAATTAACTATAAGATATCCTAATATACAAATTTAAACTTCTCTATTATCTTAAAAGTCCACTAAAGTTATTTTATAGCGCTATTACTCAACTTAATAAATATCAAAATTTTGCTGGTCGCTTACGTAAATTCCCGTTCTCTCCAATTAAACAATTCACACACTTAAATCCGTTTTAGTTCTTTCAAATTATATTTTCACTGTATTAACTCTTTCAATTTTCTTATTCCTGTTTAATCTGGCCAAGTTTACTCACAAAACTGTATAATTTAGACGAACTCTTTCCAAATAAATAGAATTTTGACTGGTCCTGGCAGGTCCCATCTTAAAGCGTCACCCACGCCATCCAACTCAACTCTAACTACGCGTCCTTCTATTTTCTTTTAAAAATCTTACAAATATGGCGGCTTTCTTCTTCAAAAAAAACACATATGGGTTATAATTTAGTTCGATTTCTTTCCACTAGACTTTCACACATTTTTTACAGCTGTTAATGTCAACGAACTATTTTCACCAGTTTTAATCTTGTTAACTTTGGTTGAAACTTACTGTTTTAATTTTCCGATCCTTAATAAAGTTTCCAGTGTTTATTTTATTAATATTATTAGTGTGTGAAGTGTCTTTGTGTTTTACTTTTGTGATATTTCCGAATTGTGTGTGTTTTGCTTGGTCTTTCATAAACATAACCTTACATTGTTTACAATCGTTTTTTCACTTTTTCCTTCAAGTAATTACTTAGCCCTATGTTCCTACAGTTTACAAATTTGTTTACACATAACTATTATTAGATTATCTTATTTTAATTTATGTGTTGGGTTATTTGATATAACAAATTTCCTAATACATTTCCAGTTCAAAAACCTTGTTTACAATTCCTAGGCTTTTACCAGAATTTAGTTTCAATTTTAACCTAACCAATCTTTTAATGAATTTTTGTTTAAATTTTGTATGAGTTATTTCTAATTTATTTTCCAATTCTTAAATAATATTATATAGCCCATTCTATAAATGTTACAATATATATATATATATATATATATGATTATTGCAATATATATTCTTGTGTATTAATAAAGAACAAGGTCAAAATACAAATACAAGAATTATAATTGAATTTACAATATATATATATATATATATATATATATATATATATATATATATATATATATATATATATATATATATATACTGTATATATGATACTTTTCCATTTTATCTTTTTTAATAAACTAAACATATAACAGTAAATTTCTTTTTAAGTGAATGTATAAACAATAATATTAAATAAAGTAAAACGGAACAAACAATTGTGAGAAGCTTTTATGAAGTAGGAAATGTCTCGTGTAAAATGTAACTAAAACCTCGCTTTAAGGCTTTAAGTATCTATATTTACAACATATGGCATACTGATTGCTCAAATATATGTGGTGCACTTTATAGAAAGAGATCAAATTTGGTAATTTATTGTATCACATTCAAATTCTTGGAACTCCAACATGACACTAATAGTTGGGTAGGCATCAATAAAACTAAAACAAATTAAAAAAAAAATATTTATTGCATATGTTTGCATAAAGAACATTTAGAACTTAAAGAGTATGTAATAATCTGTTTTAAAAAAAAGTTTATTAAAATGCTTTGCAGTTAATTACTTGTGTAAACAGTAAATTATTCATATTTGTTGATTCCATCTTCACGTGAGCTACTAGTTTTCACTAAACACTTGTGTATTTATATTTATAGCTTGCCTATAGTAGCACTTACTTATATTTGTTGCTGACGACTGTCTCGGGAGATGTGTCCCATTGTCAACTCAGAGTCAAGTTAGGCTCGAGTTATGGTCTGAGTTGACAATGGGACACATCTCCCGAAACAGCCGTCCTCAACAAATATAAGTAAGTGCTTTTATAGGCAAGCTATAAATATAAATACACAAGTGTTTGGTAAATTATTTTTCAATCATTTTAATTTTATTGTGTTTATTATGTTCAGATCAAAGAACCCTGTGATAGAAAAACGCTAAATTCTTCCCCAAATTACAGTGACTCAAACATACTATTGAATCAAAGGAAGTCATTGATATACTTTAAAAGAAAAAAGCAAAAAATATATCAATATGAAGAAGAAGAACATTGTCAATTAATAAATGAGTTAAAACTTCAAAGACAATATCCTAGCTATAAAATTCCTGGTATGTACAAAACATTATCTACAATACCAGAAGTTACTGAAAAAGAATCCCTGAATACTTTTCAGAATTCTTTTTCAAGTCAAAGTAGATCATTAATTCAAAAGAGTAGTACATCAGGTTTGGAGCAAACAAAAATTTGTTCAACTTGGTCACAGAAAATCAGCAATATTCCTTCACTGTGTACATCGTCAGATTACATAGGCTCAGTTTCTTCAAACAGTTTGTTTTTAGAATCATTGTCGAGAGAAAAACGTTCACAGAATCTATTAGGTAACATATCAAGGACAATTGATCATTTAATGACTGAACACTTATATATTAAAGCATTATCAGAAGATATCATTAATAATTGTGAAGTAATTGCTCACCAAAAAACTGAAAGTACACAAACTATAAATATGGATTCAGTAAATGAGTCTATAGATTTTCATGATCCATCAACATTATTATTACATTTTGAAAAACACATGTCTTTATTACAAGCAAATTTTAAAAATTGTTTAGCAATACTAAAGAAAAATTCACAGAAAAATATTTGCTCAGATGATTTTAACAGCAACTTTGAAGAACAAAGTATTAGTAAATCACAATTCAATCAAAATTTCAAATCAGATTATTTCACAAAAATGTTTACGTTTTCAAATTTATCATCAAGTGAAGACTCAGAACTACTATTACAGTCAAAAATTATGTCACATTCAAATACAAATATTTTAAATACTAATAACTCTGAAGAAACAATTTCAAATGAAAATATTCGAGTCTTGCGCTATTTAAAAAAACCAACAAATCTTGATAAGAAGGAGTCATTAAATGTAAATGCTTTATTTAAATCAGACAATGTAAAAGAATTGCCTCAATTTGAAAAAAATTCTGGAGAATCGTTTAGTTTCTCTGAAATTTTATTGAATGGTAATAAAAATGAAACTGAAATGGATAAAACAAATATCCTAAAAGCTATGTTTGCTGATTTAATTCAAGATCAAATTGAACTAACAAAACTTGCGAATCAGATAATAAAGTCTCAAGCAGATGAAATTCAAGAACTAATTAAACAGAATAAGACAAATGACAAAACTGAGCTGTATAAAACTAAAAAAATAAATGACAACAAAACATCACAAAAGTTTATTGCAATAAAAAATAATGTTGAAGAAAAATCATTAGAGCTTAATTTTAACTTCGATTCTATACAAAAAGATAATTTATCCAAAAATAATTTTAAAAATATAAACCAACTTTTAAACAATATAGAAGTAAATGATATGATCCTAAATAATTCAAAAACTTGTCAGGTTGATTTTACTCTCCCAAAAAAAGTAAGGTTGTTGTCACAAAGAGAAAATACTGAGAATTATGGTGGAATATCTGAATGTTTTAGCAATATAAATAATGAAGATAAACGTAGATATATTTCTTTATGGTCACCAGATCGGATTAAATTAATCTCTTCAAAATACTCTCAAGCTAATTATTATAATGAAACGGATAAAAGTAATGTTTACCAAGAATTGAATGCAATTAATAATGGAATTAGTCAAAATAGGTTTATAAAATTTATGAATGATGTTTGGTATACAACATTACTATTTTTGGGTATCATTTTTATGTCTGTTTTTCTCTTAGTGGCTTCTTTTTTTATAAATATACAAATTTATCCAGTGCTCAATGGAGGGGGAAAAATGTGAAATAAATGTAAATATGAAATAAATGTATAATATAGTAAAAAATGTAATCATATTTTAAACATGTTTATAATTATTACCCAAAATCCAATAAAAAAACTATTCCCATGGATTTTGTTACCCATCATGAACTATGAAACTGTTACATTTGAACTAGGGATGGACGATCCAGTGACTTTAACGAATCGGTGATTTGAGAGACAGCGCCAGGTTTGGATCAGTGACTTTTACCTGTGACTTTAATACCATTGACAAGGGATACTGAAACTGCTCTGTATGTGCCAGTAACAGGCAGGTATACCACACTGGTGAAATGATTCCACATCTCACTTTTTTTTTGGAAGGTTCATTTTATTTAATAAATAAACTCTTATGAAATTAGGAACAAACTACCGAGTGTGAAATAGCATCTAGTGTACACAACAGTGTCACTATCTTTGAACCTGACACAAATCGACCATCTACACACAACGTAAATGAGTAGAAGAGCAACAAATCAACCGACAGCCATTGTAAAATATTAGTAGCTTTTCAGTCGCAACAGTGACATTTCGCCCAATTACAACAGAGACAACCCCCTTACCCCTTCAGTTAATGACACTGCATTATGGTCAGCGTTGTGAGCAGAGCCATGACAAATCAACCAATGATAGCCATTTCATCCAGTGACTGCCTTTTTGCCCAATCAAAACAGAGGCAACTTCCGATTGATCTATTGCTGCTGGAACTGGCATTTTCCATATTTTGTCACTGGTACCACCAGCAATAAACGAATATCAGTAATAAGTTACCATGACATAAAATATCATCCATCCCTAATTTGAACTAAATAAGTAAACATTTGCAGAACTTTTAATTAAAGTAAATTGATGAAAATCTTCTTCAGACATAACACTTTGTTCACACTAAGTGATCAATGATTGTTGATCAGTGTCTAGTTTGGTTACTAAGAGGTATTGTTGAGATAGATATGCAATAGTTATAAAGGATGGTGTTCTATAATGTTGTCAAAGAGTCTACACAAAATATTTCTATAATACTGTGTCTCTGACCACAGTATAGAACACCTACTTTTAAAACCACAACTGCCTAGCTCATCAACACTTATTATTGGGTCAACCTAGACACAAATAGTAATTCCTTTGTCCAATTAAAATGTTATGTCTGGGTAGTCTTTTTATAATATCAATTATAAGTTTGCCAAACTTAGTTCAAACGTAAAAAACTATTATAAAAACTGAGGATCAAGTATACTCTGAAAAAAGTTATATAATGAAGTAAATTTCTCAATTTTATTCACACAAAATTATTTTATCGTCAACCAGTATTTTTATATTTAAAATGAATGGACATAAGGTGGCAATATTTAAAAAAACAAGACACCACCTTTCATGATATCCAAAGAATATCAACAAATCAAAAAATGTACTGTCATCTCTCAATAACGCATGACTTTTATTTGAAGAGAATATGTTTTCTTGTAATAAATAAATGAGGTTCAATCTTGCTAATTCAAAGGAGATGGAAAATAATCAAGTAGTGTTTTTTTTGTATGAGCCAAATTTAATCAGGAAAAACAAATTCTTAAACCATACTAATTCTGACTGATATTCTATATAAGATTTTGTCATGCTCAGCTAAGGGAACTTATCTTGAAGTTAGGTATGTCACTGACACTGCCCAGTACAACATATACTTGTAACCAACCTATACACTGAGGATGATTTCTTAGTACTATCAAAAATGTTTTGTCTCAAAAAGTATTAAAAAACTTGTTTTTAAATATTGTTTCATATAGGTGCGATATTGTTTAAGCATAAAATATTCGCTGAACAAACTAACAAGGAAACTTACAATTTTTCCACTTTTACCATTAATTCAATGCACTCTTATTCACTCTGATTTACCAATGCGATATTACCAAAATCACAATGATAAATTACTATTCTACTTTAAAATAGTTGCTCATAAACTTAACATATTCAGTCTAAATTACTATGTGATTCTTTCTGTAAAGAAGTATCGTATATGAAAATAAGTAACAAAATTGTTTTAAATGTTTATTTTGATACAGGAAACTAATACAATTAGTTTACAAAACTAACATTTTCTCCTTTATTAGATAAAAGACATATAAACTTTAAGAAATTCAGCAATAGGGAATCAAGTGCTATGTATTTATTTGTACCACTCGCAAGAGAAATACTACTTCTTGTCTGTGACTCAGAACTGAACAATGTACTGATCTAGTGTAAAATGTGTCTGCTGAAAAAAATAACAGGAAGTAGCGGTTTTATGCCAAGTGATACAAATAAGAACATTCTAAAAAGCCACAAGATGTACAACTCGAAAACTGCAAGGATGTTAAATGTTATGTAGTGGATTTCATAAACTGCCTGTCTGTTTTGACAGCTTGTAATTATAACAAAATTGCTTTAGCCTAAGAATTTAATTAATGAGTTAAGTTAATTAATGAATTAACTAACAATCCTAGGTATGGTACAGAATGAAATGCATTATGTAAAATTTATCTAAGATTAATAAAAACCTGTTAGTAATTAGCTTACCTTCAGAAACAAATATATAATTACAAAGTAGATAATTTCCAACACCCATTGTATCTTCACATAACAGATACACTTTATTCTAAGGACACGGTGAGGTGTAAGAAATGTTAATACTGCAAATGATTCTGCTAAGAATTTGAATTTCAATGTTATTTGAAAGGAAATGATTCACGGACTTTCAGGGACAAGCTTTGAAGATTTACAAATTTGAATTCCCTAGTCCTATAAATAAAATTGTGCTTTGATTTGAGATACTATTTTCACTTAACACTTGTAAATATTTACAATCTTGCCTATAGTAGCACTTACTTATATTTGTAGAGAACAGTGGTTTCGGGAGATGTGTCACATTGTCAACTCGGACCGTAACTGATCTCAAGGTTTTCGTAGGTTAAGGTATTAGGGTGGGGGTGGAATATTGTGTTGGTATGGGTGTATTTTGTGAGTATTAGGAGTTATGATGACAAAAAGTATGTGTGAGTTGTAATGTAATTGTGTATTAAGTATGTGTGTAGGGTGTAGTTTGAAGTGTCTGTATATTTCGTATTGTTCGGTTGTGTAGCGGTCATGATGTTGTAAGTGGCTAGTTTATGTTGGCGTAGGTGGTTTGAGGAGATGTGAATGGTCGTATATGTACTAGGGGTACATTACAATAAAGAATATTTACAATTGTTTAGTGAAAACTAGTAGCTCACGTGAAGATGGAATCAACAAATGATACTATTTTAATTAAAAATCAAATAGTAGCTATAACTAAAAAAAAATAATTTGAATAGAAACTGCGTCACCATCCTTAGTGATATAATTATTCATGTTGAATATTGTAGTCCATTACGTTCGGTGAAACTCGTATTTGATAGTATCAAACGTTCTGTGTCAGAAAGTTTTTACAGAATTGAAGTTCAGATAATGATAAACTAATGTATAAGTAATTAAATAATTATTCTGTTATAATATATATTTATATTTAGCTTCGCAACACTGTTTTCTTGTATTCACTTATCACTTTCACACTATGTACTTAAACAAGAATCTTACTTGGTATTTATGCGAGTCAACTTTCAAAGAATGGTAGTATCTTCATCATCAAGCATCACTGAGGGGGGTTGTAGTCGAGAAACTTCAGTATCATAGAGTATATGTGATTTGTATTGAGTTTGTTCGTTTAATATGTTATTACTTTGTGTTTTTTTGTGTCTGAAAATTTCATATTGTTCTAGTGTGTAGAGATTTGGTCCTCTTTTGTTGATTTGTAAGATTTTTAAGTTATGAAATATGTCTGAATTTATGTCCTGTTTCTTTTATGTGATTGTAAAATGCTGAGTTTGTGTTCCTTGACTCTTTGTTTAAAGCCGCAACCTGTTTGCCCAATGTAGAATTTGTTGCATTTGTCGCAGTTTAATTTGTATGCGCCTGGTGCTTATAGTTTAGCTTTGTTGTTGGTGTCGTATTGTATTTTGTATTCTAAATTGTTATTAGTTTTGTATGCTATTTTGCATCCTGTTTTATTTTATTTTGTGGGCGATTTCATATAGCTAAATTTTCGTCTACCATGAAACTTGTTCGAGTTCCCAAACTCTCACTTACTAAATGCTGAGAGAGATGGGTTGAACGCTGGAGATTGGAACCTATGCATGGATCATTATTCAACATTTAGAGGGAACCCCAAGCTCATCATTTTATCGTGATGTCCCAAAAACCACGTGCTTGAATCGATCACATTCTTACTCAGACCTACTCGCTTCAACCTCAGCGATAGCGCAATATGCCAGAGATGTTCTACTCAATTAGAGACCTTACATTATATATTGCTACTTTGCACAGCGCCAAATAAACTTCTAAGGGGCCTGTTGTTGGACAAGATCCGGACAATCAAAAATTACGAGGATCTGGTGCCGGCAGTTTATTTCGGACATGGGGTCGTAGGCATCTCCTATTGCTGGTTAACCCCGTACCAAGAAATAAGTTAGTATGTTAAGTAATAATACTTCTAATTTTAATTTTTTTAAATGAATACAGTGAAAATATTGTTTTCCTCTATATTGTAAGACTTCTAAAGAAAAAATGAATATTTGTTGATTCCATCTTCATGTGAGCTACTAGTTATCACTAAACACGTTTTTAAATGTTTATAAACTTGCCTATACTAGCACTTACTTATGTTTGTTGAGGACGGCCGTTTCGGGATGTGTCCCATTGTCAACTCAGACCGTAACTTATCTCAAGGTTTACGTAGGTTAGGGTGGGGGTGGGATATTATGGTGGAGTGGGTGTATTTTGTGAGTATTAGGAGTTATGATGTCAAAAAGTGCGTGTGAGTTGTAATGTAATTGTGTATTAAGTATGTGTGTAGGGTGTAGTTTGAAGTGTCTGTTTATTTCGTATTGTTCGGTTGTGTAGTGTTGGTTATTTCTGTGTTGTTTATGTAGGATTTGTAGGTTAGATGTTATTTCTATGTAGTCCTGTTTTGTAGAGTTGAGATGATCGGCGAAATTTAATTTGTAGTTATTGTTTTTTAGTGCTTTTATATGTTCTTGGTAACGTGTGTAGAAGGCCTTCCCTGTCTGGCCTATGTAAATGTAAAAAATGAATCTTCAAATTACAAACAAAATTTATATAAATTTCTGGAGAGTGTCTAATTGAATATTGTTGATTCAATGATTTTAAACAGGATTTATTTGATTTAAAATGATATTTCTCGCGAAGTGTAAATGACTTTTGTGTTACTAATGTATTCAAAATGTGTGTAATATTTGGATTAGAACTTTTAATTATTAAAATAATACGAATCCTAATAAAACGAATACTGTACAAATATTTCTAAACGTCTCACGTGATAAAAATCATTTGTTTGAAAAAACCAAATTCATACCCACAGATTTTATCTGTTAAAAACAGTCACAGATAGGTAGGGTTAGCGTAACTGTGACAAACTCAACTGTATCTATTATTACAACCTGAACTTGAGAAAATCAGTAAAATGGCAGAGACCACATGTGTTGTTTCCTGACTGTTTGTTTTCGTTACAGATGATATCAAGTTAAATTATTAATAATTTTCTTTTATAGTTGAAGTTTAAAGTAAGTAAATATTTTATATTCAAGTCTTTTTCAAATGGCTTTTCTTATATTATCCATTGTTATGTACTTTAACCAGGATGAGACTGGAACTTGTCTTGTATTTAGACCTATTTCTGGTATGACACTAGTAAAAAATAATAATTCGATATGGTAGTATACAAGTATAGTACATTTTTAGCTTGAAAAAATTATTTTAATTATTGTGCCTGACAATGCTATTTTGATTTAAGTAAAGTTGGAGTTTATAATACTTGATGGAAGGGCTATTTTAATATTAAATATGTTATTTTATTATAATACAACAGTGTTAATGCACCAGTTAATTATACAAGTGTAAAAATAAAGTACAATTTGAAATATGGCTTTGTAAGATTTCTTTTAATATATGTAAATGATAGATTTTATATAGTGTAAAGGTTATTATGTAAACCTTTTATTACTGCTAAAATAAAGATCATTAAACACAAAAGCATATTAAATGAGATAATTTTGTTCACTTCACCAATATAAAAAATGAAAGTACTAGAATTATCAATAATTCCAACTCCATACATAACTTTAGCATCACTTCTGTTAATTTAATAGTTTTTTGAAATTCAATCGTTGATAATCGTATCCAGCGGTAATAACTAACTCGGATTTGGTTTTTCCCATCAGTTATTAAGTAGGTGTCGCATTTGATTGTCGTTTCTGCTGGTTTTTTGAAACATTGTGTCTACTGGGGGTAGTGATAAGTTCGGATTAAAGGGAAACTTAAAGAAACAATAAAAATATGTATGTAATTATCTAGTACGTAAATATACCATATTGTATTGTAAGTGTAGAGTATAGCATTAAGTAAAGTTAACATTCTTGAATTTTGTAGTCCATTACAATGAATATTAATTAATCATTTTAACATTATTTAATGTCTATCCCAACTTTAAATTTTGTAAAATTGTTAAAACTTATTGAAAGAGAATGTTTTCGATCGCTATGTGGTGATCTTCATCAGTGTCTTCTGCTTGGAGATGTTGGGTTAAGCAGTGACGATTTTAAATGCAGGTTATCGGTAGTACCAAAGAGTATATGTGATTTGTATTGTGTTTGTTCGTTTAATATGGTTGTACTTTGTGTTATTGTGTTTCTGAATATTTCATATTATTCTAGTATGTTGAGGTGTGGTCCTTTTTTGTTGATGTGTAAGATTTCTAGATTATGGTAAATGTTTGTTTTTGTGTCCTGTTTTTTTATGTGATTGTAAAATGTTGAGTTGGTATTCTATTTGTGTTCCTCGACTCTTTGTTTAAAGCTGCAACCTGTTTGCCCAATGTAAAATTTGTTGCATTTGTCGCAGTTTAATTTGTATACGCTTGGTGCCTGTAGTTTATTAGTTCTGTATGCTATTTTGTATTATGTTTTTTTTTAATTTGTGGGCTATTTTATTTGATGTTTTGTTTATGTATGGTATTGTGATGTATTTGTTTCCCCTCTGTAGTGTTAATTTGAGTTTTTTTGTATATTGTGCCATAGTTATTATTGTGGTGTTGTTTCCATTGTGTATGCTAAATATTTAATGGTGTCTATTTCTTTGTTTATGTTTTCTGTGGTCATTGAAATTTTTCTAACTCTATGGAGCATGGATGTGATGGCAGTGTGTTTGTGTCGGATAGGGGGGTTTGAGGTGTTGTGGATAAATGTGCATGTCATTGTGGGTTTCCTGTAAATCTTAAAGCTGTTTTTTTGTGTGTGGCTTTTTGTTATTGTTAGTTCAAGGAAGTTTGGGGATTGGTTGGTTTCATATCTGAGGTGAAGTGGAGTTTTTGGTGTATTTTATTAGTGTAGGAGTTTTTCGCATTGTCGGATGTTGCCTCTGTATAGTGTTATGATATCATCGACATATGTGTGCCAGTAAATGGTTTTGTGTGTATTGTTTGTATCTTGGTGTTTTATTTGTGTTGTAGGAAAATTTCGCTTAGGACACTGCTGATAGGACTTTCCATGGGTAGGCCATCTGGTTGTGAATAGAGGTTTGAGTCATGGGTGAAATAGTTTTGTTTGGTGATAGTTTGGAGGATGTTTAGGATTTTGTTGATGTGGGTTTTTGGTGTGTTGTTCTGTATTAATTGGGTCTCTAGGATGTTGAAGGTTTCAGATAAGGATATGTTGATGTACATATTTTTATGTCGAGTGATATTAGTGTTGAATTGTGTGGTATGTTTATGTCTTTTATTTTATTTATGAGGTTTGTTCTGTTTTTTATGTGTGTGCCTGTGTTTTGCCTGATTTTTTTTGTCCATATATTTTACTAGTTTTTGTGCAGGGGCATTATGGTAATTGATGATGGCTCAGTTGGGGACATTGAGTTTGTGATTTTTAGGGAGAGCGTGGAGGGAAATGCTTTAGGGTGGTATTTGTTGTTTTGCTCATAATGTATTTTGATGTAATAATTAGTTTTTAGATGGTTCTGTGTTATTTCTCAGTTGGGTCTATATGTAGTTGTATAACTACACTTATTTAACGGTTCACTTGACCTGATGAATAACAAGGCTGGAGCTGGCTACTTCAACCTGTCTACAGGAGATGCATTCTATGTGCTAGTAGATGACTTCTAGCATAGATGTTGAATTATTAGCAATAAATAAGAAGGAAAACATCTGAATTGAAATGGATTCCAAATTGGCAGCATAGGCAGTAATTAAATCTAACTCAGGAGACTACCATTTCAGAACTAGTGAATTGAAGGACATTTTAAACAAATTATTAAAGAAAAATATTGCTATCCAATACCTGGTCAATCCGGTGTAGTCTGAAATGAGAAGGCAGACGAAATAGCTAAATTTTCGTCTACCATGAAACTTGTTCGAGTTCCCAAACTCTCACTTGCTAAATGCTGAGAGAGATTGGTTGAACGCTGGAGATTGGAACCTACGCATGGATCATTATTCAACATTTAGAGGAAACCCCAAGCTCATCATTTTATCGTGATGTCCCAATAACCACGTGCTCGAATCTATCACATTCTTACTCAGACCTGCCTCCCTCTTATTTACAGTTTTTGCTTCTTGCTTCTAATCCCGCAACATGCTTCTACAAGGGGTACCCCCACTAATTTAAAATCAAAGCATTTTTAGTTAAATGACAAAATTAGAAAATTTTAAACACCCAGCAAAAAAATTATTTTAGAAAATGAGAAGCAGATAATATATTTTATATCAATATCAATTTTTGTATTTCTTATATTTCTGTCACATTCAATCTTCTTCTTTACCAATTTTGTTACTATTATGACAATTTGTATACATCTTTTTGGTATGCTCACAACTGATAAATTTCTGGCAGCTATTACATTTTTTCTTTATTTCACTATTCTTCTTCAGAGGATATTAGTTCCACTTCCTTCCAGAAGCAAGTTAAGTTCCTCTGAAGGGGCATCTGATTTAGTTTTTATTGGCAGTGAGAATATTTCATAAATTCTCAAGTTTAAAATATTAGAAATGTTCGAGATATAATGGTGGCGTGCACATTGGTTATCAACTAATGATTTATTAAGAACAAATCCTTTGCAAATTTTTAATATTATTTTGTTAAAAATAAAAATAATGTGCAATCCTTGAAACCAAAGTTTTTAAAGTGCATCAACAATATCCACTTTAGTTTTATTATAAGATGTCGTAATCTCAGGACTCTATAAGAAACACATGAGATAGCCATCAACATTTACATGAACAGTTGTCATCATAAAATTTTGAAAGCAGTATGACAACTTTCGGTTTTGGTTTATAGGACATAATGGTTGACGGCTAGGAAAAACCAAATATATAAGATGGTGCCGATCTATTTCTGTTCTTTCTTACAAACATAGAAAATATCCTAACTGTTAGTAGCATTACCTATTTAATAGGAAATTTACATATTAAAACCAAACAAATGCATATCATAGTGAGGGTATCTAACTGTTTTCTCCACTAATATTATTACACTAAAGATTTTACTTAGATGTCTAGAATGTCTTCTGGAAAATTTAAAGAAAATAAAAGTCAGTGCTGTTACCGAAAAATATTTAAAAAAGTAATACTTTACAAATACGCATGAGTTTTGTTTGTTATGCCTCTGTGTATGGTCACTTGGGAACCGAAATGTACATCAGGTCAAAATAAAAATATTTATGGTTAAAAGTTTTTGAGTATTATTTATTAAACTAAGTGTTTCATAATTCAACATGAGTTTTGTTTGTTATGCCTCTGTGTATGGTCACTTGGCAACCGAAATGTACATTCAAAATAAAAATATTTGTGGTTAAAAGTTTTTGAGTATTATTTATTAAACTAAGTGTTTCATAATTCAACAGAACACTGTATTATAATTCATTACTATATAACTATAGTACAAGATAATCATACTACAAAGTGTACAATTAGAATGGCAATAAAAAAAATTAAGTTTACTGTATATGAGCTAGTAAAGTATCTCTCAACATACATGTTATGTTGCAAAACCAAGTGAAAAAGAAAATACCACTAGTACAATTTGTTAGATTACTTGAAAAACCTAATTTTCATTCAACCTATTTATTATTACATTCCATATAGTTGTATAAGTCGCGAAATCCAGCAAGAGACTTGGCTTATCGATGCATAGTAGAGTCGGGAGGAGCTTACTAACTCAGGTTTATCAAACCTTGCTGCTCTACGTATCAGTTTGCCACAACCACTGTGAGTGGTTCCCTCGCTGCCTAGATACTAGAAAGAAGTAAACAGCTGCTTGGCCTTCCACTAGTTGGCGAACTCCCTTTGTGCGCATTTCAAGTCTCTTACTATATCTCGTGTTATATAGTGTAATATAGTGTTACAATTCTTTAACAATTACTTGATAAAGGAATCTGATTCTACTGTGAGGCAACAGTTGTTTGTTTGACAATATATAATGTAACCTTTATGGTTTTCAACATTTAAAATTATTTTATACTTGTTTAGAATGTATATTTAGTTTTGATCTTTCATTTAATCATGGGCTATTTTAAAGTGTTAATGTTTTGACAATAACCTAATTTCGTTTATTGCCACAAAAAAATGTTCTAAATAAAGCCTAATTTTGTTTTTGCATAAACATCATTACATGATAAACAGTTGTGCAGTCACTCCTTCACCCTCCGACTGTTGTTGAAGATGTCCGAAGGGTCATTGATTCTGTTCAGCATTTAACGCTTGATGAAATCCTTTCTCAGCTGCCTCCGAATATGGAAATAAGCCATGTATCCTATCACAAGATTATTTCTAACGATCTATATGTATCTAAACTGACAAAAACAGTTTTTTTTTGTTCTACGATAATGCTCGCCTACACGCTGCTTGTCACTCAAGACCTTGGGGAGTTTCGATGGAATGTTTGCGGAAAATCGCCTTACTCTCTTGATCTTTCACTAAGGTGACTTCCACTTGAAGCAACATTTTTTGGATAGACACTTTGCAAACGAGTCATTTGCAGTAAGCCATTTTAGGTAGGATGGTGAGGTGCTGGATTAAAAAAAAATTACCACGGCACAAAAATGTATTGAAAAACAAGGCAATTACATAGAAAAATAGGGGTTTTAATATACTTTTTTAAATATATGTTTGAAAAAGTAGTGTGACTTACTTTGAGACAACCCACATACATGTATATAACTTGTGCAGAATTAACACTATAGGTTCATAATAAATTATGTCTGTTTTAGATTCTTTGTAATAATGGAAGGTAATAATGAGAATACTGATGGTAATGCAGTGGGAATTCTTCAACAATGGGAAGAAGAACATCAAAATGTAAATTATGACCCAGTACCGCTATTAACTAAGTAAGGATAATTAATTATCATTTATGATAATTTAATACAATTTATAACAACTGTCTACTAAAATGTATGGCATATATGATTTGTATATCATAGATTTCATTATTTTTCAATAGTTTACTGAACAAGGGCGATGGTAGCTTCTTGGTGCTAATGGTAGCTTTAGAGTCCTTTAGGAAGATACTGTTCCCACACCAATTATAATTTTCTCATACTCTAAAAGATGATCAATGGCAGAGGATTAATTAATCCTATCACTAGTCTTATCTTCTATACTTCATGTTATTTCCTAATCTTTTTTCTACATTTTGGTATAATGGGTGGATATAACTGAGCTGGGTCAATTTATACATCAGTTTAATTTATTACACCAAGGTTAGAACAAATTAGATTTTAGTTTAGGTGGAGGATGATATGGGAATTAGACATACAGACTTCTATGCAATGTTTTTTTGCATTTTATGTTTCACTAAGTTAGTTATGCATTGATATTATAAATCTCCTTTATTTCTTATCTTTTAATATGAGTATCACAAATAATTTTGTATAACTAACAAGATATGTAACTATTGATGTATAGATTATAATTTACAGTTGACATAAAACAGTAAAATTTTAACACTGAATTTTTTATATTAAGATAGAAATTGAACACGGGGATTCTTATCCAAAAAATATTCTGTATATTCACTAAAATAATAATCATTTAACTCTTTGAACAGTAATTTTCCAAATACCCCAAAAAGTGTGTATGTGTGTGTGTGTGTGTGTGTGTGTTTTTTTTTTAAAAGTTGATTAAATATCTTTATATTACTACTTTATATTTTGTTAGTTCAGAAACTATAACATTTTGTAAAAAAATTCATTGAAACACCTTTTTGATAAGAAACAAGCAATAAAAAATAATTTTTGTAGTAACCAATAGGAAAATAAAAAACTTTGTAAGTCTTATAAAATATAAAGCTATTTATTTTTTATGAAAACATTATCAAGAGATTTATTGCTGGTGGGTGTGAAATAGCCGAACTGACAGGAGTGAAGCCGGAACACTGATCCTAGTCCTGGCAGGAGCTAGTTGAACTTGCCCAGTAATGCTAAAGATTAGTCATAGTCTTTCTGTTACCTATCTGATGTAATTTCAACTAGAATATTGCTTTTTTATTCTCCATGATGTCAGAGTAACAAAAATAAGTATGTCGGTCGCTGCATATACTTTAGCAATACTCTAAAATAAATAAATATAAAAATGCAATGGTGATGTCATTACTGCCGGTGACTTGTAGGGCAGCGACGAGACAGTCGTGTTGTTACTCTTCAAAAGGTTAAATCGTATTATCTTGTTTTACACCTGCTTGCTTGCCTAGTGTGTAAATTGCATAAATATTACAAACCAAAATTATTTTAGAGTGTCTCATTTTTTGAGTGGTTACATTGTTCATAACGTTGCACCATTTAAATATGTAATAATTTAAAAATCATTATCTTAGTAGAAAATGTATCACTGAAAATGTCAGTGATTTCAGGTAAGTATTTAATTTATACATTTACAAAGTTTTTTTTTACATATATGCAGGTACAGAGTTTATTCTCTACTAACTGAAAGAATAAGATCTCAACTCCAGGTAGGCTAATTAGAGACAGCACTGCAGATCCTATTTTCCATGAACAAATAATTCACCTTCTTTCACATGGCTTACTATCCCATCTTCATATACTTTGCAGAAGTTAACATTTATAAGCTGCAACTCCTTATTCCTTTGGTAGAAAGTAAGAGTCTACTTCAGGTATATATATTGTAACATTTTGAAAATAGCAAATGAGAAATTGACTAGATTAAAATTGAAACTAATTTTAGGTAAAAGCCTAGAAAGGTTGTAAAATGTAAACAAGATATTTGAACTGTAAAATGCATTAGGAAATTTGTTGTATCAAATAACCTAACAAATAAAATTAAAACAAGATAATCTAATAATAATTATATTTAAACAAAATTGTAAACTTTATTAACATAGGGCATAAGTGGTTACTTGAGAGATAGGAGGTGAAAAAACGCGATTGTAAACAATGAAGTTAGAGGTTAGGTTAATATAAATCCAGCCAAAACACACACATTTCGGAATTATTACAAAAGTAAAAAGTAAAGACACTTCACACACAAATAATAGTAATAAAATAAACACTGAAAGGTTTGTTAAGGATCGGAAAATTGAATCAGTATGTTGACCAAATTAAAACGCGATTGTAAACAATCTCGTTGTTGCATCAGATCTGGAACCAAGAAGTAGGTCAGTGTACAGTCGACTCTAGTGGAAAAAAATCGAACTAAATTACATGCAAGAAAAGGTTGGAGGTGGAAAGGCCGCCATGTTTTAAATATTTTAAAAGTAGAACGACGCGTCAGTATAGCGTGGGTTGCCGAAAGAAGCTGAGCCTTGGTTAGAAGTCAAAATTCCATTTGAAGAATTTCGTCAAAATTATACAAAATTGTGAAGAAACTTGGCCAAATTAAAACAAGGATAAGTGAATTTAAAGGTATAATACAGTATTAATATAATTTGAAGTAACTAAAAGGAGTTTAATTGTGTGAAATATAAAATTTAAAGAGAAATGAATCCTGTATGGAGATCCAGCCAAACTCCGATAAATTGATAAGTTAAGTACATAGCGCTATACAAATAAACTTTAGTGAACTTTTAAAATCATAAGGAAATTTAAAATTGTACATTATTAGAATATCTTGAGATTAGATAATAGTTAGTAGTAAGAAACCTGATCCAGTTCAAACAGTATAGGGACCTTTTTGCTTATTCCAAATTTAAGTTTTTTTTCATCAGGAAGCTATTTATTAAAACTATTTTCTAAATTTAATCTTGTTTATCAAAATTTATTTAATTAACCAGAGTTAAAAGATATAGCCCATGCATATAAACCCCGAGATATTAAGAGATCTTAGAAAATAGCCTAGGGTATAAAATTTTGTAACTAAAATTAAAAGAATTGAGTTTAACCTATTGTGTTAAAACTTGTTAAGTTGTATTTTTTTTGTTCTGTTTATTGTTTAAATTTTGAAATAAAATTGTTATAATAAAGAATGTAAATTATTAATGCCTGAGTTGTGTTGTGTTACAAAATATAGATATATAAAAAAATAAATATTACAATATATATATATATATATATATATATATATATATATATATATATATATATATATATATATATACCTGATATATATGAAGTTATTATTATTACTTGTAAATATTTTTTTCCACCACTAAGTGCAATAATTTTACCTTATGTGATGAGGCACCTTTCGGTCACTTGACCATTGTCGAATCTTAATCTCCTCCGAGTTAATTTATTATTGAATTTTTATTTATTTTTAACAAATTTTGTAGATCTGATAAATGTGGTAGAGGAATTATTTATATATAATATTATTATATATTATTAATTATATATAATGTTATTAATTATATTAATATACATTATTGTTATTAATTTATATATAATTATATATTATATATAATTATATTATTGTACATTACATGTGTAATACGGATGCAATTTTTATTCAATTCTTTCTGTTAGTTCACACTCTCTTTATATATACCTTGTTCAAATTTTCAATCGTTAACAAAATACTTTTTATTCATCCACTCAAGTTCAAATACATTTCTTAAACTTGTAGTGGATGACACTTGATGTTAATACAGTTTTTTTCAAATATTAATTAAATTTAATTAATCAATTTTAGATTTATATTGGAGACAACTTTAAACAAAAGGGGAAAGGTATGGAATATAGTTATTTCATTGATAACATATGATTTCATAAAACAGCTGATTTTATGTTATAGTTTATGTAGTAGAACAGCCGTATTAACACATAGGCTATGTTACTTTTTGTATATTCATTGTAATTATTTAATAAAAAGTAATGAAATAATTTTTTTTTTGTTTACTCAAGTCTTTTGGGCTTAAAAATGTTTATATTACTTGCTTTATTTCTTAATTGATTGTTTTTTGTAATCATAATTAATAAAAACAAATTAAAGTTGCTTACAGTTTGAATATTGGGTTAAATTGTTACAATAAGCTCCCACTATTATTATTCACTTCAGATATTTACAAAAACACAAATTATTAAAAACATTAATAGTAATATGTCACACAACAAACATAAGCTACTCACTGACACTGAGTAAAAACTACTGAGAAAGAAAGTCCACTCCACTTAAAAACTGATGAGAGATCATGTCTAGAATGTCTGATAAAAGGACAAATTATGAACTACAAATATCTATCTATGCTCCAAGTTTCAAGAGGCGATAAATTACGTTTAGTCTTAAACGTGACATCAGAAAATAAAATCTCTTGAAGCAAACAAACTGCAATGGGTTAACACCAGTTATTTTCAATTCACCAAGCATGGGACTTGCTTACACTGAATTCTGTTTTATCAGCATAACTGTCTCTTTTATCTGGAAATGTTATTATAGGTATTTTAAATACAGTTGCATTCAATATACATATTATTTGAAATAGTTAAATTATTACCAAACACAATAACATCTCAGATAAGACTACACAATAGCTATAACATGATTTTGTCTCTTCGAAGTATAAGAACACTTTAAGTGATTGTTATGATTAGTTAAACCACGCTGGACAACAGGATTGGTTCTCAACTACCTGGATTTACAATTACCAATTAACCTTTTTGAATGATCTACAAACTTTTTACACAGATAATAGAAATGCAATACTTTGACACCTCCCTCACCATTTACATTAAATACAGTCCCATTGATGTTATATAGCACTAGGGGTGTTCAGAAATGTGTAGATCCTACCAGGGTAGAAAATATCATTTCCCTTTTGGTTTAGAACTTTATAATAGATAACTTCAGATGGCATCAAGAGGTAATCAACAAAATTAATTTATGAAAAAGTTTTCAAGTTTTTGTTATATCTTTAAAAACCCATCAAACTCTTGAAGTAATTTTGTCACTATTAAATAAGATAGTAGTACATCTGTATTGGAAATTATAAATATATCTTCTGGGTTTAAGAGAATGAAAGTAGCTCTTGAACTGAGAAATTATGAAGTTGAATTACATTTTTTCATTGTTTTTAAAAATGTTTAGGTTAGCAGAAGTAATTGAAGTTGAAACAGAAAACTATATGAAAATGGATCCAGACCCATTTGATGAACGGCATCCGTCAAGAGCTGATCCAAACTGTACACTAGGACATGTGCTGAAATTGTTATTTCGAAAGGATAATTTTATGAATAAGGTAAAATTAATATTTTATGTTATTTAAAATCATATATTCTTTTTATTATTACTATTATAATACTTTATTGCTAAATGTTTTTATATGTCTTTTTAAATAAGTTTACCTAAATGATAATTATTTTCTAACTTCAATTAAATGGTATTTTTGTTTTTAGTTAGTCACCGACTATTTGCGGGACAACTACTGGTTAAGGTTGGGTATTACAAATAAAGATGTTACCAAATTGAACATTGCAGCTTGCCGACTTGTTTTGGATATAATGCCGGGTTTAGAAACTTCTGCTGTATTTGAGAGTGTAAGTAACTTTTTTATTATGAAGAACTAAACCTTTATGATAACTATAGCCTTAATCAGTATAAAGTAATTGTTAACTTGAAGTTTCAAAACTCATTATTTGTACAATTGTGTTAAGTAATACATTTAGAAATTTTAACCTAAATTTTAATGTCTGCTTGATTGAAAAATAATTAATAGTTCTCAGTGTATAGTGTTTGCTTTATCATCAGATATTTTTCAGCAGCCAGCTCATTTCATAGTTTTCTACACTGGTACAGTACAGGGATTTTCTGTCACTGAACTTTCTTAGTTTGCTTACCATTATCGGAGTTTATTGACCAAATGGTCAATAAATATCAATTAAAATTTGGTTTTCATAAATAACAATGACAATTTTTAGTGCTGTGACTAAACAGTTCTAATGAGTTGTTTTGAAAGAACCGTGTTATGATTTAATAAACTGCTGCTTACTTTTTTTAGTTTATGACTTACTTTAAATATTTTTTTTTTTATTGAAGCGAGTAGTTAGGATGACTATTTTCAACCATAAAGGATCAAACATGATTGTGAATAAAACGAGGGTTATTCTTGTGAGTGGGCAGGGCTACAGCTTGAGTGGATATTTAAGTGCTTACTAGCTGACGTGTTTAGGAACAATACTTGCTGATGCGTTTTGCTTTGTAAAAGGAATGGTTGTTTCGAAACACGTCAGTAAGTAAGCCCTTAAGTATTCACTTAGTTAAGTATTATTTAATTATATTTTCTATATGTCTTTGTGACTTTGCTCTCTATGATGTGTCCAAATGCCCGATGCAATACAAAATCCTACCACTTGTGAGGTGGGTTCTGTGATTATTTTTTTGTTAGAAAAAGGCCACAAACCAGTTTAAATTGATCGCCATGTTCTAATATTTATGAAAAAAATTACGAGTTGTAAGACGAGCTAGATAATGGCCATATAAATGTTCATAATGAGGACCCTAGTAAAAGGCTTTTCCTTGTGAATGTTGAACTGGCGATTAAAACTACAGCAAACTCAAGAAACTTTTGGAACATTTTGTCTCATTTTCTCATTAATTTAGCATTATTTCCTCAGTTATCCTTCAGGCTTGATTTTCTTGATTCATAGTTATGGCTTGAAAGAAATTAAAATAAAAATTCTCATTTTATATGTCTTGTAATTTTTGTATTTTCAAAATAATGTTATTATTTCAGTTCTCTAGTTAGTAAATTTCGTTTGTTTTCTTAGTTGTATTATTGTAATAATTTTTTAATTTTTTTTCCAATAAGAGTAACACAAAAAGAACTTATATTTTAACTAAAACGTAAATGTAGAATCTTCTTTTTCAAATGTGCAATTTATAACGTATATACTTATTTAAGGATTTTTATTTCAGCCAACAAGAGATAATTTATGTTTTTTTATTTCAGCCAACAAGTGATAATCTAGTAAAAAGGTTGATTTCTTGGGCTGAAAAGTCTATAGAACCTCTACAGACATATGCTACAGGGCTTTTAGGTGCAGCTATGGAGGTGCAAGATATTGCAGCCAGTTTTAGGTAATTACCAACTTTTTAAGGTACACTCCACTGTCGGGTATAAATCGGCAATAACGATATACATTTTTTTATTCTAACTATCAGAGCCAACTCTACTCGGAAGCCGAGCAATACCTGGCAATTGTTTTTTGTCGTATCCACTTGGAAGTCAAGTATAACCTGATTCTATTTTCCTGACATTCTGAAACCATTATAGTTTGGCATTTTTAAATTTTAGCATGACATTTTGTGGGGTTCGAAGTAACTTTGTACAAAACTTAAATTTTTGGCAAGAAAACATTTTGTCTCAGTAACTTTTTCATTTATTTACCTAGATTATTAGTTTCACAAGTTCTTAATATATTAAATAAAATTATATATTATCTTGCGTAATTGCATTTCCTTTTTTAAATTTTAGAGAACAAAATGGAAAACTTGTTCCACTTATGTTAGAACGACTACATGCTTCACAAAACACAGTAAATGAAGAGAGAATGCACTCTATTAGCCGTCCATTTGCCAATCTAGGTGCTACGACTCATGATAGTTTTGATCTAGGGGCTCTCTGGAAAAAAAGCTGTAAGTAGATAGTATTAATTGATGAACTACATTCATATTAGTGTGTAATCTGAGTAAAAATACTACTTAACCGAGGTAGATAGTTGTCATAGTTTGCATACATTTAATTTTAAGATAATGTATCCAGCTCTGGTGCACTGGTTTATAGGCTTTAGATACTTTTATATTATTGGTCGCATATTGCTTTACTTTTGACTAAACTATGAAAGTTAAGGATTTTTTCTCAGCCTGTCACATATTTTTTTTTATTATTGAAAAGATATATAACTGGCCTCTTCTAAAACTAAGAATAAGTTGTAAAAAATTTTGAAGTTTTTTGTAGATGAAATTTTGCAGTCTAGAAATTAGTTAGTTTTTCTATTATATATTGTGTTTTTAAAAGGACAAATTCACAAAGCATCATATCCAGTATAGGTGTTCTAATATTAACCCTGAGGGTGCCTAAACGTGTCTAACTCTGCCACGAGCCAGTTTAATTGTTCGCACAGTAAGACAGATTCTGCCAATAGCTGATGTATTTGGTTCATTGATGATGAATGTATTTTGCCATTGACTGTTGTAGTTTTTAAAATTTTATGATTGTTATAATGGCTATTCTTTTATAATTTGCATATCATGAAAAGAAGAGTTTTACTATTACATATAGTGGTGATAATTTAACCATGCATTTGGCCTTGACATTGCAATAGGTAAGACGAGAGGTGGAAGGCTGCGTTGAGTAAGTATAAATACTTTCTTACAAACATGGTATGGAAACACTGACTTGCATGACACGTTGATATTAGATAAATACGATGATAGATTAGTTTTTGTACGAAAAAACAAACAATTTTGAAATACACTGGTCTCGAAATTCCGAGTCCCGAAGTTTCTGTTAAGTTTGAGCCTATTTTATCTATTTGAAAAAAGAAAAATTGTGCTTCAAAAAAATGTTTATATCAATACGGTATGCAATAGAAGTGAATTGCTCTTCCTAAAAATGTTTATATCAATACAGTATACAAACGAAATGAAACAGGCTTCCAAGAAGTCTTTATATCAATACCATATGAAAAGGAAATGTTGGGGTTTCAAGAAATGTTCATATAAATACAGTATGCAACAAAAATTAGCTGGGGTTCAAGAAATGTTGATATCAATATGGCGTGCAAAGGAAATGAGTGGCTTCAAGAAATGTTGATATAAATACAGTATGCAACAAAAATTAGCTGGGCTCCAAGAAATCTTCATATAAATATGGTGTGCAAAGGAAATGAGTGGCTTTCAAGAAATGTTGATATAAATACAGTATGCAACACAAATTAGCTGGGCTTCAAGAAATCTTCATATAGATACGATGAACAAGGGAAATAAGTGGCTTTCAAGAAATGTTCATATAAATACAGTATGCAACAAAAATTAGCTGGGCTTCAAGAAATGTTTATATAAATACGGTGTGCAAAGGAAATGAGTGGCTTTCAAGAAATGTTGATATCAATATGGTGTGCAAAAGAAATGAGTGGCTTTCAAGAATGTTCATATAAATACAGTATGCAACAAAAATTAGCTAGGCTTCAATAAATGTTCATATATAGTTTTATAAACCTATTTTGTGGATTCTTAAGTGTAGTATAAGAGATTATTAAAACCCCTATTTTTTAATGCTCAGAAACGTATTTCCATGTAATCCGAGTTTTTGATAATCTGAGGGTGTCTCGGTCCCATCTAATTTGAATTATCGAGACTCTATTGTATGAAATATATCGAATGCAGAATTGTTGATGTACAGAAGATTCTGAAAATGTAACATGAAATAAAATAATGTAGCAGTTATGAAATCATGAATAAAATTTACTAAAAAATATATACAGTCGAACCTCTATATAACGAACCTCCAGATAACGAAATCTCCTATATAACAAATTTTTATCTTGTCCCATGACATTTTAGAAGTTATACTGCTTATTTACCTCTATGTAACGAATTTCGGACCTCTCAATAACGAAGATTTTTTTCCATTTCAACCAAAGAAATGTAGTGTTGTATAGGCAGCTCACAATGGCATTTCCAGGAAATTGTATATTTTCAGCAGGAAGGTCAACAAAACAGAGAATGGTAGGCGAAACACTTGTCGGCAATGGACTGCATGTTATAGATCGGTTCGCTTAACATGTTCAGCACGGCTAGTGTTCTTGGTTCACTTACAGATGCGCTCCCAGCTTATTTCCTTAGATACTGCAAGCTCACCGGCACGCTCACTCCCAGGCTAATTGAAACTTCTCTAGTGTTGATATCTGTTTGTATAAAGATTTGATTTTTATGTCAGTGCTTTAAAAGAGTTTGGAGAACATTGTGTCTGAGTTGTTTTTAAATCCGACCATTCCAAGTTAACTTTTGATGCTTCAACTGAAACAATGATTCAGGAAGTTTTATGAACAGATTTAATTTGGTTTAACTTTTATATTTTAATGTTTTTTTAAAGTTTGAACCATTTAATGCGGCAGAATATCCGGTAAAAACAACTTACTTCTTACTTCAGCCAACGCCCGTCCTTGGCCTCTCAGCCATCCGATGCCATGCCTCCCAGTACAATGTAGCGAGTCCTTCCCTGGACTCCTCGTGAAAGATATCTTTCAGGCCGTCACAAGTGGTAAGATGCTCTGCCGTCCCTTCGTGGTCGGAGCAGAGTGGACAGATTGGTGTGTCCACCACTTTCATGCGATGCAGGTGTCCCTGTAGGTAGTCATGTCCAGTGGTCATCCTAACAAAGCCACGGCTACGCCTCTCGGAAGATCAAAAGATATTGTACAATAAAAAACTTAATAGTCACTCACCGAAATACCCTAAACTATAACAATAAATTAAAATACCACACAAGGCTATACCCATTCAAACCATGTGCACCAATATTATCAGGGATACCTAAAATCCACAAACCCAACACACCATTTAGACCACTAATAAATTTCACAACAGCACCATCTTACATAATCGCAAAAATACTAGACAAAATCATAAGATCTAAAATACATATCAACAACACATACAATATAAAAAATGGATACGAATTAATTAATAAAATAAAAACGATAAAAACAAACAGCAACACAAAAATAATAAGTTATGACATAACTAACATGTACCCTAGTATCCCAATAGAAGAAACCATAGAAATAATAAAAAACAAACTAATACACAATAACGAAAAAAGAAACATAATAGATAGTATCATTACGCTAACCAAACACATATGTAACCAAAATTACTTCCAATTTAACAATAAATATTATAAACAAACAACTGGACTCCCCATGGGTTCACCCATATCATCTGTCATGTCAGAAATATATTTACAACACTTTGAACAAATAATAATTAAACCTATACTAAACACACACAATATTTCACTATGGACAAGGTATGTAGACGATATACTTGTAATATACCAACCTACCATTCACAACGAACACATCATAATATTAAACAAACTAAATACATACAACGAAAACATACAATTCACTGTTGAAACAGAAACAAATAGAACAATCAACTATCTCGACATCACTTTAAATATAAATGATAATAAAATAGAAACTACAGTATACAGGAAACCTACTTCCAACAACACCACAATACACTACAAATCTAACCACCCCTGGACACACAAAATTAACACTTACAGTAACATGATAAATAAAGCAATAAAATACACACAGGATAACAAACAAAAATTAAATGAAGAATTAGATAACATTACAAAAATAGCAATAGAAAATGGATACAACAAACACATTATAAAAAATATATACAATAAATTCACAAAAAAACCTAACCTCAACACAACACTACAACTGGAACACAAAAATAATGAAAATAAAAAAATCTACCTAAAATATAAATACACCAATAACAAAATAGAAAAAATAACAAATATATACAACAAAGAATACTACACTCCAACATACAAACCAAACAACAAAATAATAAAATATCTTAATAACACAAACCACAAAACAAATTCAGAAAAACATAACCTATCAGGAATTTACAAAATTACATGCAACAACTGTAACGCTTTTTACATAGGAAAAACAACCAGATCATTTAAAATAAGATTTGAAGAACATTATAGAGCATTCAAAAACAAAAATTCAAAAGTATCAAATGTTGCAGCACACCTAATATCACATAAACATGAAATAACAAATTACGAAAATAACCTAACCATACTTGAAATAAATAATAACCCAATAGAACTAAACTCACTAGAAAAATACCACATTTATAAAAAATACACAACAATTTAATGAATCTACAAACAACATATACAGAAGACATACTATATAAAAACATCATACACACAGATCAAGAGAAAGTGCGTGTAACGTCAACAAATACCAATATCACGGACCGAACATCTACACCAGAAAAATATCAGTGATTCGACAATGGTTAATTGACCGAAAGGTGCCTCTTCACTCAAGGTAAAATTATTGCACTTAATGGTGGAAAAATTACTTACATAGTAATATATTAACTTCATAAAGTCAGTGCAACGGAAAAACAAGGATAACGTTAAATATCAAGAATATATATATATTAGGTTAGTTTTGGTTGGTAAAGATTATTTAGATTTTTTGGACTAGGAGACTGACAGACTTACCTTGGTAAGAGTCCACACTGTAGTCTTGAAATAGAAACACATAAAAACACATAAAAGCACTTAAACGTTTAAGTGCTTTTATGTGTTTTTATGTGTTTCTATTCCAAGACTACAGTGTGGACTCTTACCAAGGTAAGTCTGTCAGTCTCCTAGTCCAAAAAATCTATATATATATATATATATATATATATATTGAACCTCAAAAGCAAAGTCTTGAATTAAAAAAAACTAATTGCACATTTTTTTTCTAAATTAAAAAAAACTATTTTCTGGGACTATCTTTTGCAAAATTAATGTCATAAAGCATGTTTTTCCTACAAAACATTTAAAAATTTACATTCACTGCTTTAATTTTTAAGTAGTTTTAATTTTTCAATTTCATCAGTTCACACTATCCTTATATCAAGTTCAAACACATTTTGTAGACTTGTAATGGATGACACTTAATGTTAATACAGTTTTTTTAATATTAATTTTGTTTTTTTAGTTTTATATGGAAGAAAAACTTTTCACAAAAGGGTCAAGGTGTGCATTATAGTTACTCCATCCCATTTGACTTAAAATAAGTGATAACATATTTTATAAAACAGCTGATTTTATGTTAAAAGTTAAAATGGTACAACAGCTGTTTTAACGCAAAGGTTTATGCCACTTTATTTTTATAATTGTAATTATTTAATAAGAAGTAACTAAAATAAGTTTTGTCTTTATGACGTGTAGACTTAAAAAATTTTGTTAAATAAAAACTAGGTTGATGCGTGGATCAGTGGAACCTGATTTATTAAAAATTTGGTTCAGGATGTTCAAAAGTCCAAGAACTGTCAAGCATGGTAGGGGTATCATCTAACCCATCCCCCCTTCTTACATGATGAGGTGTACACTCACAAAATTTTGTTAAGTTAAAACTCGTTTGATGCATGAGTCAAATTTTTAATAAATCAGGTTTCTTTGACTCGCACATCAGTTGCCTTTTTAACAAAATTTTGTCTTTGTTGACCTAAGCAGAAATTGACTGGAAAAAACTTTTTTTGTTTATTACTGGTTTTTAGTTTTATAGTACTTTTAACCCATATAGTGCTTGGCAAACTAGCCTACACATAGAGGTTAATAGTAGTAATTGAGTAATCGACAGGCAGAACTCCTTGCCAGTCTATAGGCAAGGTGAATAAATATTTTTTTAGCATGAGGCAGAGTAGTAACTAAGCACCTCAATATAGATCTTGTGAAAAACGATTTTCCTGGATTTTTCAGTACTAAAATTTGTCCCCTTTAATCACAAAAAAAACATTTCAAAAATCTTTATATGGTTTAGTTTTTATCTTTACTCATACCATACTATATATGCTACAGTACCTCATACTAATATAAAAAGAGATATTTTTGTATGCTATATTTGTTTTTTAATAATGATTTATTATTGTTTTTGTTTGTTTGTTGAAGTGCGTACAATTCCTACTAAGACAAAACACAGAAATTCATCCCCTCCTCCTTTTGATGAAGCTGCTGTAGAACCACCAACACCTCCAAAAATAAATGGTTTCATGAGGAGAAGTTCAGATTCAGGTAAAATATATACAACAAATTTTTTGTCCACAATATCAAGAGCACAGTGGTACAATATATTAAAATTAAAATATTGGAAAGAACCCCAATACCACAAAAAATAATCAAAAATAACAAATAAAACAAGTTACTTAAGATTAAACCCTTATGTACATTTCGATGACCATGTCATCATTATCAGAGGGTCTTATTACAAAATTACAATCTAGCAAACAAGAAATTCTAGAATGATACCAATCGTTCTCTGCGGTCGCTATATATAGGCGTGAGGTAAGCTCCGCCCCCTCTCCGCCCTCGACCGACAAATAACGATCGGCCATCTTAAACCAAATAGGTTATGTCAAAAAGTACATTATAATAATACATATATAATAAAAACTACAGCAATAACAATAAATAAAATAAAAGTAATTAAATTATTGCTTCATATTTACTAAGCTTACCAGAGAACGATTGGTATCATTCTAGTTTGTAACTTCTTGTTTGCTAGATTGTAATTTTGTAATAAGACCCTCTGATGATGATGACATGGTCATCGAAATGTACATAAGGGTTTAATCTTAAGTAACTGTTTTATTTGTTATTTTTGATTAATTTGTGTGTTATTGGGGTTCTTTCCAATATTTAAATTGTAAAATTTTTTGTCGATAATTATTATTTATCATTTTAACGTTTGACTTTTTCCAATATGACTATTTAAATAATTTTAATTTGAATATTTTGCATGTAGTGATCAAGTATCCTCTTGTGCTGTTAAAAGCGTTGCCGATAAATTTGTTTGCTGCTTGGCTTAAATTTTGGTCCTAAGCAATAACGTTTTGCACAGTATAAATAGCGTATCAACTCATTGTGTTTGTCTTTCTAATGGCTTCATACAAAGTACAAAAACTCTCGATAAAGCCTAGAAATAATTTAGGATCCTGTCAAACAAAACACTACTAACAATTCATATTTTCACATCTATTTACTTTTACACTTTAAACATCATGTATTAAATAACTTTATTTCACACATGAATGTAGGGATTCTTATGGAACTTAGATGAAAAGAATTGTTGTACATTGGGAATGCAGAAAGGGTCAGAGTTTGACAAAGTCTGATCAGGAATGGTGATACCAGGATCTGGAACTTGCTCAAGTGAAGACTTGTGTTTCCTAGCCATTTCTGCTATATATAGGCAATAGTATATGTCTAAATACCTAATAAAATCTGAGGACAGTATTACAAGCTCTCAACTAATATCGATCCAGATGAGCTCAGGAAGGAGCTTTGGGCGTCCAGAATATTAACTCATAGCTGATCTAATTACCTGCGCACCGCAGTCTCTAGCGGGTACAAATTGATTCCTAGCATCAATTGAGTTATATATTGCTACAAAATGTTCTCACTTATAAAACACTAAATATAATATTTTTTATTGAAGTGCAAATTTTATATCTTATTTTGTACCTTAGTTTGTTGCTTGTAATTGATTAATATATGTGTAATCATAATTAGTAAAAACAAAAGTTAATTACGTTTTGAATTAGATTCTAGGCACCCACTATTATTGTTCAATTTGAATGTACACAAGAATGCACTAACTATACAAAATATTTACGTTTTTTATTATGTAACATCGGCTAATAAATATCAGTTACTGACCGACACCGAGTAATACCAGCTACATAAAAAATACTGAAGCGTTCTATTATGTTTAGATGTCTCACAGAAGGTCAATGGGCCATAAAATTATTTCTTTTTTTATGATGTAAGTTTCGAGTAGATAAATATCCCGTAGAAAGCACAGACATCTAGTCTTGTCCGTGACATATCAGAAAATAAACTCTCTTGAAGGAAACAAACCAATCAAACAATGACGACATTCATGACTAGCTGGGTTATTCTGTATATCCGCTACTAATAAGTTATTATAACTAGCTGACCCAGTCCTAGTCCAATTTTGTTCTAAATCCCGATGACTGTGTTTCTATAAAATATCGCCTGTCATTGGGAAAAGTAATCCTTAGGATACATAACTGTTAATTAAAAACAACTTACTCTTTCAAATAGATGATTAGAAAAAACATGCACTTTTTTTTCTTGAACAAAGAAAATATCTTGTCCTAGTAGGTACTGTCCAATCTCCCTAAGAAGCAATTATGCAAACTGAAAAAGAAATTGTCAACCACCAATTTGTTAGATAGCTAGAAAGAACACTCTCTTTTCTATTGAATGGTGTGGTTTCAGGCAATTAGGTCTGTGGTTAATTAATTGGTTTTGTTAGTCTGTTACAAAATGTTTTTTTCTAGTGTCAAGATACTTTTAATGTTTTTTTCTTACTTTGAAATTACGTCACTATTACATTCAATACAATTTAAACATAATGTATTAATATTTAAGTTTGAATGTATCAAGTGTCAATTATTTAGTGTTAGGATTTTTTAATTTTAATAGTAAAAAGAATTTTATTGATGTTTGTCTCTTAATTCTTTAATTTTCGTTTACACTTTTTTAAATTTTTTTTATCCTGATAATATTTTATTATTTAGTATTAGTTTAATTTTAAGTCTGTTCAATTTAAAAATTGTTTGCTTTTAACAGTTCAAGTTTAAATTACTTTTTACCCGTGATGGTAATCTGTGGGTTAGTCCTAGATTATTTTCTAATTGTTGATAACATTTAATTTTCTACAATAAAAAAATAATTTGTAAAACTGAATAATCAATCATTATTAACAATTTTAAAATATTACCTAAAAATGTTTATTTCTTTTTCATCTTATGCTTTCTTAATTATTTTGTATGACAGTTAACCACAATTTCATATTAATATAATCTAACAATATAGTGTTTTATATAAAATAATTTTTTAATAAGAAAATCGCTCATAATTGAAATATAAATTAACAATTTGTATATTCATTCAAATTTATTGAGTTTGTTTGTACAGATGTGAGTGATAGCAGACGAAAGACTCAAGATGGCAATGGAGATATAAATAATAGTAAACTAATGTCCCCACCACCTACAAAACCTTCACCTTTCCAAGCTTCAGATTGCAGTAACTCTTCTTGGACGGAAATGGAAATATTTATGATTGGCAATGTACAGATGTATCCTCCAACAGTAGTTACTAGCCAGATGTTCATCTTGAGGTACCTGACACCAATAGGAGAATACCAAGAAGTGGGTTTTTAAAATACTATATTGCCGTATAATTTATTATAAATACAGTCTTATGACGTTTTCTGGTTTTTGTTTCTTTTGATAACTTGATCTGGAGGTTTGGCAAAATAATTTTTTTTCTTGCCAAGTAACAATAGATCATATACAATTCAAGAATCATCAATTCATCATTATTTTGAATTTTACTCTGATTTTATTTTAAAAAGAGGATAATGTAAAAACAAGCCAACGACATTATACTGCATTAACGTATTGTTTCAATTATGATATTTTTTTTCTCCATTTTTTGCAACAATTTAGGTGTATCTCCTAAGCCTATAGATTGAAATATAACTTTTTCTATAAACTGAGAGTATAGAACAGAGTTTTCCAACTTATAAAGGTGGGGAGCCATAACTGAATCTTTGGGCCAAACCTATGTGTGATGCATAGTCCAAAAAATCTATTTACCAAGGGGGATGGAATTAAAATTACTGCTCGAGAGTAAACGTTTTTAATTAGATGCACGTTGATGAATTTTAAAGGAGTTAGATAGCTTCAACTGACCGATACACTGATCAAATTTTGTATAACTTCATTAAATTTATATTTCTTGTTAAGTTAGAAAAACTATTGGCGGGCTGCACAGAATAGTTGGACAACCCTGGTATAGAATATTATTACTATAACTCTTTTACTACAAATATCCAATCCTTGTATCACTGAAGATGGCTTACTTTCTCTGAAATTTTCCAGAATATTTCTGATGAAATAGTAGACAAGGGTGGTTTTACCTCCTCACCAGAAAGTCTAAAAAATAAAGCAATAGTGTGTGATTTGTGTAGATTGCATCTAGTAAAGTACTGAGATTATCTGACATTTTTTGCCATTCAGTTTAATTATTATTTTCATTAAAATTAATTGCAATCATTATAAAACATTTAAAAAGTCAAAGTATATTATTTTGAAAAAATTGTAACTAAAACACATTTACTAAATGTTTTTAGGAGTTTGTAGAACACATTCTTTGTTGGTCAGAATTTAGGGAGGTGTTTGTTTTCTTAGAAATTATTAAGCTTAATTGGCATTCAGGCTATTGATAATTAATATCAAATAAGTTTTTATGTCATAAAGGTACATTTTTTAAGTTTAATGTAACAGTTAAACCAAATGTAACTGGGAAAAGATTCAGTAATATACATGTACTAAACCATTACAAAAACTTAGTTTTATGAATTTTAAGAACAAAACTAATTGACGAAGAAAGTTGAACAAGCTTAAGTGAAATCCTCTCGCTGAGGGCCCACTGAATTAAATCCCTCTGTTATCAGAAATACAACAAAGAGAAGGCTAAGACTTGAGACTTGTTTATGGAGCATTAAAGCTCTTTTGCATGGTTACATCTCTCCCCTCACTGTTTGAGACTAGATCTTTCTAGCCACAGATGATAAGGTCATCCTTGTAGATACGCCTCAAATATTCATTAATTTTGATCGTACCAATACCCAACTACTTAAGAAAGAAATGAACAGACTTTTTTGGGAAACCCCTGTCACCCACTTCAGCAGGGACGTAGTGACAGGAGAATCCATTCTGACAGAGGTACACAAAGATTCATACTTGTTGGCGTCGTACAGATGTTGCTTCAGGATATTAGACTCCCATGAGACTGTCAATTCCACCATTACCACTGACCAGAGTGTCAATGGGCATTCCAGAAGGTCAGGACACAAAGAAGTAATGTCCCAAACAGAGGGAAACTCATGTCTGTTGCCAGGATCTATATATATATATATATATATATATATATATATATATATATATATATATATATATAAACCAACCTGTAGGCTTCCTATAACAGATGGAAGAATCTGCATGCTGGTCTCCTCTTCCTTTCTCACTGAGCACTCCAGAAGATCAGGACACAAAGAAGTAATGCCCCAAACAGAGGGAAATTCATGTCTGTTGCCAGGATCTAGATATATAATCCAACCTGTAGGCTTCCTATAACAGACGGAAGAATCTGCATGCTGGTCTCCTCTTTCTTTCTCACTTTCCCTAACAAAAGCGACAGAGACCAGGCTCTTAAACCCCTTTTTTTGGTTGAAGCAATGACATAGCTCATGACTTCCTCAAAATAAACTTGACCTCTATATAAACTGTAGTTTTACGAATGTTTTGCATTTTTACAAAATCAGCTTGATTAAATTGTAAATGGTGCAACCTAGACGGGGCATGACTCATTCCTTTCCCTACCGGTAAATTAAGGGAATAAGCTTGGAAATGTAATGAGTTTACTGTTCATTTTTAAGGTGATGCTATTTTTTTTCATTATTTATTTCAAAATAAGGGCATTTTTGTAATGCCTTGTGCAAGCAAACATGGGCTTTAAATTTTTGATGTTTTTTGAAGAATAAGTTAATTTATAATTTATTTTCTGCTTTCAGTTCTTGAGTCACGTCTTTGAAAAAAATGCTTTAGAATTGATACTTCAGTTTATTAACTTGAGGGAAAATAAAAATGCAAGGCTTGCTTTTGAAGCAATGAAGTATCTTGCAGCATTATTGTGCCACAAAAAGTTTTCTATTGAGTTTATCAACATGCAAGGGCTTCAGGTAAATAAATCAATACGCAGTTTGCTATTTAATAATGTTGATGAATATTGTTTCAAACTTATTGAAAATAATTCAACTTTAATGGTTTAAACCAATTTCTAAAGAAGTTTTGCTTATTATCAATTAAAAAGTCTTCAATGGAAATTAATAAAATTCACCATTTATGATTCATTTTGTTAGAAAGTTTTTAAAATTAGTCAAAAATAAGGTAAATAATTTTGTAAATATAAGACAAAAACAATTACATAATTGGACTAAATACTGTACATAGTAGGCTTACGTAAAAATAAAAGAAAATCAATAAGGCTTGAAAAAATCTAGCATTGACTTTTGTTTTAAAAGGTTAGTTTTACTTGCTTCTGTTTCAGTTATTGTTTTTAGTTGTAACAAATGGTGACGCATTTCTGGGCTGTTAATACGTACCGCGAAATCTTCTAACTCACAAATTTTCGTTAAAGCCTCGCCAAATGTTTTTATTTTGTTTTCTACGACTGGTCCGTCTTCAATTTCTTCTTTTTCTTCTATTTTCGCATGTTGTTTGCCTTTTAGAATGAAGCGGTCTCTTGCCTTTCAATATGTCAATCAGTGACATCAATATGTCTTTCCGTGGATGTTTGTAAACCATTCATTGCGTTATCTTGAAGGAAACGAGTGCTGACACATAGCCTATCAAAAATTATGGATGTTTGTATACCATTGCGTTATCTTGTGCATATCAGCAATCCTTAACGTTGTTACAGAATTCTCAGTAATAAATACGATCCGTTACAATAAAGCAGACTACCCAATATTTGAACGTCACATTATCTTAGAGGGACGGCGGCTATTTTACCACCAGTTGTGTAAACGCAAAATTATGTTAGTGCGGAGACAAGAATTTTACCACCCAATGTGTAAACGTGACATTATGTTATATCTGCGACAGGTATTTTACCACCAAATGTGTAAAAGCGACATTATGTATAGTGACAACGGGTATTTTACTATCCAATGTGTAAAGGCGACATAATATTAGAGCGGCGATGGATATTTTACCTTCTGATGTGTAAAAACGACATTATGTTAAAGCCGCAATGAATATTTTACCACCCAATGTGTAAACTTGACATTATGTTGGAGCGACGACAGGTATTTTACCCACCATGTGTAAAAGCATCATTATTTTATAGCGGTGACGGATATTGTACCGCCTAATGTCTAAACCCGACATTATCTTAGGAGCGGCGATGGATATTTTAACGCCTGATGTGTAAACTAGACATTATGTTAGAGCAGCGACGAATAATTACTGCCGAATGTGTAAACCCGATGTTATGTTTGTAGCGGCGATAAATATTTACTGCCCAATGTGTGTGTGTAGTACACCGGCCGTGCTGGAATCGAGGTATTTGGTATAAACTCTTGTGATCGATTCCCGATTCCAATTCTAGTTTCCAGAATCAAGAATCGACCCATCACTTATATATATATTTTCAATTTCTTTTTTTTCTTAAATAGCTTATAATTAAGTGGAAGCGATATAATTTTTAACAAGAATTAATTTTTAAAATTATTTTTCTGAAATTGAAAAGGATTATTGTTATTTCGTATTGTTATTGTTATTATTATACCTGTAATAATGACACCCATGCTAATGGCACCCATATGTTCTTATATACAAAATGGCAGTTCAGGCCTATCTTAGGTATACAATAATTATAAATTTGATAAAGGTTTTAAAATTGAATTATTAACTTCTTACAGTCTCTCTTAGAAGTCCCCAGACCTAGCATTGCTGCTACAGGCGTGTCTATCTGTTTGTACTATCTTGCTTATTGTGAAGATGCGATGGAAAGAGTCTGCCTACTGCCTAGGAGTATTCTTACAGATCTTGTCAGGTAATAAAAAAATAGATAAAGAGTTACAGGTTTTATAAATAAAGTTTAATATGAGTCATTTCTTTTTCAATATTTGTGAAGTGTTTATAAATATTTTTAAAAATCCATATTCAATAATATAGAAAATATAACACTGCCCTTTGTGCCCTGCCTGTGGGAGGGTTACGCCATTTCCTCCATGGGCCATGGTCGGTGACACAATTCTATATAAAGTAAATATATTATAAATTACAGTAGTAATGCTAGGAAATTACGTGTAATATTCTATTTTGTTAGACCTATTAGGGATATTACAGGATCTCACGTAAAACAAGCTTTACACAAACTGCATTAAAGATATGAGTAATGTTTTCCTATTTCAGCAATACAAGTTCATTACATTCAATTTAACAATCTACAAAGTCTCTTTGATTTGAAACAGGATAAATTACAATACAAAAGAGAAAGTTCTTAAAATAAATTCCCAAATAAAGTTAAAATTTTAAGTAGTAACTTAGTTAAATATATTAGACAGGTTGCCTCATCAGGGGATGGTCTGTAGGATCTTTTCTACACTGGAGGCTTGGATCCAATTTGACTAGCAAAAAAAAGGGAAATGAACTCTTAAGTAAAAACCCAGTATGGATTACATTATATTACGTATTAATATATATTCAATTATAGAACTTCGTTAACAGTTAACTTAAAATTTTATTTAAAAATAAAAACTGTTTAGTATCCAACATGTATAATCAGGTCGCTTAAGGTCATCAATTCTACAAATAGCTCAATATAATTTATATATTATTATACATTGCTTTACCATAGTTTTTGTTATTAATGTCGCTTTTAGATAAATGTAATTATTGGGATTTATATATTTTTATAAGCACTGTATGTCCCAAACTTGGCTACAAAAAATACTGGATGGCTACAAACATAACGTCGTATGTTTCTCATCCACAAACTCTTAAAGATCTGATTTGACATCTTTTCTCGAACAACTGGCAACTTATCTCCCATAAAGTGCTGCGCTCTGACATAACTATTGGAACTAGTTCTAATTATTGCAGATAACCTAAAATACTGATTATTTATTTTTAGAAAAAAATTATAATCTTATAAGATTGGACTAGTGCTACATATGTTTGAATTTGGTTTATTTCAGGTATGCTTTGTGGCTTCTAGAATGCCCACATGATTCTGGACGATGTAATGCAACTATGTTCTTTGGTCTTTCATTTCAATTCAGAATTATTTTAGAAGAATTTGGTTTATTTCAGGTATGCTCTGTGGCTTCTAGAATGCTCACATGATTCTGGACGATGTAATGCAACTATGTTCTTTGGTCTTTCATTTCAATTCAGAATTATTTTAGAAGAATTTGGTTTATTTCAGGTATGCTCTGTGGCTTCTAGAATGCTCACATGATTCTGGACGATGTAATGCAACTATGTTCTTTGGTCTTTCATTTCAATTCAGAATTATTTTAGAAGAATTTGACAAGCAAGATGGTTTACGCAAACTGTATAATGTTGTAAGTAAAATGTGCTTAAAAAGTTTAAGGAGATAGAGAGATACTCCTTATATATATATATTATTTTCTAATAGCTAAGTCTTAGATAGCTTTTTATTATGACACTTGAAACACACGAGCACACACACACACACACACACACACACACACTAACACACACACACACACACACACACACACTCACACACACACTAACACACACACACACACACACACACTAACACACACACACACACTAACACACACACACACTAACACACACACACACACACACACACACACACACACACACACCCCGGGCAATTTTCCATAGGAATAGCCAATGCAAGGGGAAACGAGTTAATATAAAACTAGTTTAAATACTTAACATTATAAAACAAGCCAATCCACCTCAAAGGGGTATAAGAATTAGAATAACATTAAAGACGATCAATTTGCAAAGGGAAAACGGTCAAAATCACCCTAGAACTACAGTCGACATTTTAAAAGATGCAGCAAAACAAAAGAAATCGAAAACCAAGAATAGAAAAAACTCAAAAAAAGCACCGATAAAAAGTTAAACGGCCAGAAAATAAAACTGTTAAAATATCGACCGGTTATTGATTAAATTTTTCCCATGAGCAAGCTACACAAAGAGAGGAGCCGCGCGCACAGTAGCGCCAGATGACATCACTTCTTGCTATTCCCATTAGTCGGATTTGAAAGAAGGGAACAGCAACGGAGAGGGGACAGACGCCGCGTACCCAAAAGCAGCTTACAGAAGGACACCAAAATGTACTGGCCGCGAAGGTAGCTCCGGCAAAAGACAATGAAAGTTTGTGGTAGTGTCATTTGCCGTTCAAAAACAATGACCGGCTAAAGTATTAGCAACTCGCTGGGATGAAGTGACGTGGTGTTTTAAAGTGGAGCCCTTTCGGCATAAATCTAGCCTCCCAAAAGAGCGGAATGTGCAGCGTCTTAAAGAGGTTTTCTTGTGTTTAAAATCTTAAGTTAAAATCAACCTTACTCCGTGAAAGTAAGGAGAAGTGAACAGTGTTTCAATAGGCAAAATTTCAATGAAAGTAAGATTTGTGAGTGATTGGAACAATGTCAGGGTTAACTGTATAAAAATTTAAAAAACAGAAAAGTGAAAAAATCTCATAGAACAGTGTTTTACAAAAAAATTTTAAATTCAAAATGTTACCAGTCTAAATTTAAAAATTAAAGAAATTTAAAATATCTAAAAACGAGGAAAAAGGTGTTAAAAAAATGCATACTGTGCTACATTTTAAAATCAATAAATTTCAAAAAATAAAAACTAAAGATTTTTTAACTAACTTGCAAACAAACAGAGTATTCATTCTTACACTCTCCTACAATCGATATGGTCATTTCATCGCTTAGATGCCTTTCAAAAGAACTCCTTCCCCGGGATGACACACCCTAAAAGGGTAAATCCTCAGCAAGATAGGTTTTTTATTTTTTAAGTCCAGTGACTTGTTCTCTGGCAGATTTTGACGAGCACTGCACAGCGTTCATAGCTACGGCTACGAGCGGTTCGTTCCAAAATTCTTGCTCTGCAGCGGATGCGAGTGCTGGGTCTGCGCTGAAGAGTTGGTCAACGAAAGGGTTGACGTCTGGGTATGTGAGCGTAAGTTCAGCGAGGTGGGCGTCCCCGTTGCAATGTGCGCACGTGCACAATGAATAGGTAATATCTGGTGTACATCCGTTCATTTTACAATGAATAAAATCTCAGTTCTGGCATTTTGCTAGAAGCTAGTTAACAAAAGGCAAAGAGTATTGCAAACTTTACTCTTGCAGTGACCAGCAAAGAGTGGGTATACTGGTAAATCGACGTTCTTTCTTAGCTTATTTTATTTTTGTATGATTTGCTGTTTAAATGAATTATTTACATAATTTCTTTATTCTTTCTCTATGCTTTCTTTATACATTTTGAAGTAAATTGGTAAACAAATATTTCTTTATGTTTTTAAAATGTTTGATTAAAGATTAAAAAATATTTGTTTTAAACCATTAACAAATCTAGTTTTATGACTTTTTTAGCAAATGGTTATTGCGGAGGTATATGTATTACTGATTAGAAAACCATTTAAATTTGTAGCATACTTTATTTACTTTCTAGGGAAACTAAATTCAGTAATTATTTCAAAAGCCAATATTGAAAAGGCTACAAACTGAAGAACGTTTTAGTGATTCAATAGACATGACTAAACTTTCTTGATTTATGACCCATCATGTGTTTCTAATTTCCTAAATAAAATAAACACTTACTAAAATGTTGTCCATTCTTTTTATTTTTCTGAAAATTATTGTTAATTTTAATTTTAGAACACAATTATGCTCAGAAGAAAATAACATAACAAAAAAGAGCATTGTGTTGCCTGATTTTAAACACTATCTGACAATAATTTCCCCTTTTTGGCAATGACCAAAAAGAGTTTGACTTGTTGGCGGAAATGGATTCACCCAAACTGAGGGTCTCCTGTCAGCCACATAGGTCAGACGTCATAGTTAAAAAAAAAAAAAAACTGGTCTGTAGTAATGAGTTAGTGAATTTACTGTGCCTTATTATAAAAATCAATTTATCTCATTTTTAAATAAAAGAAGTTATCAATATAATCGAAGCTCAATGTTCATAAATATTTCAGATGAGCACATTACCAATTTTAACAGTGGAAGATGAAGTTTCATTAAATGAGGATGAGGAGTCTTCAGCCAGGCAGATTGTAAGACATGTATGTGTGGCTTTAAAAAGATATTTCGAGGCGCATCTGTACATCAAGGCTGAGCAATTAAGACGTTCACATTGGAGAGAAAGTGGAGGAGAGACTGCAAAATATCATTCTACTCTTCCTAGTTACAAAGTAAGAATTTTTAATAATTTCTATAAACGATGAGAAAAGATGTGTGTATGATAAACCTTCTGTATTTTTATTTCTAAATCAGACAATCAGTTATTAAAATGGAAAGGTACATTTTCTACTAATATAATTAATTTATATAAATGATTTCCTCCTAGCTATTAAATTATGATTGTATTGAATCACAGTTGAATTCCATGTGTTAGTTTACAGTGCAGGGGTAAATGAAGATTCCATTTCATTTATTAACTTTCGTCAGCATAAACTTTTGGTTTAAACTTGTAATTAAACCAAGGTAATTACAAGGAATTTTAAAAAAGAGTAGGATTGAGTTTGAATATGAGTATCACCATTTTCTGAAAGTTTATAATATTTAATAATCTACTGCCTGCCAGTCTTGGTAGATTATATTTTGAAAATATACTTTTTTAAAAGGTATTCTGAGCAAAATCTGTGTAATATCATAATGATTTCCCTTTTATTATTTGGAGTTTTTGTAAGAAAATAATGAGGCGCATGAACAATTAAAAAGTTGCTAGTCAAAATGAATTAATGAATATTTCAGAATTTTTTATCTGGAGAAAATCTTTGTGAGCTAGTTTTCATGTTTTAAAATATATTATTTGGCTTAGAACTAAATATATAGATTGCAATATTTTTCTCAACAATAATATATAACTAAAACCCCTTATCAAGTGAAAAGGGGTTAAACATTTGAAAATATTTAAAAGTAAAATTGTATTATTCTATACAACTATTCTTTGAGCTTAGCTTGTGAGGTTATGTTAAACAAATAAAAACATAAACAAAACTCTCAAATTAATCATTTATTGATTCATACGCGTTTCAATGACAAAGTCATAATCACCAGTGAGTGTTGCTACTACAAACTCCCCTAACTTACAACTGTTAGTAGTATAAGTTGTAAGTTAGAGTTTGTAGTAGTAACACTTACTGATGATGATGACTTTGTCATTGAGTATGAATCAATAAATGATTAATTTGTGGGTTTTTTGTATGTTTCTATATGATTTTGTATTATTATACTCTAGGCTTTTAAAAGCAGCCCAGAAGAAGTACAGGAGCAAATTTCCACTCTGCTGGAGCTAATGCCCTACCGAGCACTTTGGACATCTGTGGATGACCTAACAGACCTTGGAGGAATAACTTTACTTCTACAAGTGATAGCCTTCGCATACGAATGGAACTATTCTGGACGGTAATAATCACTTATCAAACTAATTTTATCTAACCAAAATTTGGGTTTTGTTTTAATTATGCAAGGTGCCTGGAATAATAAGTACATATTTAAAGAGGTTGTTTCAAAATTACAGTTATTGTTATCACAAATTAAGTTGTAGGTTATGCATGAATGTTCTTGTAAAACGTTTTAAATAAATATCTTATATTTACTTTTTACGAAATATCCTATTTAGATGGAACACTTTTTTAACAGGGCTCTAAATAAATGATTTCCATTATAGAAAATTGCTGTGTTTGATTCAAACCATATATTATCAACTGCTTATTTGCCTTCTTTGAAGATTGATTTCCAGTAAAAAATGTTAAATTCTAAAACCAACTAGAATTGCATGGTATGTGGTCCAAACTGTTAGGAGGTGGTTGAATTGTTCCCAGTAAAGGTGTTGTCATGATTGATGCTTCACAGTAGCCTTTCATGATTAAATCAAATGATATGAAAACTTTTCACTCAGTTACTCAATAATTTCGTATGATTTATTCACTAAATTCAAGATGATTACAACAATTAACTTCCATGATTAAGTATTATTTATTAAAAATAATATTTTGGGTTAGCTATTTTGTCTAGAAGCTGATGAGAAAAAAAACTGTCTATTTTATATTTGAGGGATGACTTATTATAATCCTTGTGGGCAGACATATTTTATTTCTTATGGAAACCTCTTCCTCCTCCTCCTCAAGTTGTACTTGTAGTCTTTGTTAATGTTAAATCTGTCCAACTTTATTTATATATTAATCTTGGACATTCTTGTTTTTTCTCAGCCTATTCAAAACATAAAAGAGATGTTTATTTATTCATGATTTTTGTGGCTAATGTTAGACAAATATGTTCTTAACATTTTTATCCTTAAATACCTTCATTGTTGAGAACCAAATGACCTAAGAATATTCCTAGAGGAAATGGAATTGCAATTGTCCATGAGAATTAAATTAAGCGGAATTGTCACCATTGTAAATATAATAATGCATAAATACTGAATTATTCTCCAATTTTGAAAACCATTCCTCATTTTTTTACATGTTTAAATCAACTGTTCAGTTGAATTCAGTACATGTGTTTCTCCCGTAGTGTTTACAACTCTGATCCAAGCTGCTACCAATTGACATTATTTTTACTATTTTACCATTTTGATTTTTAGTTATTTTGTACTTTTGTAATGTTTATATTTATTATTCAACATAAATAAAAACTGTGTTTGTTTCACCTTACAATCACTGCAGTGAATGTGTTGAATATATATTAAATAAATGTGTTTCAAGAAATCAAAGAAATACATGAAAGTATAACATAGTTTAGAAAGCACTGTTTATTTGGGGTAGAAGTGTGAATCTGTTCATTTCTTCTGTTTTTTAAGATCATTATCTTTTTTTTGGTGTCCATTTATAGATCATATCTTATGAGGTACAATGCTATATAATTAGCAATTTATTCATGAATCTAATGTGCTCCAAAGAAGAATATTGTGTTCTAATGCATAAATTTTTCTGCAATAAAAATAACAATTTTACGAGTTCTAAACCAAAGTTATCAGTTACATAGATATTAAACTGTATAAGCTAGTTTGATTTTTAAACTTAGTTGTTTTTATAAATAATATAAAATTTTTCTGACACTTTCTTTTTTTGTTTCAGAAAACAAATAAATAATTCTATAAATTAAATAAAAAGGGAGTTTAGAAATTAACATAATTTAAATAGAAATTAAAATTAATGAAATTTAAAATAACTAAATGGTAGAGAAATTCAGTACCTTATAAAACTTTGTTCATAACCTAAATCTAAATACCTTTTAACAACAGTAAACTCTCACTAATCCGGCAGATATGGGGCTGGCATATTGAAAACGCCAGATTACTGGAGGATCCACTAAAAAACAATGTATTTTGAACATTATTAATGTGTGTTGCCCCAAAACAAAGAAAACAGGAAAATAGTCCTATACTTAAAATGATAAAACATACATGAATCACTGGACTGTAGAATAAAAGGTTACTTTATCTTTAGCGGTAATACTAAATCTCAAGCATCCCACTAACAGATGGTTTTTCATATCAGTTAAAATTTACCTTACAAATTAAAACTTAAAATGTTATTTCATTTTTCTTGTAAAAGTATGAATGCATAAATAAATTGTTTTCAATATATATAATATTTGATTATTATTCATATGCCCATACCATTTATTTATAGTGTAAAGTGGAGGGAGAGTGGGAGGATTTCATTTTAAGAGGAGGGGGTGTGGCACTAAAAGGTTTGGGAACGCCTGCACTACAAAGACATTGTTCACTTGCACTCTAGTAACAGTCACTGTACATAACTACTGCAACAACATACGGCTAGAAATCATTTGTGTTTTCCAGGCCTCACAACTAGAACCAGTTGTGTGAAGGTCCTCGGTCACTGACATTGACATGCTGTGAAAAATTTACGAGTTATGTTTACATATTGACCTTAACAAGCTTATGTCTTCCGTTTTTGAAGAAAACACCAGATTACTGGAAGGGCCGGATTATAGAGAGTTTACTCTATTTATAATATATTATTTTGTAGATTTCCTGACTTATTTTATTAATTAATAACAAATTTTAAATTGTATACTGTTAACTAATAACAGTATAATGTTAACGGTTTAAATCATGTTTGAACTTAATTAATTGTATTTGCTTTTATAAATGTAACTATTGCTATCTTATACATTCAAGAAAAATATATTCATTTTTGTGTAATGATGTACTGAGTATGAGAAACTGATATTTTATAGATTAATAAGAGATGAATAGCTCAATAAAGTTTTGTAAATAATTTGGTGATTGCGACATACTTACACCAAAGAGTTAAATCTTCAGAAGAAGTGAAATACATTTGGTACAAGAACAATGTTTCTGTGAAAGGCAGAAAAAAATGTATACTCACCAACAAAAAAAATTCTACCAAAAATATTTTAAAAAAATATCTAAGAGAAGGAAGATTTGTTTCTATTTCAAAATATACCTCAAGACATCTTCATAAGAATTTCAAACAAAAAGTCTCATAATTTTGCTAGTGAAATTATTGGGTCAAATAATTTTCTGCATATATACTTTTTGTTGATAAATTGAAAGATAATCCTACATTACAAATTACAAAGTATTTTGAAATTACACATATTTGATCATTACATAACTATAGTGTATTATGCATATGTTACACAAAAATATTAAATGATATTTGCATAATGGAAATGAATGTATATTTGTATTTTTAGGGCAGAGACTGTACGCAGTGCTTTAGAAGTGCTTTGTATCTCTGCAGTAATGCCTCGAGTACAGTTGCTGCTCTGTGAAAGGGTAGATTTACCTGATGACGCTATCACAGTAGGCTTAAATATCATATTAGGAGCAGCTGAAGGAGAAATTGCTCGAGACCCTGATGTACAACGAGCTGCTTTAGGAGTTTTAATCACTTGCGTGTGTGCACCTATTCAAAGGGTAAATAGAAATTCTTTAGTAATAAATAACTTTTATGGTTGTGCCTGAAGCAAATGTAAAGTTTTTTTTTTATATTAACAGTATTCCATTTTTAATTGTTAACTTGATGTATTTTATTATTTTTCTAAATATGAAAGAGAATTATTCAATTTACTATTAGTATTTAATAAGTATTAGTACATTCAAATAATTAAAACAGTTACAAATTATATCAGGATTAAGACTTGCCCAGTGTGTTGTTAGCCAATTTTGTTGTCAAGTGTAAGTTACATAGAGATTAATAATATAAACATAGACCACTAGGCCTAAGTCAAAAGAAAAGTTTATAAAAATGGGCCCTAATTTTTGGTAAACAATTTTTAAAGATTGAAGCATGCACCCGAGTATAGATTGGGCCAGTTAGGTAATGCTCATTACCGACGCCCCTTTATAGCTCGGTTTTGTTATTGTTCTTTATATCGGTTATTCTATTCTACACGTCTATCTTTAACTTTGGGCTAATCAGAGTTGCTTTAATAAATAGTGGCGACCTATAGCTAGCAGACAGATGTTTATTTGTGGTCAAATAGTGTGTTAGTTGTTAACATTTAGATTTTGTTCTTTTTTGATTTTAATTTCAGTTACAGTAATACCACGTACTTTTGCGATAGGTGGGAGCAAACGATAGCCGTGTAAGTCGAATTCGCGTAACTCAGGGTATAATTTTACACACTTTCAGATAGGAATTATGTTTAATTGGGACCTAAGACTAAATAAATTAATAATTTAGAAGAGAAAATGTGTATGTATTAAAATCTTAAATAAATAATACAACAAAAAACTATACAAATCAATTTCATCTGACTCTGGCACTGATTCCACTTGAGTTTCTATGACAAAAAAAATAGACATACCTTTGAATTGTTTCCAAAAATCTTCAACAGAGAGCTCGTTTTTCTGTCTCATAGCTTCATACAGATGCACAAATGATCTTGTGTAATAAGCTCTAAATATTTTGATGACTCCCTGATCCATCGGTTGAAGCAAACTAGTTGTTTTTGGTGGCAAAAATAACACTTTCACGCGTCTGTCGAAGCTAGTTAAAATAGTAGGAGGATGACAGGTGCATTGTCAATTAATAGGAATTGAATTTGTTTGGACCGACAATAAGGTTTGACTTTAGGTATGAAATGATGACCAAACCAGTCCTCAAAAAAAGCTGTCACCCAACCCTTCTGATTCGACTTATAAACACACAGGCAAGATAGCTTTAGAAACAATTTTTAAAATGCCTTTGGATTTTCTGAGCGAAAAACTATGAGAGGTTGTAACTTACAGTCACCAGCTATATTTGAGCCAACCATCACTGTCAATCGGTCATTGGGGGCCTTAAAAACTGGAAATTTTTCTTTTCATGCGTTGTAAATGTTCTTTTAGACATTTTGTTCCAGAACAGGCCAGTTTCTGCGTAACTCGTACAGCACGATTTAAAACCACATACTTGGGAATCGTGCAAGACGAGGTAGTGTAAGTCAAGGTATTACTGTATTTAATTTTTATTTTTGTCTTTTGTGATATTATGTTATAGATATAATTGCTAAAGATACTAGGAAGTGATTCAGTATGAGATATGTAATTTTTAGACAGTGACAGTTGAACAAATGTCAAGGAAGGAAATATCAGTGAATCGAAATAATGACTATACCTATCACCAAAGCTTAGGAAATAATATATGAACTCATTTATGCAGTTACAATAAGTTATATTAAAAAAAAGAATGTAGTAAGTTATTTTTGTAAATAAAATAAATGTATTGGTAACGATCGGTACATACACATATTTTTAATATGTATAACAGTAAAGTTAATTCATGAAAGATATCAGAGTTTAAAATTTTTAATTTAGTTCTCAAGCAACCTCAGATAGTTGCCCTGGAATTTTTTGTATAGTTATTAAGATGATCTGTGTCTTGGCTCATGAGCTCAGATATTAACACTTTTTACATATTTTAATGTTTTTTATTAGCATAGATATTCACTATTATATTAGTTGAATCCATCTTCACTTGAGCTACTAGTTTTCACTAAACACTTGTAAATATTTTACAACTTGCCTATAGTAGCACCTACTTATATTTGTTGAGGATGGCCGTTTCGGGAGATGTGTCCCATTGTCAACTAAGACCTTAAGGTTTTCATAGGTTAGGGTATTAGGGTGGGGATGAGATATTATGGTGGGGGTGGTGGATGATGTCGAAAAGTAGCGTGTGTGAGTTATAATGTAGTTGGGTGTTGAGTATGTGTGTAGGGTGTAGTTCGAAATGTTTGTATATTTCGTATTGTTCTGTTGTGTAATGTTGGTTATTTTTGTATTGTTTATAAGGAATTTATATGTTAGGTGTTATGTTTGCGTAGTTGTGGTTTGTGGATGAGATGTTCGGCAAAGATTAATTGGTAGTTATTGTTTGTTAGTGCGTTTATATGTTCTTGTTAGTGTGAGTAAAATGGCCTTCCTGTCTGGCCTATGTAAAAACAACACCATTATATATCGCCTGCTTAAAACATCGTTAGACAAAGATGAAACTGCCAAGAATTAAACACTATAAAACATATGGTACAAACTAATGAATACAACACAACAATGATTGACAAATTGCACAACTCCCTAAAAAACAAACTCAATAACCCAAATAGAAATACACAATACGACAAACCCATAAAATACTTAACAATACCATACAGATCATCCAAAACCCACAATCTAACCAACACACTACGAAAATACAATTAAAAAATAACATACTCCACACACAACACTCTCAATAAACAACTAAAACCCAACAACAAAATCAACGACATTTACAATGCTGCTGGATTTTACAAACTAACTTGCAGTTCATGCTCCTGTTTTTATTTAGGCCAGGCAGGGAGGTCATTTTACACATACTACCAAGAACATATAAACACACTAGCAAACAATAACTACCAATCAATCTAGGCAATATAGGCAAGTTGTAAAATAATTACAAGTGTTTTAGTTTCTCTATTAATTTTAGGTTGGTGGACCTGTATAAGTGCTACTATAGGCAAGTTGTAAAATATTTACAAGTGTTTTAGTTTTTCTATTAATTTTAGGTAGGTGGACCTATAGCACGTTTCCTCAGCGGATCTGTGAGGAAAAAAGTTCAAAATATACGTGGAAGTGAAGAAGTTATTGAAAAGTTATGGGAATGTGTGCGTTCAAACAATGGAATTATGGTAATATTGAAGTCACATTTGAATAATAACAATTTTCTGTAGTTATTTACAGACTTAAATTATATTAAAATATTTGTGTAACTTGTATTGAAGCAACAATGTAATTTCAATAATTTAAAATTTCCTGATTTATGTATAAATTGTTCTAAGTTTTTGGACATGGTAACATCATTGTGCACCCACATCTAGCTTCACTAGCACTATACTGCTTTTTTTCTCAGCTTTCAAAATTAAAATGCACTACATCATTGTTCCCACTATGCTGATGCATATGTAAAGTGATATATATATATATGAAGTTAATATATTACTATTTTTGAGTAATTTTATCCACCATTAAGTGCAATAATTTTACCTTGAGTGATGAGGCACCTTTCGGTCTTTGACCATTGTCGAATCACTCACAGACTTTATTAACTTCATAAAGTCAGTGCAACGGAAAAACAATGGATAATGTTAATTAACTTCATAAAGTCAGTGCAACGGAAAAACAATGGATAATGTTAAATATCAAGAATATATATATATATATATATATATATATATATATATATATCTTTAGGTTAGTTTTGGTTGGTAAAGATTATTTAGATTTTTTGGACTAGGAGACTGACAGACTTACCTTGGTAAGAGTCCACACTGTAGTCTTGAAATAGAAACACATAAAAGCACTTAAACAATGATATATTTCAACCACACAGTGGTCTTTGTCAATCGAAGAGAAAACACTCTAAATGAAATGAGTAATGGAGAATTTTTGGATCATAACAGGGAAATCAAGAATATCCTGTTCATAGAAGTCTTCAATTTGTTGGCGTTGTAGAGAGTAGTTGGTGGGTTTTTTATCTTTGCAATTGTCACTATGTTAAATCTTGGATATGAGATGTTATGCAAAGATCTACCAGTTTGTCAGTTGAATGTAGACAGCATCAAATCAAGTTTGTTATTGTAATAAGTTCATTGACATTTGTAATAGATATGACCTTCAATGAAATTCCTAATATACTCATCTTCACTTCTGTTAGGAATACAGTAGAGACTCGATAATTTGAGGTAGATGGGACCGAAACTCCCTCAGATTTACAAAAACTCGGATAACATGGAAATACGTTCCTGTGCATTAGAAAAACAGTAGTTCTAAGGAACCCTAACACTAATTATGAATGTACAAAATACGTTTATAGAACTTTATATGAACATTTCTTGGAAGCCCTGTGTATTTAACTTCCATACAGTATTGGTATAAACATTTCTTGAAAACGCATCTCATTCCCTCTGCATACCATTTCCTCTGCATTTCCTCTGTATACCATATTGATATAAAAATTTCTTGGAAGGCCAACTCATTTCCTTTGCTTATGGTATTGATACAAACATTTCTTGGAAGCCCAACTCATTTCCTGTGCATTCCGATTTTCTTTGCATACCCTATTGATTTGGAAGCCCGGCTCATTTGCTTTGCATACCGTATGGCTATAAACATTTCTTGGAAGCCTGTATTATGATTTATGTTTCAAATAGGTAAAATATACTCAAACATAATATTTTTTATAAAGGAGAATTATTTCTTGAATGAATAATTTAATTTCTATTAAATTTAAAACAAAAACTCAGGAATAATTTAAATTCTTTTAATTTAACATTTTTTTAAATTACACAATAAACAGAACAAAAACATTTAACAAGTTTTAACATAATAGACTAAACTCAATTCTTAATATTTTAGTTACACGATTTTATAACCTAGGCTATTTTCTAAAATAAAATTATTTTTAAAATGTTTAAAACATGGCGCCGATTCCTTCTCCAAACTCCATATTAATTACCCATAAACCTTTGCTTTCATGTAATGAGGTTCCTTTTTTTCCCACTAGAGTCGACTGTAACACTGACCTACTTTCTTGGCTTTAAACTTGATCATCTAACAAAATTGTTTTCAACCGTTTTAATTTTGTTAACATACTGCTTCCCCTATCCTATCCTCAACAAACCTTCCAGTGTTTATTTAATTACTATTATTTGTGTGTGCAGTGTCTTTGCTTTTTACTTTTGTAATAATTCCGAAATGTGTGTGTTTGGCATGGATTAATGCAACATAACCCCTATCTCACTTCATTGTTTACAATTTTGTTTTACCTTTTCTTTCAAGTAATTACTTATGTCCTATGTTAACAAAGTTTACAATTTTTTTTATTTTATTATTATTAGATTATCTTGTTCTAATTTTAGTTGTTAGGTTATTTGATCCAACAAGTTTCCTAATGCATTCCTTCCAGTTCAGAATCTTTTTTATATGTTAAAACCTTTTCTAGGCTTTCACCTAAAATTAGTTTTAATTTAATCTAACCAATCTCTTAATGAATTTCTCTGATTTCACATTTTGTGTGAGTTATTTCTAATCTATTTTTCCAATTCTTAAACAACATTATATAGCCCATTCTATAAATGTTACAATAAATAGGCTTCAATTTAACGGAAGCTAGAAAAATCGGGACTCGGAATATCAAGACTCTTCTGTATTTGTATATATTCGATTACATTTGCTACCTTAACTAAAATTAGAATATTTTTCTATGTTGATGCTTTTCAGAATGACTCCATTTTCAAAACTTAAATAGTATTCAGAGTTTTAAAAAGGAAATCATCCCGAAACGTGTCAACAAAGGAAAATATTGTAATGCTAGGAACGGCAGAAAAATGTACTCAAATATATACCCTCAATGAAGTTTAAATGAAACATCACAAAAGATTATGCAAAAGCCATTGCCTTTTGATGACATTTAAACCTTTCGTCCTTGTAATACTGTCATTTTTTTAGTTTTAACCTTCTGTATTTTTATAATTTTTTTGGAAGTTGTGTTACAGGCAATAATAACCTACTTTAATTTATCAAAAAAGAAATCTTGTTCCTTTAGTTTAATTGTAATTCTCATTTTTAGTGATATTTTTATTGTTATACGTTTTGTATTTTTGTATTAACAAGATCGGATTAAACTGAATACCAAATTTAATTTCAACTTTTCTAGTGTTAACGAAATAAAACAAATTAAATCACTTTATTGTTTCACCCAATAAATTTTACAGTTGGTGTTCTAAAACCAAGTGAGAATAATCCTCATTTATTGAATTTGTTTTCCTGATTTTATGCTGTATAAAATTATAAACATAATTAATTGATAATGCTAATTACTAATAATAGTAGAAACTTGTCAACAAGAGAAGAGATATAACAAGTTATTAAAACAGATAATGGAAGAATAACATTTAATATTCTTGTAAAAAGCTTAAATGTAGTTTGTGTGTGTGTGTTTCAATTATAATAAAACTGTTTTCTTTTCTCTTTCCCATCTATCATTTATAAACTTTAGTATACCTACAAAAGATATTTTTAATGCTGCCTCTCCCTGAAAACATCAAAAAACTTTTTGTTTTAAAGATCTTTTAAAAGCAAACAATATTATTTTTATAATTTCAACTTCCTGTTACTTTCTCATGTATTTCTGATTTGTTTTAAAGATCTTTTAAAAGCAAACAATATTATTTTTATAATTTCAACTTCCTGTTACTTTCTCATGTATTTCTGACTTATTTCATTTAAATTGGAAATTTCATTTAGATTTCTTTTTTGTAATTAAGTCGATTTTTATTATGAAATTATTATGTAAGACATACAAAAACTATATAGTGTTGTTAATGTGCTGTAATAATAAAATAACGTTAAATATATAAATATTCAAAATGTGTTTAAACTAAATATTTACACCATAATATTATAAAAACATATATATATATATTGTAACATTTATAGAATGGGCTATATAATATTATTTAAGAATTGGAAAATAGATGAGAAATAACTCACTCAAAATTTAGAAAGAAATTCATTAAGATATTGGTTAGGTTAAATGAAAACTAAATTTAGGTAAAAGCATAGAATTGTAAACAAGGTTTTTGAACTGGAAATGTATTAGGAAATTTGTTATATCAAATAACCTAACACATAAATTAAAATAAGATAATCTAATAATGGTTATGTGTAAACAAATTTGTAAACTGTAGTAACATAGGGCCTAAGTAATTACTTGAAGGAGAAAGTGAACACGTTTGTAAACAAAAGAAAATTGAAAGGTTATGTTTAGGAAAGACCAAGCAAAACACACACAATTCAGAACTATTTCAAAAGTAAAACACAAAGACACTTCACACACTAATAATAATAGTAATTAAAGAAACACTGGAAACTTTATTAAGAATAGGAAAATTGAAACAGTAAGTTTCAACCAAAGTTTAACGAAATTAAAACTTGTGAAAATAGTTCATTGACATTAACAGATGTGAAAGCAAGGAAATAGGTCAGTGTGACAATCGATTCTAGTGAAAAAAAAATCGAACTAAATTATAAACCATCTGATTTTGTTTTTAAGAAGGAGGAGGCCGCCATATTTGTAACATTTTTAAAAGAAAATCTAAGGACGCGTAGTTAGAGCATTCTAGCGTGGGTGACGCTACTAGAGGAAGCAGACCTTGCTGTGCAGTCAAAATTCTATTTATTTGGAAAGAGTTCGTCTAAATTATACCGTTTTGTTAAGAAGATTGGCCAAACTAAATTAAGGAGAAGTGAATTACAAAATGTAATACTGTGTTAATATAAAGTGAAGTAAATAAAACGAATTTAAGTGTGTAAAAAGTCAAATTTGAAGAGAACGGAATCTTACGTAAGCTAACTGAAATTTCGATATTTGATAAGTTATTAGCGCTATAAAAATCAATTTTAATGGACATTAAGATAATAAGGAAGTTTAATTTTGTACATTAGAATATCTTGTAGTTAATTAATAGTAAGTAATAAGAAATAATCCAGTTCAAATAGTTTAGCCTTTTTGCATATTCAAAATTTAAGTTTTTCCATCAGGAAAATATTTATTAAACTTATTTCAAAATTTAATATTGTTTTTCAAAATTTATTTAATTAACAAAAGAGTTAATATAGCCCATGCTATAACCCCGAGATATCAGAGATCTTAAACTAGCCAAGGGTATTAAAATGTTGTAACTATAAAAAATTAAAAGAAAATAAGAGTTAGTATATTTTGTTAAAAGTTGTTAAGTTTATTTTTGTTCTGTTTATTGTGTTAATTGTTTACTTGTTGAATTAATAAATAATTGTAATAAAGAATTTAAATTACAAATGCCTGAGTTGTGTTGTGTATTATAAAAATTACTTTACAATATATATATATATATATATATATATATATATATATATATATATATATATGAAGTTAATATATTACTATTGTAAGTAATTTTATCCACCATTAAGTGCAATAATTTTACCTTGAGTGATGAGGCACCTTTCGGTCAATTGACCATTGTCGAATCACTGATGTTTTTCTGTTGTGACAACAGAAAAACATCAGTGATTGGACAATGGTCAATTGACCGAAAGGTGCCTCATCACTCAAGGTAAAATTATTGCACTTAATGGTGGATAAAATTACTTACAATAGTAATATATTAACTTCATAAAGTCAGTGCAACGGAGAAACAATGGATAACGTTAAATATCAAGAATATATATATATATATATAGATTTTTTAGACTAGGAGACTGACAGACTTACCTTGGTAAGAGTCCACACTGTAGTCTTGAAATAGAAACACATAAAAGCACTTAAACTATGATATATTTCAACCACACAGTGGTCTTTGTCAATCGAAGAGAAAACACAAAAAGAAATATGAGAGAATGAAATAAAATAAATATAAGTTGTAATCACAGATTGTGTAGAGTAGAAATCAGATGTCACAGATGCACAGATTAAAGATATATATATATATATATATATATATATATATATATATATATATATATATATATATATATATATATATATTGTTTCCATGAGCATATGAGTGATTATAGTTTATATAAGTCTGTCAGGGGAAAAGAGATAAGGCTATTAGGGGGGGGGGAAAAAAATGAATAGATTTATCTGATGTTGAGGTTAGGGGATTCTCTGGACTTGGTATACCACTGGTATGATAGTTCCCACCTTCTCAGTTCTGAGGGATTGCAATCAGGGGGGAGTGATTTAATTATTTTTGTGGTATAGCAGTCATCAAAAGTTGTGATGTTGTGACTCGCAGCATGTTGAGCTGTTGGTCTATCCATATTCATAATTTTAACATCGTGTTAATATATTACTATTGTAAGTAATTTTATCCACCATTAAGTGCAATAATTTTACCTTGAGTGATGAGGCACCTTTCGGTCACTTGACCATTGTCGAATCACTGATATTTTTCTGGTGTAGATGTTCGGTCCGTGATGTTGGTATTTGTTGATGTTAGACGCTTTTTCTCTTGATCTGCGTGTATGATGTTTTTATATAGTATGTCTTCTGTATATGTGGTCTGTAGGTTCATTAAATTGTTGTGTGTGTTTTTATAAATGTGGTATTTTTCTAGTGAGTTTAATTCTATTGGGTTATTATTTATTTCAAGTATGGTTAGGTTATTTTCGTAATTTGTTATTTTATGTTTATGTGATATTAGATGTGCTGCAACATTTGATACTTTTGTATTTTTATTTTTGAATGCTCTGTAATGTTCTTCAAATCTTATTTTAAATGATCTGGTCGTTTCCCTATGTAAAATGCATTGCAGTCGTTACATGTAATTTTGTAAACTCCTGATAGGTTATCTTTTTCTGTATTTGTTTTGTGGTTTGTGTTATTAAGATAATTTATTATTTTGTTATTTGGTTTGTATGTTGGAGTATAGTATTTTTTGTTGTATATATTTGTTATTTTTTCTATTTTGTTATTGGTGTATTTATATTTTAGGTAGATTTTTTTATTTTTTACATAAAAACCTAACCTCAACACAACACTACAACCTGAACACAAAAATAATAAAAATAAAAAAATCTACCTAAAATATAAATATGTAGAGTAAGTATTACTGTGGTTTATGATCCCTTGTTGTTTTCATTTGCCTGCAAAAAATAAAAAATTGTTTAAAGTGTATGTATTTTTTTTCTATAAAATATTAAAATATAATGCACCTCACATTTACATTGAAACAATAATAAAGCTTAAAATATCTTTGGGTGCCACATAGACATGTCTAGGTTCAGCTAGCAGTAAAGCACCATTAAAATTTAAAAGCATTCACAATTACCTTTTAGAACAGTTGTCCAAGCAATATCATCACACCTCATTTATAGCCTATAGGGTGCTTTATTGTTACAATTAATATTCTAGCCTAAATATATAAATAAATATTTTATTTTGAGTAACTAAACAGTTATTTTTAATGACGGAAATTAATTGACTACTCATTAATAGATAAGTACTAGTTGTAATAACAATGATTTTAACATTTTAGCCAAGTCAGATGTTTTACATATTTATTTATTATTTATTTTTATTAATGTAGACTATTAATGGTTCTTGGACCATTCCATCAGACAATCACACAACTTAGTAAAGTCTATTATTCTGAATCTACTCATATTTAATAATATTTATTAGAGATAAGATGCAAAAAGAAAAAAATGTAACAATATTTATTCTGACAATTCTTTTGATGATTAAATGACATTCCATAAACTGTCATAGTTAATATGCTGTCTATAGTTGAAGAAATTATAAAACATGATTAATTATTGAGTTTCTATTCTAATATTAAATAACAATAAAACGATTTAATAGATAATATACAATAATTATTATTATTCACTAAATGCTAACAAATTATTACAATATAAAGTAATAGGAATTTTTGGACTAGATAAGAGACTGACAGACTTACCTAATGGCAATAGTCACAAACTGCAATCTCTTGGAAATAAATAAATAGACACATACTATCGCTACTCATACTAGTGACATTTCAGTCTTTTCTTTTTCTATTTTTTGATTGACAAAGATCATTTTTGATCGAAATATTTCAATTGTGTGATAAGTTTTTATATGTGTCTATTTATTTATTTCCAAGAGATTGCAGTTTTGGACTATTGCCATTAGGTATATGTGTCTATTTATTTATTTCCAAGAGATTGCAGTTTTGGACTATTGCCATTAGGTAAGTCTGTTACTCTCCTATCTAGTCCAAAAATTCCTAAATAAGCTTTAAGCTCTACTAGAACTAACCTAAAAATATAAATTATTAGCTATTAATAAATAATTATTTTAAAAGTATTTCACTAATAAATGAAAACTGTAAATCATGGGTTAATTTATACACTCCTGACTATCTAGGCTTATCTTGACTATTAATGTCTTTAAAAAGAAGTATCAATTTGTAGTAAAAATGAATCACTATTTATTTCCATCGTTCTTCCAGATTTTATTTCACCTTTTCTCTTATATGTAGCTGTATTGTTTCTGATATTTGTTACTATACCTTATTGATGTTAAATTAGTTATTGGTAATTTGGTTTCAAATTACTTGAGGTAAAGTAATGAAAACGTGATAAGTTGGACCATCACACCTAAATTCACAACTTTTAAAAAATCCATTGTAAATTTAATTGTCTTAGTCATTTAATAGATAAGGGTTGTAAGAATATTTATATGTATATTAGGGTATTTGTGTGTGGTGATACATATTCCTGTACGGATGGAAAACTGAGATAAATAGTTGATATCCGGAGTACATCCGCTAATTTTGTCATGCATAATGACTCTCACTTCAACTGTTGTTGGGTGTACCTTGTTAATGCTAGGTGAGGTTATAGCGAGACATTAGAACTGGGTTGTATGCACTAAAAATAATGGAGGTACTTCGGATGTAACAACTAATCACTGTATATATGTGTATAAATATTCATAAAAACATGATTTCCATACACTTGAACATGAAATTATAATTTCTGTTCATGATTTTTCTCAGGTTTTTGTGCAAAATGTTGAAGAAGGTCTTGAATAATCCAGTTGACTTTAAGAAATAACAAATTACTTACAAAAGTATGATAATAAGACGTCGTAAATGAAGATTTTGGAGAAGAAAGTGATGTTTCTTCAGATGATGAATTATGAGAACGAGATGTGCATTCTGACATAAAGCAGGAGGTTGAGGACGAAGATGCCATAACAATTCAGCTGCAGGTATCAATTATTTTTTGGGAAAAGATCAATTTGCAAAGTGGAGAGATAAACCCCAACTGTAAATGTAATAAGGGGATCCCACAACAAGTACTTCTACTTGGATTTATAAGGCATGCCAAAACAGTTATTGGTTATTGAGATAAACTATTTAAAAATGAAATTATAGAAGATATATAGTTTATATTCAGCAAACAATACATAGAAATCATCAAACATTGATTTTTTTTAGAAACAAAAATAAAGACTGCAGAAGTTTGAAATAAGTGCTTGCATTACATTTTATGAAATCTCCATTAGGTGGTTGTATAGATTAACAGTAATGCAATTAATAAATTTTGCTGTGTGATTAAGATCAAGACTGTGATTGTGATATAAGAATGATTAGAAAAGCAGATTTTCTTGCTATGATTTGTAATTCCTTTGGTGTAAAAGTGACAAAATAGTTAACTCTCAAGAACAAAATATAACAATTGACAAGATGATTCCAGAATTTTTAATATAAATGTTGGTTTTGGCAGTATATCTTGTTAAAATTAAATTAGTTACATATAAAAATGTACACTTCATTTGGTACTAAAATGTCTTTAATGGAGAAATTTATTCTCAAGAAAGGGCATTTATTCAGATGTAATAAGTAAATGGACGTCTTGAATTTCGTAGTCCATTATATTCGGTGAAACTTAATCACTTTTATATTAGTTTTTGACTATCCGAACTTTAATTTTGAGACACTGTCTCAGTAAGTTTTTACAAGATTAAAGTTCATAAAGTCATAAACTAATGTAAAAGGGATTAAATGAATGGACGTGTTATATGATTAGTTATATTTTACTTTGGTTCTGGTTGAAGCAAAACATATATATTGTATAATAATTTTATATATGTGTGGAAAAATAATAAATAAAAAGAAACATAATGTATATGTAACAAAACATATTTGCAATCAGATTTTTTTTTACCAAAGGAAAAAACTAAATTCTGATGTTAGTATACTATCCCACAATCATAAAAAATGTTATTTGTTTTTACTCTTTATAACAAAATGATTGATTCTAGCAAACAAAATAATCTTAAAACTTAAAAAACTTTGTGTAATTTTAAAAAAAACAGATATTAATTTGCCAAACAATGTGTATATAACATTTTACTTTTCTAAAACTGTTATTAATATTTAGTAGTAATAATTGTTGTATTGCTGAATGTAGATGGTATGAGTGCCCTAGTTGCTTGCCCTGATAATGTTTTGGAAGCAAATTGAAGAAACACCTATCTCATACCATTAATTATTCATTGGAGAAACAAAAATGAAGAATTATGAAAAGCTGTTGGTATGCCTTTGAACCTGCAACAGAGGCTGAATGTTTTTTGTCATTTGCTTAGATGCTAAAGTACCGTTGAAAAGGTCCAGATGTGCTACATTTACCATTAAACTACAATAATGACAAATTATGAATTTGAATACACAAAAATGTACATCTAGCATTGTTATAGTATAAGCAAATTTTGTTGGTAAATTGTGTTGTAACAAATTGAACAAATGAAACTTTTCAGGAATATCTATAGAACTTTTATAAATGTGTTTGTGAATTTGCCAATACAATAAAACCTCATTACATCGATCCCCTATAACTTGGATCAACAAGTTACTCAGACCAGTTTGTGAAAAGTATCCTATAAGTATATCATTCAATTTTCTAGACTGTACATGACTCAATGAGTTACAGTGAAGGTGCTTAGTGTTCAACATTTTATTCAGAAGAGATGTATTTTATAGATAACTCAGATTGTAAACAATTTAAGTGAATTAGTCTTCTACTTTGTGTTTTTGCTGCTTTTAGTTTGAGTTTCTGTAACTGTATGCAATGGCAAACAATTGAAAAAACGACAATAAAAAACTCCAAACATTGGACTGAATTGATAAAGGCTCAGCTTTAAAATCAATTGTGTAAATTTTAGGGGGGAAAAAATTAAAGATATGTATTTCAAAATCAGTTTAAAAGCCAGCAAACAAGACTAAAAGGCAGGACGTAAGCTGAGACGGTTTTGCGGCGCAGGATAAGCAACACACAAATATTTTACCAGAGCATGTTGAGACGGCACACGCATGCCATTTTTGGCTTGAAAATGGAAGATACTGATACCAACTCATTTGAATCCGATATGGAAAATGAGAAATTGGTTGTGTTATACAGCATTTCTAAAATTCCTTTCCAAAAAAAGTATGGCAGAGTAAATATATGAAAAAACGAAGACAAATATATATGAAAAGACAAATATACAAAAAAACATATGGCTATGTTGGCCCACAAACAGTCTTTTTTACGTTTTCTTGCTATAACCTTCATGATTCAAATCATATAGCACAGGTAACTCGCACAGAGTTATTAGAGATGTTAAAAATATAAGAGTTAAGTACAATATGTAAACTACTGTTCAGTGTTTGTCCATTAGTGACTGTCTACCTAAATGTCGAAACATGTGTGGCATTAGAGATTTTAGAAATACGAGAGTTCAGTACAATATGTAAACTACTGTTGAGCGTTTGTCCATTAAGAGCTGAATCAAACGGCCATTTAACATCTTGGATCTCTTGTTAAGTAGGCTGTGTTGTCAAATCTGTGTCTGTGCTACAAACTGTGACATACCGGCCCACGAGTGTGCCAGACACAAACATGCATGTGCCTCAGCTTACACGGTGCCGTTATAAAATATGGCGGCACAGTTTTCTGCCGTATGTTGCGTTATGTGCACTGCGCCGCCTGCGTCTCAGCTTACGCCCTGCCAGAATGTAGGATGTAATCAGGCCTTGAATCTGATTTGACAGACCTTTACAGGTTTCTTACCTTGTATAAAATAAACATTAATATACAATTTATAAATGTTTATTTTTTTTTAAACAACTTTGTGCCATTTATTATGATTTGTAAATATTTTAAAATGTTTTTTTGTTTTATAAAAGATTATTTTAAGTATTATCATTTTTGTTTTTTTTCAGTCAACTCAGCTATTTGTTATGTCAGATCGCCTTTACTCCCAGCCAATCCAAAGTGATGAAGTTTTCCTGTAATTTGTTAAAGTATTAAAATTTTTTTTTTTAGTGGTTTATCAAGTTCCAGAAGGTAATTATTGTGTGTCTGACAAATGAGAAAAGGATTTTTAATACAAACACTATTAAGATAAAGGTGTGAAATTCCTGGGGTTGATCAAAGGTTGTGGTTCATATGTGCAGTATTGTATTCGTGATATAAACCTAGACTCTGTCAGAGGAATGAAGAGTTGCTCACTCGTTATGTCTAAAAGTGTTTAAAATCCTGGTTTAAAATAAAAACCATTAAAAAGGTTTTAGTTTGAGGTTTAAAGATTCTTTAAAAAAAAAGAATTTTTGCAAGATAGAATTGTAAGCCCTGATTCTTTGCTCCTATTTCAAGTGTAAAAGAATTTTTTGTTCCTACTGATTTTCCATCTTTTCACTTAATCCCTGGAATTCCTAGCAGGCACTTTGGCATATTTGTGCTCCTATCTTTAAATTACAAACATTTAGTATTTTTTTAAAACTATTTAATCTGTACTTTGTACCTAAAGCTGTGGCTTGTTATATTTGACTGAAGTTTAACTATTTCTGTTTGATTTACCTTTTAACTTTGTTTAAATTATTTAAAAATAAGCACTCATTTTATTTCAATATCTATATCATTTTTAATATTTTAATGTTTATGTTTATTACTTTAAATGACAAATAATTACTACTAGTTAAACAAAATTAACTCTTTATCTAAGCTGTCCATTTATTTATAATATACCTCACTTTTTCAGTTAACAAAATAAACTTGTGCTTATAGTTTGCCCAGGGATATCTATTGCTTTTTTGAAATCCCTTAACAAAATATAGGTTGTGGCTTCACTACATTCCAAACTTAATAATTTAATTATACAATTATATTATTGTCAGTTTTATATTTTATTAGGTCCTATTAACCCTAATGACAATCAAGACTCCTATCACAGATGCTGATTCTATCCGAGCTCTGGCTTGCAGGGCTTTGACTGGTCTTGCTCGCAGTGAAACTATAAGACAAATTATCAGCAAGTTGCCTCTTTTCACAAATGGACAGCTGCAAAGTAAGTGTAAAATCAGTAACAGAAATTTATTATTTTGTAACGACCCATATAATTCAACAATGGGTATATTTTTATTAAAGTAGTAGTTTGTATTAGTGTGTTTGCTTCAGAAACTGTATTTCTATGTTAGATTTGTTTTTAACCCATTTATACTACATAAGAAAAGTTAGTGATTTCAACATTAACCCTATTAGTGCTACAGCCTTTACTCAAGTACATATATATATGAATTACCAGCTTGTTTTTACCAATTTCACAAGAATTTTAAAGAAGTCAGTAAAAAAAAACCGACTGTCATACTGTGCAATCGTGGTAATCCGGACTTCAACACTCCGAACACTCCAGTAATCCGAACAGACGAAAAAAAGCTATATTTGTTTAAGAGTCTTAGTGTCTGAGGTTAGTTGAAAGACAGAGGGAGGAAGGAGTTCCATAAATAGAAAGAGAGAGAGAGGAAGGAGTTCTATGATAAACTTCCAGCTGTGTAATTGGATTTCCCGGAATTGTTTTCTGCTGTTCTCTTTCATAGTTTTCAGATGAATCCCCTTCCTTTTAATAAGTAGGGTGAGATACCTAACAGTGAATTTAGTCAGTCTTATTTTTGCTTTTCAAGTGTTCAGTAACTGTTAAAATAAGTGAAAATATAAAAACAAAAACTGTCCTTGAGGGAGAAGAGCACCATGTTATTGTATCTCAACAAGAGAGAAACATCTTCCAATCTGGCCCTTGAGTTTTTAATGTTGATACGTTAACAATCACCGATTTGAAAAAAAATTTGCAACTGATTTGTTTAATTAACTAATTTGTAACGGATTAATTTTTTAAACTGTTTGAATCAAGCAATTTTGAATAAAATACATTTTTATGTAATTAAAAATAAAAATGTGTAAGAAACTAAATTAAGAAAGTTATGCGTGTTTATATTGTTCAATCTTTTTTCAACATTATTTTCTTAATACATACATAGGTACTTTTGTGGTAATCTGAATTTTTCAGTAATCCGAACAACTCTTACAGTAATTTGTTCGGATTGCCGAGATTATGCTGTAAATCTTTCTTTTTTTGTTATTAATAAACTACAGAACAAAATGCTAATATGTTCCTACATGAAAAGTATTCAGTAAATAAAGTCTTTAGTTAGGTCAAGAGGTTCATAATTTAATTTAAGAAACAATATTTGACAAGGATTGATAGCAGAGTTTTTTGTGTGCGAGATCCAAATAAACACAGTGAAACATGACCATGTTTCTATAATTATGGCATTCTTAATCAAAGAGAGTTTCTTTATTTAAGAATACCAAACTCCTTGGCCAAACAACAACTATACAAAATACCTAAATGGCCAAAATATATTTATTAATTTTATATTTTCATTAGATTTATGTCTTCATAGGCCAGAGAAACTCTTAAAAATAATTTTTACTGAAAAATAACAAAAGGAAAGTTGAAGAACTGACTAACTGTTTTCAGTTATTTAATTATAAAATAATATTGACATCCGTTGATTGAAGCCGTCTGTAGACCATTACTTCATTACCACTAGGTTATATCAGTATCTTAAAATATAAATGAAATTATTTATTTAAAAATAAAAGTTAGTCAAAAGAGACACACACAATGGAATACAGTCCTGTTCACAACATAAGACGAAACTCATGGCTTCATTTCTGTAATAGATAAAATTTATACATGTCTAAATATTTTTCAGGCTTGATGCGAGATCCAATTCTTCAAGACAAGCGGCAAGAACATATCAGGTTCCAAAAATATGCCCTAGAGCTTTTAGAAAGGGTGTCTGGGAAAACCAAATTTAACGATAATGGACTAGAAGTGTCACTCACAAATATACACAGAGTAAGTTATTCTTAATGCAGGTTTATTTAATTAAATTTTAATATTTTTCTTTATAAAGGTTTTATGTCTTGAAAAGGAAAGGCTAATGAATATATTTGTAAATATGGTGAAAACATTATTTAGAATGTTTTACTTAAAAATTTTTTTTATTTTAAGATTTCTAAAATGTGAACAAGCTGAAACAAAATGTTTCAAAATATCTAGTTTTAAACATAAAATTTGCTATTTAGGATTGGGTTGGTTATTACTAAGAATGTATTGATTATTGAATTTAAATCTGAAAAAATCCTCTGTTATTTATTTGAAAAAAAAATCAGTATTTATTTCTAGTTGGATTTAATACTTTTGTTATTGTATACGAAACTCAATTCAAAAATAACAAATCATACACATAAACACTAAGTCTACAACTAAAAACAAACAATCCTCAACTTCCACAGTAACACACATACAAATAGTTTCTTCGTAGTCTAACACAAAGTAGAATTTAACATGTTTGGTACCACAATGTTTACAAAATAACTATTGGTATAGACCAGCTGACTCACATATGCGCCATTAGGTCTTTTTTCCTGGACCGACGTCCCACATATGCGCCACTCGGGATAGTTGAAATGGATTGACGGCTCATATTTGGGACACTGTTCGCGTATTACTTTTATTCCTCTGACAAATCAGTGGCTTATTTTAACAGCTTGATAAATTCGTATCCCTGTCTATAGAATGTCTGACATTAATGTGGTCTCTCAGTATTCAAGGTCAATGACGCCCTTGTTTATTCCTTCGTGCCACTGCGGCAGTTTTTGTTTTGAATGATCACGTTCTACTAGGTTTTCTCTAAATGTCATTTATCACAAAAGATGTGAACGTCACAAGTGATGGGTGCGTTTGTAAATATTCTGTACTGTGTATGGAACTCAAATGTAAACATATTTTGTCTCTGTTGCAATAATATTTATACTGTTTGTATTTTTTCGATATGTAAGCCTATCTGTCCAGCATTACTTACCAAGACGAGTTAGTTGGGTGATATAAGCCTCTGTAGTGGCTCATACGTGGGACGCTCGATCTACAATAGGATTTCCATGCTATAAACTGACAGGCTCATATATGTGCCATCCCATAAAAAATAAAACAAAAATATGCATTCATCAAACATACTTCTAGGGTTTTTATGTAGTACAATAACTTACTACAGCATTCCACTTTTTGTCTGTATCAAAGGTCGGACCTACATTAACGTGGTCTATGTGGAAAGATCGAATTCTTACTGCCAGTCTGTCCAAAGAAACCAGACATATATGTGCCACTTGGTAGCGACCGTGTTTAAGCCTGCAACAGAAGCAGATATTTATCTACAAAACCCAGGAACATCAGAAAACAAACAACGTATCAGAGTATACAATTCACAAGTGGTTGTCTCAGCTTTTTCTTCAGACAAACAAAAATTTCAACATTAAATACAATTGACATAGAAAAAATGAGAAAACTAAGCTAAAACTTCACACACCTACAAATTGCACCAAATACATTTACTAATATTAATGTATACTTACATATTTACACTTCATAAATATAAGTAAAAAAATCAATATAACAGAAAATTTTAAATGTACCTTTTGAACATTATCAAAAGAAAAATTAACATTATCAAATTTTGACTGTTTTCAGGCAAACATAATAGCACAAACACAGATTCAGTTCAATGAACGCCAGTTATTACAGCTTATTCAACAACATCTGGTAACGCATGATATGGCTGAGTCTGCTTTAGCATTGCAACGTGAGGCAGGTTTGCCTCCCATCAAGCCTTCAACATCTTCATCTATTCCTTCTCCATTTTATCTCCACCAGCGAACAATTACACCAGGGAGAGTAAGAAGACATAAGTTGTTATTTATTTATAAAGATGAAATTTAATTTTAAATAATTTTTAGCTTCTTTATATAATTTCACATCTGTATATAATATCAAGAGCGCAGTGGTATAATAAATTACAATAAAAATATTGGCAAAAGCCCAAATATAAAAAAAAATAATTAAAATAATTAATATTACAACTTAATAAAGATTAAACCCTTATGTACATTTTGATGGCCATGTAATTATCATCATCATATTACAAAATTTCAACCTAGTTCTATAAACAGGTTCGTTTAGTTTGTAAATTATTGTATTCTAGATTGTAATTTTGTAATAGGACCCTCTGATGATGATGGCATGGTCATTAAAATGTACATAAGGGTTTAATCTTAGATAATTTGTAATATTATTAATCACTTAAACAATAGTTTATGACAACAAATTTACAAAATTTAAAGTTCGGATAGTCATAAACTATTGTTGAAGTGATTAATAAGATTCACCGAACTTAATGGACTACAAAATTTAAAAATTGTAATATTAGTTATGTTTGTGGTTTTGGGGCTTTTGCCAATATTTTATTGTAATTTAAATCTATAAATAATATTCGAGCTGGCTTGTGAGTGAAAATATATATATTTTTTAGTTAGTTTCATTTGTGTATTTTCACTGAGGATGACGACAAATTAGTCGTTGAAACGCGTTTGAAATAAAAAATTGTATATTTGTGAGTTGTACCATATTTTTATTCTTTAATTAAATCTATAGTTTAAGAATAATTTGATTTATTATGATCAATTATAATGAAAAAGGGAAACCATCTATAATTACAATATATTTCAACTTTTTATAGATGGTTTCATTTTTATCTGTCATTTGTTGTAGGATACCTAATTATAATTCTGATTAAATTTTATGAGATACTATTCATTGTTCGTATTCAACTTTATTCTATTTATTGGCTATATGAGGCAGGATTTCTATTTAGAAGTGTGTTCATTACTTTCTGTAGTTGTTGACACAATTTGTAGTTGTGAACTTTCTTCAGTTGGTATTCTTGGATGTTCCAGGATGCTGAACTTTATTGTTCTATTATTTCCTTGATGCTGAGATCAATATGTGCTTCCAATGCTTGCCCAAAGGAAATGCTTTTTAAAATTATAATTTGCCAAGTATTGTGTGTTTGACTAATTTCATCAAGGAATAGAACCAGATCTTCAATACAAGTAGCAGATATTAACATTCCTTAGAAAGTATGAATTTGTATTGTTTTTTCTCTCACAGTGCGGTTGGTTTCCTGATGGTAGATGAGTTTGATTCATCATCAGTTTTATTTTTTGTTATTCTCATTTATTAATATTGTTTATTTATTATATTTTTAGGTAGTTCTAGTAAAGCTTATAGCTTATTTAGGAATTTTTGGACTAGATAGGAGACTGACAGATTTACCTAGTGGCAATAGTCCAAAACTGTAATCTCTTGGAAATAAATAAATAGACACATATAAAAACTTATCACACTATTGAAATATTTCGATCACACAATATGATCTTTGTCAATCAAAAAAGAGAAAAAGAAAAGACTGAAGTGAACCACAGATGTGTATAAATATCCAAATGTCACAGATTTATAGTTTATCATATAATACTATATGTGATTTGTATAAATATTGATTATTTGAAACTAGATATTAATAGTCTGTCAGAACGAAGGTAAATAATGTGGTTAAAAATGGTAGAAGTTAGGGGGAAGGTAAAAGGAGTTTTATCTGATGTTGAGGTTAGGAGGTTCTCTAGATTTGGTGTACCACTGGTATGACAAATCCCTTCTCAATTCTGAAGGGTTGCAATTAGGGGGGAGGGAGGATCTTAATTATTTTGGTGGTATAACAATCATTGGCCTTATTTATCATATTGTTATATCTATTTACGTTTTTTTTGCTTATTTAAATTCTTGTCATTATTTGTTGCAATATGTCTTTTTAAATTATTTTAATGATTTTACTAAGTAATTATAAATATTTATAAACTTGCCTATAGTAGCACTATTTTAGGTAACCAAGTTATACTAAATTTAGTATGTTTTTGTACTAACTTATTTCTTTTTCATAAAATTAAATTCCGAGAGTATTATTTTCATAAGAATATTAATATTTTGACAAGTGTAATAGCATGAAATCCTTGTCAAAGTAGTTCATTAACTTGCTGTGACGTTATATCTTTAAGTTAATGTTATATAAAGTGTTTATAATCACAGCTGAACTATTTGTTATCTTAATATATAACTTGCTATAATTTTGCCAATAAATGCGCACAAAAGGTATATATATATATATATATATATATATATATATATATATATATATATATATATATATATATATATATATATATTTATTAACAATTTCTGGAGCTTTTGGGTGTCTCTAGTTTAATCAAATTAAAATTAAATACAATAGAGTCTCTATAATTCCAGGTAGATGGGACCGAGACCCTTCAGATTACATGATAATACATTTCTGTGCATTAGAAAAAATTGGCGTTTTAATGAACCCTTTACAGTACTATGATTAAGAATGTACAAAATCAGTTTATAGAACTTTATATGGACATTTATTCCTTTATATGGATGACTCATTTCCTTTGCATACTGTATTAATGTATACATATCTTTGAAGCCCGACTCATTTCCTTTGCATATCCTACCTGATATGAACATTTCTTTGAAGCCCTACTCATTTCCTTTGCATACCATATTGATATAAACATTTATTGGAGGCCCAACTCATTTCCCTTGCATACCATATTGATATGAAGATTTCTTGGAAGTCCGACTCATTTCCTTTGCATACTGTATTGATATGAAGATTTCTTGGAAGCCCGACCCATTTCTTTTGCATACTGTATTGATATGAGCATTTCTTGAAAGCCTGGCTCTTTTCCTCTGCGTACCGTATGGCTATAAAAATTTTTTGGAAGCCCAGTTCATCATTTTCTTTCAAATAGAAATAGGATCGAATTTAATGGAACCTTGAATTATCAGGCTTGGAATTTCGAGACTCTACTGCATTAGTATAAATTAATAGTAACTTGGTGCAACTGTAGTATAATTTTTAATTATAAATAAATAACCCCTCTTAAACTACAAAACACTTTTTATTTATATCCTGATATACATGGAAACTTAGTGTTGTTGCAATTTCCTCTGAAGATGATTGCTTTGCAGTCTAAATGTACATCAGGACATAAATAAAAAGTTTTTATGGTTTAAAGGTTTTATTTATTTATTATTACTATATATTACTTTAAGATAATAACAAAAATGACAGAAATGAAATCTTTTTGTTTAAAGGCACGTTCATCAAATTTTGTAGATTCACATAATAACCAAAGATCAGCATCCTCTTTAGTCTCTTCTGACCTTGCTTCACCATCAAATGGGCCGTTAGCTGCTGGACTTAGTGTGAGAGGTGGGGCATCAGCTCCATGCTGCAATACTCCAATCAGACTTAGTTTAACAAACACCAGGTAATTTAATAAATGGTTAAGTGAAGATGTCCAAAAAGCCCTAACTCTAATTTTTAAATTTAAATAAATGAAAAATTACCACAAATAACTTTTTCATCTATTTATTAAGTAAATGAAAAAGTTATTTGTAGTACAGATGTTTTATTTATTTAAATTAAACATTATGCCACAGTTGATTTATACAGTTATATCTAATTATTTGAGTTCATTCATTAAAAATTTTAGTTATTTTTTGTAGTTTTTTACATGAATCATATTTTAGTAAGAACTGTTTTGTAATAATGTAAGAAAACATTTATTTAAGAATATAAATTGCATCACAAACTAAAGTATGAACATTGTCGCTTTCCGACAACATTTGTCGAGTTGTGTCACCAGCTTTTGGATTTTATCATCAAAGAACTCTACTGCCTAACTGTTAAACGAGTTAGTGAACATAACAGTTAGTAAGCATTTTCTATTAAGAAAATCCTTAAGTTTTGGAAAGATATGTTTATATCTTAGCTCATGTTTATATCTGATGGTGCTAAGTCAAAGCTGTATTGTGGATGATCCAGTAATTCACAATAAAAGTTGTCAATTTAGACAACTTGAGACCGAGCATTAACATGAAGCAGAACGATGCCGTTAGAGAGTCGTCTCTGCTGGCAATTTGAATAATGTACTTAACCATTAATAAAGTTACATAGTACCTCTCAGCATTGTTTGTAAATATTTGTGGCAGAAGGTCTATCAGAAGAATGCCTTTTCAGTCCCAAAAAACTTGGACCATGATGTGTTGAACATTCATGTTTAAATGTTTGTGGTTTCAATGGGGAGTTTGCATGATGCCACTGAATTGACATTTATTCTCGCTTTCTTGTGTTCTCTGTCAGCATTTTTTGTACCATTTCATACACATTTTCTGGTAGGGAAGTTTATCATTAATAATGTAATATAGTTTTTAGCCTGAAACTTGTGGAAACGAAGTTCGCCTATAGTGAAGTGTCTGTTTTGGCAAATTTCCTAATCAATTTTTCTTCATTCATGTTAGTAGACCATCCCGATCGCTTTTCTGTATGAACATTTGCCCTTCCTTCATTAAAATGATCCTACACCAGTTACACATATTTCCATCGTTCATTACACCTTCACCATGAACTTCAACAGGCTGCAGGTGAATTTTAGCTGTAATAATTTTTTTTGCTTTTAAAAACCAATAACTTAGCTTATTTCACAATCGGCAGGATTATAAAACAGAATAATGGCAACCAACGCTGGCAGAAACGTGAAGCATAATGGTGGCATAGAGAGACTTGCCAAGAATGGCCGATCTTGAAGTGATGACACATGACAACATGCGATACATGGTACTCAATCGGTTCTTACTTTAAAAAAAACTAGTATTTTAGTCAATTAAACTCTTTTTAGAAGCTTAAATCTTTATTTTGCTCCATTTAAAGCATAGTTCTTGTTTAGTCACAAACTATAGTTAATAAAACCCAAAAGCAATAACTAAAAAGTGTTTCTAAAACATGTATTATTTATTATTGTTGTTTAAAATATTTAAATTTTTGTTTAACAGAAAAATAGAATTGCGGTCAGGACCCAGCACTTCAAACTCAAGATCTCTGGAAAAACAAATCTCATGCGATCCTGTGACACATCAGAGCACAATGCCTCTGCTCAAAGAATGTCACGTAACATTAGATTCTATTATCACTGAATATTTAACCAATCAGCATGCTTTATGCAAGAATCCCATGGTGACATGCCCTCAGTTCAACTTGTTTTTGTAAGGAATTTTTAATTTTGAGAATTGTAATTTAAGAACAGAATAAACTCTAAAATTTTGTAGTCCATTACGTTCAATAAAACTTGATTAATTACTTTTACATTAGTTTATGACTATCCAAACTTTATTAGTCATAAACTAATGTAAAAGTGATTAACAGAATGAACTTAATTTAGTTATTTCAAATACGAAATTTTGTTAGAGGTGTGCTATTATCAACTAGTATAATGATAAATCAACTAACAGTTCAAAGGTCAAGTACAAACCAAAGTTGTTAAAATATTAAAACATTTTTAATTTTGCTTCAGTCTCTATTCTCAAATCATTTATTACTTACTTAGAGTTGTAAAGGTGAAATAAGGCAGTGATAAAAGATTTAATTAAGATTCAAACTTGAGAGAATGAGTTTTAAGACTAAGGTTTATATCAATAAAATGTATGCTGAAAACTTTATTAATTTTTAAAAACGGAAGTTTGCTATTTACCGCAATGTTAACAAAATAACTATTGGTATAGACCAGTCGGCTTACATATGCGCCTTACATCTATGGTCTCTCGTCCTGGACCGTCGTTTAACATATGCTCCGCTCCGGGTAGTTAAAATGGACGACGGCTCATATTTGCGACACTGTTGCGTGTTACTTTTATTCCTCTGACAAATCAGTGGTTTATTTTAATGGTTTGATATATTCCTATCGGACTATAGACTTGTCTGACATTAATGTGGGTCATATGGTCTCTCAGTTATCAATGTCAATGATGTCAAAATACTCATGACACATTGTTTATTCCCTCCTGCATTATTCTATTCCATTAGAATCACAAAGAAAGTACTCTAAAGGCATTTATCAACACAGGATGTAAATCTGTCACAAGTGATGAATGTGTTTGTAAATATTCTGTTGGCATACTGTAAACACAAATGTAAACATATTTTGTCTCCGATAAAATATTGTTTATAATGTCAGCATCTTTTCAAAAAGATATATTGTCTACATAAGCAATCTGTCTAGCATGACCAGCCAAGAGGAGTTAGTTGGGAGTTTGTTGATATAAGCCTTAGTATGACATTTCTGTTTTTACATGTATATAGTGTTATTTCTAATATATTACACATCTAAGCAATGTTTCATATAAGTAGCAAAATTCAATAGCCTACATACGTTTTATAATTTATTAAATCTTACATTTGTTTTCATCAAAGTAGTATTTGGTTTCGGATTTGAGGGGCTACACTGTAGTCCCTCATACTTGGGAAGCCCGTAACATGATAAGATTTTCGTCTTATAGACTGACCGGCTCATATATGCGCCATCCTAAAAAACACTAAAAACAGCAAAAACAAAAAATCCACTTTTGGTTTTTAATAAAAGTCAGGCCCACGTTAACGCGGTCTGTGTGGAAAGACCGCCGGTCCCTCATGAAAAACCGCATATATGCTCCGCTCGGTAGCGAACGTGTTAGAAAAAATATATATCGTGATATTTCATGTCCATTATTTTCCGTTGCACTGACTTTATGAAGTTATTATTATTACTTGGAAATAAGTTTGTTCACCACTAAGTGGAATAATTTTACATTATGTGATGAGGCACCTTTCGGTCACTTGACCATTGTTGAATCACTCAACAGTGTGATTCGACAATGGTCAAGTGACCGAAAGGTGCCTCATCACATAAGGTAAAATTATTGTACTTAGTGGTGGATAAAATTACTTACAATAGTAATATATTAACTTCATGAAGTCAGTGCAACGAAAAAACAATGGATAATGTAAAATATCAAGGATATATATATATATTAGGGATGGGCCAATTTCGATTCTCGATTCCAGGAATCGTTGATTCTAGGTGGTATCGAGGAATCGTCGATACTCGATTCTTCATTGATAAAAGTGTCGATTCCTATTCTTATTTTGTTAACTATTAAAATATGAGTGTGGAGTAATTTATTGGAAAAATAATTAATTACCAACTATGTCTTATTTATGTATTAGTTGCTTTGAATGAATTAAACGATTAAAGCAAATACCTATTTGAGACAACGAAAATATTAATATTTATGAAGCAACAACAAAGAAGATCGTAACCATTTCTGGTCGTTTGTCATCACTCGTCTCTCTCTCTGACTAGAGCGGGTTCGACTCTCTCTCTCTCTCTCTCTCTCTCTCTCTCTCTCTCTCTCTCTCTCTCTCTCTCTCTCTCTCTCTCTCCCTCCCGTGTCTTGCTGCTACTGATTCATAGATGTCAGATCAAAACACAAAAAAAGTAGTTCTATATCTCAAATTTACAAACTAAAATGACTATTACTGAAGTTATATTGATTTCATATCCTGCTCTATTTTATAACTTTTTTTATTAACAAATGTATTTATCTGGTAATGAATATTTTTATTTTACCAGCAATATAAATAAGTTGTTATTCCTAGTGATATACACATCGCCTTCACATGACCTTCCATTGACAGTTGGCATTACTTTTCTGCTAATGTGAATACAACACCGTGGTATCGTGCCCTCCATCCTATTGCATTGTGGTTTTGTCTCAACGTTTGGTGATTGATCAGTTTTGAGAAGTTTAAGTTTTGTGTAATTACTTTTTTTCCGTGGTTGTGTTGTTATCAGTTACAGATTAAGTGTCAGTTTTATTATCTTTATATTTATTTTAATTGCCTATTGTTTATTCAAATTTGTGTTTTAAGTTCGGTGTAATTACGACTGTTTTGAGGTTACGTTGTTGTCAGTTTCTCGTTAAAGGGAGAGTGCCACATTCATTTGGCCATGTTAATTAAATGGGAGTTTTAAAGTTCAGTTAGGTACAATTATCTATAAAATGATTAAAGTGTTGAGTATCAACACTTTTTGACCCGATAGTAGGTATTTTTTCAAACTTCATAAAATAGTGTAAAGTTTACATTTTTAACTTTATAAAATAAGTCATTACTTTTATCTGATATGTTTTTATGCTTTTAAAAAATCCTATTGATAAATCAAGGTTGAAGGTTTTGTGTAGCGTATTACATTAAAACAGAACTTTTAAAAGGTTTTGCCATATGACCAAGATGTTGACTAAATTAATTATTTGAGACATAGCACGTAAGCTAATATAACTTGAAAGAATCAAGAATTATTAAAGAATAGTGAATCGAAAGGAAAATTTTAGAATCGGAATCGAAAATTTTAGGAATCGGCCGATATATATACACACACACATAGGTGAGTCAAATATATTGTTTTTGTCAGGCAATTTCAACCTGGCTGGCAGAGTCAGATAAATTGCCTTTTATTGCAAGTTTCTGATAACATAGCACAAACAATCGCTTCTAAGTTTAAAGTTGGTAACTTTAAGTAGTATTTAAACCACAATTTAAAAAATTAAATAAATGGTTTTATCCGTCTTCTGTAACTGTCAGAATGAACAAGGAATATGTTTTTTAAAGATTGTTATGTTGAAAGGATATAACAGCACTTTTGTGGGCTCCTATTGAAAATCCAGATAATTTGACATTTTGGAAGAGGCTGGTCTCAATTAGATTGCTGACGTTCAACCAAAGTTTGTAATTTATGATCTACATACTAATAAGTTATTTATAAGCAATAATTATATGTTAAATATTGTTATATATACAGTAATCATTTCTTGTTACACCAGGCCACACAAATGTCCAGATCCAAAAGCTAAAAACACCGCTGCTCTTAACCTTGTAACTCGACTAATGAGAGGGACGCGTTCAAGAAGATTAGACCAACGATTTGTACATTCACGTTTTTATCCAGTTCGTACTTTTAGACTAAGCGATGATGATGCTTTTTTCACCTGTTGTGAATTCTTAGTAAGTATATAAAGTTTAAATATTCTGTTTGTGATTTCATATGTTGATTTAAATTAAGGTTTTGTTATATTGTTAAAGTTTGTATAACAATATAATAAGGAACAACAATATAATAAAAAATTTATATCATTTACTAATGTAAAGATAGTGAACATAAGATTACTTGTGGTGTAGCAGTCAGACACATCTCTTTGACGTTCATAGGTTATGTTTGTCTTAGAGATAAGCATGTCTTTCATTCCAGAGGAGTTTTATGTCCATTTCATTCATTGTATAGGTCATATTTTATAAGCTGGCATTTGGCTTTCAGGTAGGAATTGTGTATTCCTCATCTAAAAAACATCAGGCACTGTCATCATCCCTCATCGGGGCCATAAATAGCATCATATCCATCTTAACTCTTAGACAATCTTATTACCATGCTTCCATAAACGCCTTATTTAAATTTGTTATTTTTACAATACTTTATAAGTTATTAGTAAGTAACAAAATATTGAGTCAGCAAAGTCCAAAGGTCAATGTTTTTGAGATTGACCTGCAAGCATCTCCACCCTTCCATCGGCCTCTCTTCAAGGTCCGCAGTCCCAAGTGCCAGTTTATAAAATTTTACCTGTACTTACCACATCCCTCACAGGTGATAGAAGCATGTACTTTTCAATTTTTGATACAAGTCATATAACATTATAAGATTAAAATATATAAAATTATATTCAAGTTTGCTTAAAAGAAACACTTGCATAGGTGTTAAAGGGAGACCCGTGATCCACTCAGACTGCAACTCCTCTTGGTTTTATGGATAGGATGGTGGTGAGAAAACTACTTAACAGTTCTGAAATTTATGTGCAAATTTTAATGTGATTGAGTTTTGAAAATGTCTATAAGTTTTTATTCTAAATGTTTTAGTTTGTGGAGATAAGGTGCTCAGTAAAGTTTAGATTTTTTGTAATGTGTTCTTGGTAGATCTTTTTGGGCAGTTAATATATACCACAGAAGTGTTGTATGTGTGCAAATTTAAGTGTGATATAAAACTTTAATTTTTGATAAGAAATAATAAATATAAATACAATGCCATAAGCAGTTATTTCAAAGAATTTTATAAAGTAAAGCCATTTTTAAAGCGGGGAGATTTTTCATTGATTTGAAGGGGATAGAAAACAACCAGAAAAAATAGAAGAAAGGTCAAAATTCACGTAAGAAGTTCACTGACATTTGAAAATGTGCAGAAAGAAAAATTATGAAGAACATAAAGAATAAGGAAATCTCTTAAATTGAAAAGGGTATAACCAAATATAAATTGTATACTGGCATCAACCTCACGCGATTCCTAGGGGAAGGTATCGGACCATGTTACGTCATCTTTAACAAGTATGTTGATTGGACCAGAGAAAGTTTTAAAAGTAAACGTTAAGTTTATAAAAAAAACTGTTTTAATCGGAAATAAAGTCAGTGAAACTCATTTGTAAAAATAGGAATAGGAACTTTGAAAATTTTTAAAATTAAATTCGCTGTGACACATGACAATGAAAGAACGGGGTGATCAGGACAGCTCAAGCAGAGAGGAATTTGGTAATGATTGCAGGGTCCAGGAGACAGCTCGATTTGTGATATGGTTAGCTTTCTTTTCTTTCAAATCTCTAAAATTTTTAATTCACTTCTTTCTGGGAAAAATGATAAATCAAGTCATTCTTTTTAATTTAAAAATATGATTGAATAAACTATGTTATAAAGATAATGGCTTTTCCACAATTAGAGGTGAAGGAAAATATGGAGATGCAGCGCCATTTTGGCCTGATGTCATCAAAGCCAAAATGTGGCTGATCGAGTAGAGAAATAAACAAAGAGTTTTTAAAAATTAAATTATATTTGAAATAAATCCTTTTTGTTTAAATAGATGATTAATATTGAATGGGCACAAAATAAATAAAAGTTCTAAATTTTGTAAACTAGTACAAATTTAAAGAAAATTAATTAAAAGGGTTTTTCAAAAGGTACACTGTAATAAAATTAACATACAAGTAAACAATGGGGTTACTTGTAAACAAATGAAGGGTTCAAAACTAAATAAATTAATTAAATAATTGCCTAAGGGTTTTACGTTACCTTAATTATCATTAAGGAACTTTAGGTTTGTTAGAATCCTAAAATAGGAAAATTAAGCATTAGCTAGTTTTAGATGGGAAAAGATATACAAATGAACCCAGTATAAAGGATTCAAGTGGAGGTGGTTAGTAATTAACAAATTAAAATTAGTATAGAATAATGTCAGAAGACATAATTTCTGCTGTAGTAATTTTCATATTTACAGAAAGTGAATAAATATTGTTCAAAAATAAACTGTCAAAAAGTATATTTTCAATAATAATTGATAAAAGGAATAAGTATGATTTATATTATAAATGCTGATTTTATAAATTGTGTGTTAGAATTTGAATCTACATATGATGTTTAAAAATAGGTAATTTTTTCTGATGATATTAGTTGTCAATTTGGGTTATATTTTCGATAAGATTTGTCGATTAAAATAGGCGAGATTTATTAAATTATTTTGAATGTTCAATATGTGAATTGTCTTTATAAATTTGTATATGTTAATATTTGTGATTTTTATTTCATAAATGTTTTATAATAAATAATGGGGAAATGTTTAATGCTAAATCAAGAAGTAAATTTTTGATGATTTGTTTTCTTAATATTTGGGGTTGTCTTGAAGGATGAGGTATTAAACATGCATATATTTTGTACAAACTGTTAATATTTGATAATGTAGGCTATAATTTTGAAATTTGAATATGCGAGGCCTTCTGGTAAAATGTGATTTATTTATATAGTGGATTTTTCTTATTGAATTATAAGTGTTAATATGTTTCTCTTTTCAGGGATAATTTTGTTTATTTTGCTATAATTTAAATTTTACTGTAAATCTTAAGTTTTCAGGACAAAAATGTATGCTAAGATTAAGTATTTTATTTTTCAAAGGGTAACATTTGGAACCAAAGGGTTTAAAGGGTTATAGGCAATAAAAATATTTGAGCTAACCTGAGCTAGGGCAAAGACATTAAGAAAGAAATTTAAATCTGTGCTAAGCTAAATTGATATATACATAAATGAAAAACAGTGTTTTTTACTGACTTGCAAATTGAGTTGAAACAATTTTCTTATACAATCCTACACCATGGTCATTAAGCTGGGATGCCTAAAAAGAATTCTTTCCCTGGGAAACAGTATCCAAGGGGTTAAATCTCCATGAGTTAGGTTTTTTAAAATAAAGTCCAGTGATTGGTTCTCTGGCAGATTTTGGCAAGTGTTGATAAGCACAGGGCGGACTTTGGTCGAGGATGCTTGTTCAAAATTTTTACTTACGGCGGCCGTAATCGGTGCAGCTTATGGAGGCGTCCGTTCTTGTGTGGTGTTCTTATCTATGTGTTGCAACAAACCCCTCCCCCCCTATAACCCTGCTCCACCTTCGCTTAACCACCTGCCTACTGTTTCAAATGCACTCTAGCGCATGCAACAACACACCGACCTGACTTGCTGTTTTAAAATACCCCATACTGTTAACTAATAGTGTGAGGGCTATATAATCATATATGTCAGTTTTTTGTCAGCTGAAAAGATACATATTAGCATGAACAATCATCTCATACATAAATCTTACCATGTGCTATTATTAACAGGTGATCCAGGTTGGACTTTGTAAAATATGATCCTGCTTAATTTTACCTTTTTATAGACTCCTGTGTTACATTGAAGGAGCATCTGCCAGCGGAACTTGTTCCTGGACTTTGATTTAAAAACCAACTTTCTTTTGTTATAGCTCAAATATTTTAAATTAATTTACTCTCAGGAGGAAACTCTCCTGTTATAACATTAGTCTTTTATTTTATTGAATTTATTGTTTTATGAATTTAAATACCTGAATTTATTGTTTTATGAATTTGATATAAACCTCTGCAATATACCTTTAATTTAATAGTTGGAAAAAACTTTTAAGTTTTTATTTATTTATTAATACAGAATATTTTGAAATAAATTTAAAAGATTTTGTATATTATTTTTAATGATAAAAAATAATCAAATTTAACATAATCTTACATTTCTTGATTTCTACTGCTTTTCTCAATATGCAGACAATACTTAACAATACATATTTAAGTTATACAGTACAGTCTCACTAATCCGGACTTGATGGGACCGGACCCGGTCCGGATCAACGAAAGTCCGGATTAGACGGAAAAAGCCAAACAAATGCATACAATATGTGTTTTAGGTGGGAAAACATATTGAAATTGTAGTTTTAGTGAAATTGAGGCCTAAATATAGCTTACAGTACAGTATTTCATAGCTTATGTAGCAAAAAATCCTATAATTATAACAGAAAAGTCATGACATAAATAAATATCTAAGCACCTTTCTCGTTGAATAAAAGTATTCACATAAAGTTATTTACACTATACTGTATAAACGCACAAAAAACTCAAACAAAAATGAAACTGAAACAAAAACAAACTTTAAAAAACTTAGTGAAAAAAGTCCGTAATGTTCTTTTGTTTTAACGATGAATGACGTCGTTTCACAGTACGATCTCGTAGGCGTTTCAAGGTCAGTAGCTCCGCAGTTGACGTATCACTTTGTTTCTCAAAGTAAGTCATCAACCCCTCCAGCATTGCAGCCGCCTCATCATGAGTTAGGCTGACAGGTTCGTCTGTGTAGTCTTCCTCTTCCGAGCTGTCATTTTCTGCGTTTGCAGTGCACACCGCGACGATTTCGTCCTCGTTGAGCACTTGATGACCAATGTCATTATCACTGATAATCCACTCGGAAATATCAGTGTCTTTCAACTCGGCACAACCCTCCAATTGTTGAAAAATCTGAACAAATTCATTGTCGTCATTAGTAGGTTGACTGTCAGATTTTCCACTTTCCTGTGGCATTTCAGGCCACAATTTTTTCCAGCTTTTTTGTAGTGTAGACGGTTGAATTTCCTCCCACGATTCTGCAGCCATATAAATGACATCCTTTATAGTCACTTTTTTAAGATTTTCAATAAATTTTGTAGCTGGATCTGCTTCTTGTTGTTCCAAAAGCGATAAAATTAACTTTTTCCTATATCGCCGTTTTATCGCTTCGATCACGCCCTGATCCATCGGCTGAATGAGAGCCGTTACGTTAGGAGGAAGAAATTTAACAAAAATGTCACCATGACGCAATTCTTCTTCATTTGGGTGGCATGGGGCATTATCAATTAGTAAAACCGCTTTTCGAGGGAGTTTTTTCTCTTTTAAAAACTTTTCTGTTGTTGGAACAAAGTTTTCAAAAAACCAGTCCTTAAAAATTTGACTGTTCATCCACGCTGATTTTTGGAACTTGTATTGGGCCGGTAGAACACTTAAATTTACATTTTTAAAAACCCTAGGCTTTGCGGATTTCCCTATCACCAAAAGTGGAAATTTTAGATCGCCAGAAGCATTACTGCAGGGCAGCAAAGTCATACGTTCTTTCTTAACTTTATGGCCTTTTGCTACTGAATCTAATTTGGAAGCTAAAGTTTTTTTTGGGAACATTTTATAATTTAATCCAGTTTCGTCAGCGTTGAACACCTGACAAGGTTGTAAGTTTTCATCTCTGAGAAACTTGCCAAATTTGTCTTTGAATTTTTCACTTACATCACTTTCACCTGACAAAATTTCACCACTTATTCCGAGTTGACGGATGCCGTGTCGTTCCTTCCACCGTGACAGCCATCCCACACTGGCAGTAAAATTAGGGTCTCCTTTTAACTTTTCATTCAGTTTCAGCGCGATCGTTTGCAAATTTACACCCGATAAAGGAACACCCTGTTCCCGTTGTTGGCAAAACCAAACATACAAAGCATCATCTAGGGTTTCATTTTTTGGTTTTTTTAAAGTGCTTCTGCCGCCTAAACTGTCTTTACTAACCATTTTTGCACAAAAATCTTCAATTTCCTGTCGCTTTTTTTTCCAATCGGAAACAGTTTGTTTTCCCACACCTAACTCTTTTGCATTTTTAATAAGCGATTCACCTCCATCAATACGAAACAAAGCTTGGAGTTTTTGTTCCATTGTCACTGTCACTGACTTACGTTTAGTCGCCATTTTCACTGAACACTGAACGAGACGTAAATAAAAAACACAGATCAATATCGCACTAGAATTAAATGACAACTGAGCAGATATCTTGCGAGAAGCAGGAAAAGTGGCATCTGTCCGACAAAACAACTGACCTGACGCCAGACGGATAGACTGTTTATCCGTTTAGTCAGCGGTCCTTTATCTTTTGTTTATCGCAAGATGTCTCTGATGTCACGTACGTTGTAGTGTTGGGTGATCTAATTTGTATATATTTTTTCAAAGAAGTTTTTCTACTTTAGTAGGCAAAAGAAACAAACAAGTGGTACACCTATTTCATATTTTAATGAATAAATTATATTATTTGATTATTAAAGTAGGAAAACCCCTTTGAAAAATAACAAATATAGACGTATAAAAATAAATATTTTTGTGGACAGCAGACTGATTGTGCACTGTAAAATACTATAACTAAACAAAACTTTTGGGCCGTCCGGATTAGCCGGAGGTCCGGATCATCGGAGACCGGATTAGCGAGACTGTACTGTATTATGAATTTGATCTTTGATTCTCGAAAAATAAATTAGGACTTTATTTTGAATTTTCACAGTATATCACTTTGTTTTTAATTTTCAAAGTATATCATAATTCTTTCCATAATTTTTAACTCTGAAATTCATTTGGCTTAAGTTCTAATATAACGTTCTGTTATATTAATGATTATTTAATATTTTTTTAAATCATTCACCACCATTACATGAAATTATTAATCATATTTAATATTTTAATTTATTCAAACTTTTTAAATAATTGTTTTCTCTTTTGATCTTACTGAAAATTACCAAGTTTATACTCGAAACCACTCTAAGTTTAATTAAATATTCTTTTGTTGGTTTCTTCATGATTAAGCCTGTCTAGAGACTTGAATATGAAATTTGAATAATTTACATGAATAACATATCCTTTTTGGAAAACTGACATTTCATTTAATTTTAATTATTTTATACAATTCAATATTACATATAAGAAATATGTTTTACTTTTTTAAACTATTCAGCAATTCTACTAAGAGTGAAGCCATTGTTTATTTCTTTATGAATCAAAATTTTGAATTAGAATTTTCTGAAAAGTTTATTAAATTTTAAGTAATAAATTTGAATATAAAAAATTACTTGCCAAAGTTCTCACTTCCTGCCATCCCCGGGGGTTCCTGGCCTTTAGATCTGGTTGAGAATAAAGTCTTCTTTCTTCTCCTTGGATCCCCTGAAATTTTCGGACAGCAAAACCATGGTAAGTCGTTACGATTTGAGGTACATTTCTACAAAATGGAACTACCGACTGCCGAATTACAATTTATAAATTTGCGTTAAAAATTTGATGATAGAAATGTTCTTGTAGACGCCATCTGGCCAGTTTACTCTTGTTTCTAGCTGAAAACCGACATAATTTCGTTCGGCACTTGTCAAATTTTTATTTTTTCAGGCTCCTATAAAAAACCTTGTGCTAATGTGTATATTGGCCTCGCCGTACTTTACCCTCAAGCTGTTTGGTCTTACAACTTTATCAGCTTATTTCTCTTGTCGTTGTTTGTTTCTAAGTTACGTGAATCAGCTTTTTTAAATTCCACTACTGTTCTTTCCATTCCTAAAATGTTTATTTTATGTAATTTTTTATTTATTAAAGTTGTATGGTATATGATGTTGCTAATGATTTTTTCACACTTTACTCGTTATTTAGAAATGTCAATGGTGATTGTAGGTGGTCTGGTTCACTAGATAGTATTTTTATTTATTTTCTTGCACTTAATTATCGACACTGTACTCCTGTTTGTCAAATTTATTTGTTAATTACAATTTTTATTCTTTACAATGAAATATTGGCTTTTCCACTCTGTTATTCTATGCTTTGCTTTAATTTTTCTTTGATATAAAAATTTTAACATTTTCTAATTACAATTTAATTTTTGAAATTCAAATTTATAAAAATTTTAATTTCTTTAGATTGTAAGTGCAAACTGCCCATTGCAGTGTGTGTGTGTGTGTGTATGCGCGTGCGTGTGTGTGTGTGTGTGTGTGTGTGTGTGTGTGTGTGTGTGTGTGTGTGTGTGTGTGTGTGTGTGTTATTAGGTTTAAACCTATTATTGAGATTTAAACACAGCAAGAGTCTTCTCTTCCATAATTTTTAAATTAAACTACCACTTGAATAAACAAGAAAATCACAAATATCAAGTGACACACTACAATCGTACAAAATGTTCAATACTGTCTTATGGGTCAACCCAAACATATAAACTAAATTAATACATTTCATAACTGTAATTTAAAAAAAAAAAACACTTTCCGTATACAAAATTATCAATGCTCACCAGTTAAAAGCTAATATAAAAAACATAGATACAAGGTATGTGCAGTAATATACCATTTTAAAGTGAAGATGTATTCCATAGTCATACAGCACTAAATGAAACTGAATTGTATGGAGTAAATGATTATGACATCATGTCAGGTGATAAGGAACACTAGATTGTACTGTTTCTCTTGCTTTTTCTTTGTTTTTGTTTTTTTTTTAATTGTGTTTTTATATTTATTAAACTTGTATGTAACCCCACTTAAAACTTGTAATTTCATATCTAAACTGATTCTCTTCCTTAATTTCAACGTTGGAACTTTTTGAAATTGACATTTAATAACCTTGAAAGAGTCAGTTGTTTTTAAAATGTTATAATTAGGATAATAGACATGATGTGTATTTATACAGGACAGTAACTGAGAGTGTAGCAAAAAGCTGACTCATAAGCATGCTTAGCTGCCCTATATACATGTCTTTTACCCCATTTTTACCAACTACTATAATGAGTCAATACAATCACCAGTAGCCTTAAAGGCAAATCTTAGAAGCACTATAACGAATCAGTATTAAACAGTATAAATAAAACCTCTTTATTTGGTTAAGAGATTTTATTTATTTATAATGAAAAATGACACCACAGTTGCTCTAAGTTTCTAAACAGGGTATTAACCCTTTGCACTCCGTCAGTGAGAATGCTTGTTTGGCATGACACTCGGAACCCGGTTATAAACCGGCTTTGGTGTTGGCAGCATCTACTCGGAGACTTACAACACGTTGCCTACTCTACCTCCCCGGTGGTATTTAACACATTTATTCTATCAGATACCCTGACATTTATAAAGGCTTCCAACAAGAAATATTTTGCAACTATACAATCCCTTTTTTTTGGTAAAATAAAGGTAAAGATAGTGTTAAGAGTTTACATTTAAACAAACCTCATAATTAATGAAAAAAATTATTATTTTTTTATTTATATTATTTTTGGGTATAGAAATTTTAAAAAAAAACATTTCTAGGAGTAAATAATGAATAAAAGAAAGATTTTAAAAGAAACATCAAAAATTCTAAGCTTTAAACAAATCAAACTAAAAATTATATATTCAGCAAAGAAGCACTTGAAACATAGTATTTGTGAATGAAAATAAAGACGCCCAGGACATGTTGTTCTATTAATAGGTTTTACCATTGTGATTGTTGATTTATACTCGGCAGTGGAGTGCAAAGGGTTAAGCTTCAAGCGAGATATTACTTTACACAAAGTAAATTCAGTTTGTGTTTCATGTCTTTGCAGAGTTCGGATTACAGTTTTGCATATATGGTGCATAAAGTCTGACTTATTGTTAATTAGTTGTATTCATTTAGAGTTGACTACTTATTGTTTCTCCTTTTGTATGTTTGATGGTAACGCCAGAGTTAATTAGATTCTGTTAACAATTTTTATTAATGGAAAGGTACAATTTTCAGAATATTAAAATTTAATTTCTTTTTCACGAGAAATTCTTTTATTTTTTTACATAACATTTTAACGCTTTTTTCTGAGGTTCTGTAATTGTTCAAGAGTACAAAAATTGGATAAACTTAGAAATACAAAGCTAATATAAGTAGTGAATTAATTACCATTAAAGATAGATGGAAGATTGATACGCAATTGGTAGGTGAAGAGGTTAGAGAAAAGAATGCAAGTGTGTGGTTGAAGCGGGTAAAGTTATACGTGGTAACAAGCTATACGAAGTTGCCAGAGAGATTTGATAATAGCTTTGTAGTATTGATAGATTACTGTACTACAGTAGCAACCTGATTTGACTTAGCTTCAATTTCACTTTTCTATTATGCAGTTTATTTTTAGCTTTCATTAAAATGATATAAAGTGGAACTGAAATATCAGATGTTAGTGCTTATTATAAGTAAATTAGAATTTTTGAGGATAAACTTTTATAATCCAAATTTCAAAATATAGACACTTACATTTAGATCTACATAAATTTTAAAACATAAAAATTAGTCTTGATTTTATAAATCTTGACAAAATATTCTTTTCAATGTAAATAGATTTATTTAATTTTAAATACATAATTTTACTGTATTGATTTTTCGTATATTTTTCAGAGTAATGACAAAAACATCCTTGTAGGCACACACCAGGGTGAAGTAAAGATATTTAACCTACAAACTGGAGCAGTAAGTTTTACCTCAGAATTGTTTCTGCTTTATTTAACATATAGAAAATATTGTACTGAAATATAGCCATAAAAATTATCCAAATTATATTTCAAACAAATGGTTTATACTTTACCATGTGGCATTTTGGTTTTCTATTATTTAACACATTATTTGTAGTATAGCATCTACTGAACGTCTTCACGATTTTCAAATGCCTATAACTCGTCTGTGGCGAAGCCCACGACATTCAATATTTTACCGTTTGGTGCTACAATCTATTGACAATAATGTGAACTAAGTTAAAAATGTCTAGGAATATGTGAGTCATCACAAAATCTAGTTTGCTGCTATGTTGTAAGCTGCAAGTAGGTTACAGTTTTGCAGGTTATATGTTTACTCGTAGTTTGCCATGGCTTCACGTGCAATTAGTGATTCTGAAATTCCGATCTTTTACTTGATCCTGATTTATTAGAATGTAGTTTAGTTTCATAAACAAAATAATTAAACCAACAGGTATTTGTAAATATAACCAGTTTATTTGTGGTTAAATATTTTTTTTGTTTTTGTTTTCTCTTTCTTGACTGAAGAAGATCATGTTGATCGAAATATTTCAAATAAAAGTGTATTAAGTGTTTTATATGTGTTTTATATGTGCTTATTTCCAAGAGATTGCAGTTTTGGACTATTGCCTTTAGGTAAGTCTGTCAGTCTCCTATCAAGTCCAAAAAAAAAAAAAAAAAAAATTCCAGTTTATTTGTGGTGTAGATTTAGCTGTTCAATATGGTGAACCATGCAGTTTTACGAGACGAACAAATAAATGGTGGAGGAAAATGTTTTTCTGGCTATTAGATGTAGCTGTAGTAAACAGTTATTATCTATAATAACTAAAAAAAGGAAATGAGAGAAAATCCTGTTAAACTAAGATAGTTTCGCCAAAACTTGGTGAGGGAACGCATTGGTGATATCAGGAATAACCCATATAGTAAGAAGGGTCGGCCATCCACTACTGACAAAGAAGAAAGACTGAATGGGAAATTACATTCTCTTCCAATGATAAAAGTAGTTCTAAGGATTGTGTAGTTTGCAGTAACAGGAAGATAAAAGGAGGTAGAAGGGAAACAGTTTTTCACTACAAAACATGCAGCAGAAAACCAGGAGTTCATCCGGAAGACTGTTTTCAAAGATATCATACTCTGCAAACCTACAAATAAGATAATAAAATCATGTACATACAGTATTAGTGAACAAAAATAGTTTAATTTACTAAAATCATGTAAGAGAAAACAAAGTTTTCCATAAACAATAATGAAACTTGCAGGTGAGGAATTTGTCTCAATTTAATTACAAGTGGGGAAGCAAAGCATGTTAAAAAAATCCGAGCGCTAAGGGTTAATATTTTATTTAAAGTTATTTTGCTTTTGATTTTTTGTGTCTTATAGGTAAGTAAATACTTTTTCCTGAAGAATTTATTTGAATTGCTATTTTAAAAATATTTTGATTATCAATTAAAGAGGTTAAATAGTAAAAAAATATTATCTAAACATAAAAAGAATTAATTATTATTATTATAGAGATAAAAACTGTAAATATTTGAAACATTATTTGAAAATTGTCAAAGTAAAAATTAATTTTTAGGCTCCGTACAGATAGTCCTTACTGCTAGTTATCCCACAAAGCCTCAAGGACCATTACTCCTTAGATTAATGCGGCGGTAACAAAATATTGGGGGTGTGTATGTTTACTGCTATTAATTTTTTTCACTGGCTGTTTACCTATAAAGTGCCAGGTTTGTTCTCATTATAATGATGAATCATGTGGAAAGGTGTAGGCGTAGTCATAGATGTATTATACTTATTACCATACCATCAGCTTTCAATGATGAACGCAGATAAACCTATAGCTCTTGTTTGAGAAAAGCCCCTACTTTAATATAACTGCTATGAGCATTTATAAACAAAGCCCTAATTGAATGATCTTCAACAACTTATCAAATGATTCGATTGATTCCCTACTTCATTACAAAATTTGTCCTTGTGTACAAAGTAGGTTACCATTTTTCTGGAAGAAATTAAAAAACCTATTTATGCTCCTCCATTCCCATTTAAAGGATTCCTCCAGAATCTTCTCTTTGGCCTTACACCAAAAATCTAATATCTCCAAAGCCTGCTCTAGGGATGTAATATTTTTTTATACTTCTTCATAATAAGAAGAAGATTCTTTTCCTTGAGTTAAAATATTGTATTATACAGTCATGAAGGGGGGGGGTATACAATCCAATAACAGGTGTTAAGATAAACTATTTGTTCATAGAGTATAAAAGCCCAACATGATTGGTACTAAATCACAAGCAACCATTGAGAAAAACTGTATTTGAATGTCAAAATGTTTCATACACACACATTGCACTACAGTTGAAGTATGTAGTATTATTGAATTGAGCGTTATTTATATTATTATTCGATATTTTTAAAGTGAAATAAAACAACCAGAAAATATTTTATTTCCTGTTGCTTCGGAATTTAAGTAGTTTTTTAAAAATATTTAGGTGAATACAAGGTTTTTTCTTACAAAAGTAAAACTGATGGTTTTTATAAGAGTAAAAGTATGATAATGTACTATTTTATAGTGTAAGTGGAAAGTTTTAAAGTTAATGTAGAGTTTGTCAGATATTGATTCAAATTAAACACAAATGTACATTTTTTTCATACAATTAGACTCAGATTGTTTGATTTGACAAATCGTGCTTAATAAGTCCAATGTAGTAGTAAACAATCCCACTATAAACATTTCAATGCTTTTAAAACCGACAATTTTTCAAAGCAATTTATAACATTTTGAGACTGATTATCCTAAAATGTAATTTACAATTTACTTCAGTCTACACACTACCATCTTAGAATATGGTTGCCTGTGGTTTGCAGCTCATTGTAACTGTGTAATTACGATAGTTTCCAAAGCTTAATTATAGAACACTATCTTGGTTATCTTTAACATTTTAATTGAATGTTAACCTTCATTAAATTTGTCCTCCTTTTGATTGTTTCCAGGAAGAAAGCACATTCCAATTGCATGGATCATATATCTCCGGACTTCAGGCGAGTAGGGATTGCAGATTATTACTTTCCTCTTCAACGTGGAGAAGACCTTTGTCCGCTCTATCAGCTTTATACCCTGCTTTAGAAGTTAAGTGAGTATTGATTTAATCTATAGGTTTTTGATATTTTTTAAATTTACCTTTTGTATAGAATTTAGTATTCATAGTAGTTTTGCTTTAATATATACTAGGTTGGTTTTGGCAAAGCTTAATGCTTATTTGAGATTTTTTAGATAAAGTATGAGAGTTGTAGACTTGAATTAATAAGTACAGTCTTTTCACACTACAGTCAACTCCCGATTATCCGGGATAATTACCGGCAGGGCCGTCACGGATAATGCGAAATCACGGTTAAAACAAATACCATAATATCCACAGCCCTACTTCTACCCAATGACTGTAAAAACAGCTGATAAATAGTATCGCCTCCTGTTGTACCGTCACTACTGTACAGTTCGTTTTGATCAGTAGCAACGCATAGACTGACCACTGAGGAAGGGTAGTGTTTACGTTCGACTCGAGCGATCGTGTAATTCCGCGAATTCCGCGTTCGGATTTATTCTCCGAAAAACGGCCGCTCGCGCTCGGGGTTATCGCACCTCCATGCATTACGTTCGATGCTTCGATGTGCTCTGATCTGATTGGACGTTGGAGATCAACGCATAATTAGGGATTCACGCGTCATAGAACCGCGTGAATTTATAAAAGGACAACAAGAAATATAACGTAAACTCAGACATGCTGACCAAAACTCTGCCCGCAAGTGCGTGTCGCGGGGAAACAGGTAGGAAGGATTTAGGACACGGGGTGGCGACTGCGGGCGAGTTGACAGTCTATAAATTATTCCGTAAAGGTTACTGTACACCCCAGCGACCGCCCGCACTCGCATCCGTCCGCCGCGTTCACATTTGACTCCTCCCGCCCCACTGCTTCAAGTGGAGCTGACGATCCCGGTTGATCCGCAACCCGGTTGATGCGATCCCGGATAATCGGGAGTTGACTGTATATATATATATATATATTCTTGATATTTAACGTTATCCATATATATATATATAAAAGTGATGGGTCAATTCCAAAATTTTACCGATACCATAAAATCGATTCCGGATTCTCGATTCCAAATACCACAATTACCAACCAAATAGAAATTGGAAAATGTTATTTTTATGTTTTAAAAGAGATAGCGTTTACAAAAAGTTGTTGCAGCCTCGGTGTTCAACTGCGATTACGCACTACCTCGACATTTTGTTTGAGCGCTGACGGATATTTACCGCCCAATGTGTAAATGCGACAATATCTTAGAGTGGCAATGGATAAAACACTACAACTTCCTTACATTCTTAAAAACGTTTAATGAAAAAAATTATATACTGTACATATTCTGTAAAACATATTAAAATGGTTCACAATAGATATAATGTAAAATAATACAATACTGTATTTACAATGCTAAAATAAATACATAGGGTTAATATACATTTTGTACATATTTACAGTTTTTGAAAAAAGTCAGCAATCTTTATTAGTTTTTGTGATTTAAGCTTCTAACTCATAACACAGGATTTTAACTTATTTATGTACATGAATATATAGTCACTTAAATAATTTTGTGATTTTGCGATGATTCTGCTTTGATTGCTATGGACATTTCCTTTGCCATATCGCCCTCGTCACCTGATGCATCATTTCCGTCGCCACATACTTCTGAAATGATGTCTGAATCAGTCAGCTCGTCATTGCAATACTCGTATCTTGGTCAACGTTCAAGAAAACTTTATATGAATTATTAGGGTCTGAAACAACGTCCTCCTGCTTCAGTCACAGTTTTGTCAGCAACTACACTTTTATCCAAAAACTTGTTTTATTGAAAGCAATTTTGAATGTTTTTTTTCTGTCACTTGGTCCCAACCTTGTACCTTGTACCTTATTTGCATATTCGTGAGGTTTGAAGAATGTCCAGTCTAATTTTTAGTGCACTACAATCTCCTGTGATAGTATTCTCACAAGAATACCCTTGTAGAATTGTTTGAGATTTTTTTTAATCCATTGGTCCATGGCTGTACCAGTGACGTCATATTGGCTGTGAAAACAAAAGAAATTTACATTTTTCATAAGTGGAATCCTTTTACGAGCCATACAACTGTCAATGAATAAAATAATCTCTCGATGTTGTTTTCCAAACCTTTTATATAAATTTAAGAGCCAATTTTCGAAGAAAACAGTAGTCATCCAGGCTTTTGCTAATGAATTAAGATTGTTTATTATACAAAAATGTATTGAGATTTTTAATTCAGTTATGAAAATAATTATATTCTTAAAATAAAATTTACACTTTCTCTAAACATTCTAACATTTTTATTTTAATTTATAAAACAATGATTTGTTATACATTTCTTGAAATAAAATTATAAATGTTTTACAGCATATTATATTTTATAGGAAATAAAATTATAAATATTTTACAGCATATTATATTTTATAGACACTAACATTCCATTAAATCATCTATAATTAACTGTGAACATTGCAAAAGTCATTTCCTAATATCATTTTAAACCAGAAAGGTTTAGGTTAAAATTATTCTTTAATTTTGGTATTGACAATTTCTTACCTTTAGTGTGTTCTCTATAAATATTTCATTTGAGAGCATACCAAGAAAATTAAAGTGATATTTAAGAGGCAGTAATCTCAATAAAAGTATCTATAGTCAAAGTTAAACCTGTTGTTTTGTTTAAATTATGGTGCCACTCTCACTGCATTTCAAACCTTGCAAAGTATTATTTTGTATTTACTACATCCAATGTTTTTCATGCTATAGGTTTACAATGAGTTCTGAAGAGCATGTAGAATTTAGTAAAGTCTCTCAAGATAGAATTATTGGCACTAAAGGAGAAACCGCAACAGTAAGTACTTTTTTTTAACATACTATTCCATAATATAGTAAAATTTAATACTGAATAAAAGCTCTTCAATTCAAAAGGGGCAGGTTCATAATACATTGGCGAATTCTCTAGACTGTAGATATTTTTCTTTGACCTAGTTTAATATTTAATTAATCAAAATTTTTATTGACTCCAATTAAAGCATTATAAAAAGTTTATTTGTTCAAATACTAGTTCACTAATATGTTGTATATAAAACACAAGCCTCTTAATAAGTTTTATTGTAATATATCATTATTATTTAACCAATTTATTACTGACACTTTTATGATTAAAATTGTACAATATTGTTGAATAATTTGAGTAAATTTACATGGAAAATCTAACTTATAAAACTTTTAGATAGGCAAGATAGGCAATGTATATACAGTAGAACCTCTCTAATTTGTCACGTTCTGGACCGACGGGGTGACTAATTCGAGAAATTAATAGACTAAATTAAATTCAAGACAATTCGAAACAGAAACAAATAGAACAATTAACTATCTTGACATCACATTAAATATCAACAATAATAAAATAGAAACTACAGTACACAGAAAACCAACAATACCACAATACACAACAAATCTAACTACTCTTGGACACACAAAATTAACACTTACAGTAACATGATAAATACAGAAATAAAATACACACAAGATAACAAACAAAAACTAAGTGAAAAATTAAATAACATTACAAAAATAGCAATAGGAAATGAAACAAACACCGTATAAAAACATATATACAATAAATTAACAAAAAAATCTAACCTCAACACAACTCTACAACCAGAACACAAAAACAAAAATAATAAAAAAACCTACCTTAAATATAAATACACCAATAAGAAAATAGAAAAACTAACAAATATATACAACACATTCACTATACTCCAACATACAAATCAAACAACAAAATAATAAAATATTTTAATAACACAAACCAGAAAATAAATACAGAAAAACATAGCCTATCTGGAATGTACAAAATTACCTGTAACGACTGCAACACATTTTACATAAGAAAAACAACCAGATCATTTAAAATAAGATTTTCAGAACATTACAGACCATTCATAACTAAAAATAAAAAAGCATCAAATGTAGCAGAAGACCTAATATCACATGAACATAAAATAACAAGTTACGAAAATAACCTAACCATACTTGAAATAAATAATAAACCAATAGAACTAAACTCACTAGAAAAATACCACATCATAGGAACATACACAACAACCCAATTAACCAACATACAAGATATGCAGTCGACGTACTCTTCAAAAGCATCATGCAAGCGGCATACAATGAAACATATGACGTCAACAGATACCAACATCACAGACCGATTAACGACATCAGAAAAATGAAGAAAAATTATTCAGCCATTCCACAATGATTAGGTGATCGAAAGATGCCTCATCACAAAACGTAAAAATTATTTGCACTTAATGGTGGAACAATTGTTAACAATTAACAATAAAAACTGTTTGAAGTCAGTGCAATGGGAAAATAATGGATAACATGAAGTGTGTGTGTGTGGGTGTGTGTGCGAGCGTGCGTGCATGCGTGTGTGCATAAATTTAAAATAATTCAATATGTTCTGCAGCGTTTTACCTCAAATTTTGACACAACATGCAATCCACTGTTTTATTAATCTATATTTTGGGTCAGTAACATACTTGTTACTGTGAGAAAACAGGTTTTTCTAACAGTTAACTGTGTACTGACTACAATACCATCTGCCACAAGAGAAAGGAAACACTGGCCACATTTATCTTTATATGTAAAAATGTTAAGTCAGTTTTGTGTACGTTTGAAAAATGAAAATGTTCTACAGAGATAGAGCTCAGATTTTTACATGACATGGAACCCTCTTCAAAGATTGTTTCTATCTATTATTCGCGATAGTAACATAACTGCAACGGGAAAAAACAGTTCTTTTAATAGTTAGTTGTGTACCAGGAACCCTACAATCTTGCCGCAAGCAAGGGGATCGCTCTCCATACAACCTAACGACAACCACAGTCACATGTGAAACATTACCTGTTCCCAAGTACATTGTTTATTAACAAAAAAAAGATATTTACTTGCATCTCATTTAAATTGTTATACAATTTGAATTAAATATTCACCATAATCGAGGGACTTTTCTGTGATCATGTGGTTGGGCTGTGCAGTTCGTTAAATTGTAAGTATAGGTTATTTGGGAATGCCAACACCCACTTAAGTTGTCACTGCATCATTTGATGTTCATTTGCATCGTGCACAAAGTTACATTACCAGTGATCTCTAGTCATATTCCCAAGTTAACATGTGAACATATGGCATTTGTGATAGCATAGTGCAAATGATAAATGACTGAGTTAGGGGAACTTCTTCCTGGATGTACCAGAAGGAACTGGGAAAACATTTCATATCAATTCTGGAAACAGCTCTATAAAAAAATTCCATTACCTTAGCATATTACATATTTTAAAATAAACTTCTATGAAATGTATGCCTTGTTTTGTTCCTCATTTCTCATCCATGCGACCACAATGTGCCATAGAAAAGCGTGGCTGGGTTCAGCTAGTGTATTAGTGAATAGATTTTAAAATTTTCTGTTATGTCCATACCACATCACATAAACCAAGTGTATCACTTTTACTCCGTATATAGTTTATTACTAAGAATTAATTTAAACGACTTTTGTCTATGATTTTTATCCAAGATTTGGTTACTGTAAAACTTGAGAATGGTTTATAGTTGGATGTAGCAAATTAATTGTTTTCTGAAACTTAAAGACAAAAAAGTCTCTGTTTTCAACATATAAAATCCTGTTAACTATTTAATAAGTGCTGCAAATTTATTGTTCTGTTTCATTCTAACACCTTTGTGTCTCTTCAAGTTCAGTCCAGGATTTATTAATATTTCCACTCCATTTCTTTATTTTTAACCCACTATGACGGTCTGGTTCAGAGTGTAATAAAATATGCTAATGCTATGAAGAACGCCATAGAAACTGGTAATTGTTTGCTTCTGGTTATATTTAATGAGGAGTATCAAGAAACCATCATTACAGATCTCGTATTAGGTTATTGTTCTTGATTAGGAGATTTAGCACTACAGTGCTAATAACAAGTTTTAACTGCTTAATAAATAAAATTGTTATGTTTTATTTACATCTTTTGGAAATTAAAGGTATTAGAAGAAAAACATTAAAGCTGTTCCAATCTATATATATATATATATATATATATATATATATATATATATATATATATATATATATATATATATAGATTTTTTGGACTAGGAGACTGACAGACTTACCTTGGTAAGAGTCCACTCTGTAGTCTTGAAATAGAAACACATAAAAGCACTTAAACAATGATATATTTCAACCACACAGTGGTCTTTGTCAATCGAAGAGAAAACACAAAAAGAAATATGAGAGAATGATTCTCTCATATTTCTTTTTGTGTTTTCTCTTCTTTTTGTGTTTTCTCTTTTTGTCTTTTTGTGTTTTCTCTTCGATTGACAAAGACCACTGTGTGGTTGAAATATATCATTGTTTAAGTGCTTTTATGTGTTTCTATTTCAAGACTACAGAGTGGACTCTTACCAAGGTAAGTCTGTCAGTCTCCTAGTCCAAAAAATCTAAATAATCTTTACCAACCAAAACTAACCTAAATATATATATATATATATATATATATATATATATATATATATATATATATATATATATATATAACGGAATATACAAAATCAAATGCCCAGACTGTAATAAAATATACATAGGCCAAACAAAAAAGAAATTAAAAGACAGATATCAAGAACACCTCAATGCATACATCAAACCTGAAATTTATAACTCAAACTTAGCCACACACGCCATCAAAAACAAACACACATTCCCCACATTAAAAAATGTACACCTAGTAAAAAAGGTTCAAAAAGGCCTCAAAATAACAATCTGGGAACAACTAGAAATTTATAAAAATAATATCATTAACGAACAGATACAAATAAAATAAAAAACCGATAAATTATTCAATCTAATAGACAATATTAACCTCAAAACAAACGTTAAAAACTCGCACAGTGCAGTGAATCTAAAAATAGAACTTAACGGTACACCAAGGTCAACGGCAAATCCACGCAGCTCGCAGTCCACAAAAACCCTGTTCAGTATGCCCGAGGATGGAGACAAAATCAGTCTTTGAAAGTACTCGCATAAATACCAAGTAAGATTCTTGTTATGTATATAAGTGAAAGTGATATATATATATATATTTTTTTATTTCATTATCTCATATTTCTTTTTGTGTTTTCTCTTTGATTGACAAATATATATATATATATATAGATTTTTTGGACTAGGAGACTGACAGACTTACCTTGGTAAGAGTCCACACTGTAGTCTTGAAATAGAAACACATAAAAGCACTTAAACAATGATATATTTCAACCACACAGTGGTCTTTGTCAATCGAAGAGAAAACACAAAAAGAAATATGAGAGAATGAAATAAAATAAATATAAGTTGTAATCACAGATTGTGTAGAGTAGAAATCAGATGTCACAGATGCACAGATTAAGGATATATATATATATATATATATATATATTGTTTCCATGAGCATATGAGTGATTATAGTTTATATAAGTCTGTCAGGGGAAAAGAGATAAGGCTATTAGGAGGGGGGAAAAATGAATGGATTTATCTGATGTTGAGGTTAGGGGATTCTCTGGACTTGGTATACCACTGGTATGATAGTTTCCAACTTCTCAGTTCTGAGGGATTGCAATCAGGGGGGAGTGATTTAATTATTTTTGTGGTATAGCCGTCATCAAAAGTTGTGATGTTGAGCTGTTGGTCTATCCATATTCATAATTTTAACATCATGTCTGTGGCCATTCATTCTGATATTCAGACCATCCGTGGTCAGGCCTATGTACTGTGCTGAGCAAAGTTTACATTGTAGCTGGTATATGACATTTTTCGATGTACAATTATGATGACCCTGTATTTTGAAGACCATTTTTGTTGTTTGGCTGTTGAAACTATTTGCTGAGGGGTGTATTGGACACGTCTTGTATCTAGGTCTATTGCATGGGAAGGAGCCATGAGGAAGTTTGTGTGGTTTCTCTGCATCAGGGTCTGGTAGTTTAGGATGTACTAAGATGTTTTTCAAGTTGGGAGGTTGCTTGTACCAAATTTGCGGTGGATCGGTGAAAAGATTTTTGGTGTGGACGGAAGCTTGAAGAATTTTGAAGCCATCTCTCAATATCTTGTTGAGTTTATGTAGACCAGGATGGTAGTCTGTTATTAAAGACAGTTTATTTTGTTCTGTTTGTGGTTTATGGTGAACCGAGGATTGTGCTGATTGAATTTGGTTTTCAATGAGTTTTTTTGGGTATCCTCTTCTCTGGAAGGCTGTTGATATCTTTCTATTAAAATCTTCCAATTCCCTATCATTCGAACAGATTCTCTTACCCCTGATTGCTTGACTGTATGGAATGGATCGTTTTATGTTTATTGGGTGGTTGCTGTCGAAATGGAGATATTGTAGGTGGTTTGTCGGTTTGATGTGAATTCCTGTGTTGATATTTCCATTCTGGAGTGTTACCTCTACATCCAAAAAGGTGATGGCTGATGTAGATTTCTCCCAGGTAAATTGAAGTGTGGAGAATTGTGTCAGGCTGTCTAAAAATGCCTCAAGTGTTGAAGCACCCTGTGTCCAAATTAGGAAGATGTCATCTATATATCTATACCAACATAATGGCTGGTGTGTTTGTGTCTTTAGAAAACTTTCTTTCAACAATCCCATGTACAGATTTGCGTACGATGGTGCCATTCTGGTGCCCATTGCTGTTCCCTTTATTTGAAGGTAGTTCCTTCCCTCAAACTGAAAGTTGTTCTTCTCGAGGATGAACCTGGTCAGGTTCACAAGAAAAGGTGTAGTAGGAGAAGGCTTGCCTGGGCGTTTGTTTAGAAAATTCTCTATTGCAGATAGGTCGTGTGCATGAGGGATGTTGGTATAGAGATAGGTGACATTTATGGTGACCAAAATAGTTACCGGGGGTAGAGGTACAGATATTTGTGAGAGTCGATTTATGAAATGATTGGTGTCGATATTGAGAGATGGCTTCAAAATTCTTCAAGCTTCCGTCCACACCAAAAATCTTTTCACCGATCCACCGCAAATTTGGTACAAGCAACCTCCCAACTTGAAAAACATCCTAGTACATCCTAAACTACCAGACCCTGATGCAGAGAAACCACACAAACTTCCTCATGGCTCCTTCCCATGCAATAGACCTAGATGCAAGACGTGTCCAATACACCCCTCAGCAAATAGTTTCAACAGCCAAACAACAAAAATGGTCTTCAAAATACAGGGTCATCATAATTGTACATCGAAAAATGTCATATACCAGCTACAATGTAAACTTTGCTCAGCACAGTACATAGGCCTGACCACGGATGGTCTGAATATCAGAATGAATGGCCACAGGCATGATGTTAAAATTATGAATATGGATAGACCAACAGCTCAACCTACTGCGAGTCACAACATCACAACTTTTGATGACTGCTATACCACAAAAATAATTAAATCACTCCCCCCTGAATGCAATCCCTCAGAACTGAGAAGGTGGGAACTATCATACCAGTGGTATATCAAGTCCAGAGAATCCCCTAACCTCAACATCAGATAAATCCATTCATTTTTTTCCCTCCTAATAACCTTATCTCTTTTCCCCTGACAGACTTATATAAACTATAATCACTCATATGCTCATGGAAACAATATATATATATATATATATATATATATATATATATATATATATATATATATATATATATATATATATATATATCTTTAATCTGTGCATCTGTGACATCTGATTTCTACTCTACACAATCTGTGATTACAACTTATATTTATTTTATTTCATTCTCTCATATTTCTTTTTGTGTTTTCTCTTCGATTGACAAAGACCACTGTGTGGTTGAAATATATCATTGTTTAAGTGCTTTTATGTGTTTCTATTTCAAGACTACAGTGTGGACTCTTACCAAGGTAAGTCTGTCAGTCTCCTAGTCCAAAAAATCTAAATAATATTTACCAACCAAAACTAACCTATATATATATATATATATATATATATATATATATATATATAAAATATGATATAATAGAAAGTAATAAACATCCTTGATTTTTTTCATTATATTGTGTATTTGATTACAGATTTTTGATGTTGCCACAGGCAAGACTTTAATGATATTAACACCATCTTTATCAAATCAGTACGGCAAAAACAGGGCAACATTTTGTCCCACAGATGAGTTAGTCCTCTCGGATGGGGTTTTATGGGACATTGGTTCTGGAAAAGAAATCCACAAGTTTGACAAGTTAAACCAGACTCTGAGTGGTGTGTTTCATCCTAATGGACTTGAAGTGAGTTCTATTTTATAAACTTAAGCACATTAATTTCTCCCTTAAATTTCTTAACAATATGAAGAATATCTCAAACTAATTGGAACAACCAGATACATATGAGTTAAAACACATTTGTACCCTGTCTGAACTACAAGAAATTTTATGAGTCATGTTAACCATGCCATGGTTTTCTCATGTTATCTAATAAAAATAAACATACTAGTTTTTTTAATTTAATATTTTTGTATGTTTCAGTCCCTTTCTTTGATAAATTAAAATTTCATTTTATTTTTGTAGACCTTTTTGTTTTATTATTAAAATTTTTAGCTCTATAATTTCATATGTTACTTTTGTCTGTATTATTATATTTATTTTATTTTTTTGTTTACTTTTTATCTGTTAACCCATTGCATCCCATGTAAGGAATTGCATATTTCACTTAACATGTTGAGTGTGGCAGGAGTGCATGAACGCCTGTGCTCTACTGCTGCCCGTGGTGAAGGCGTTCATGTACGCCCCAATCCCGCTTTTAATTCATTGATTTAGCGTGTGAGGTTAGCTATTGAACAAAAATTTTGTGTCACTTCTTGGTTATTGTGCCAGTTTTTGTGAACATTTCGGTGCATTTGTTTTTGTTCCATCATTGCTGTCAGATTAAGGACTGTGTTATCGTATTAGTGTTACTTGAAAGATGCTATAGTAGTGGTTATTAGTTTTTGTACAATGAATATAGATAATGAAGATGAATTATTGGACAATGTCTATTTAGATAAATGCTGATTTACATATTCCCTAAAAGTTTTTCCTCGTTATCCATATTCATTCTACAAGAAATAATAAACACTACTATAAAGCACTTCAAGTAACACTAATAGGTTAACAAAGTCCCCTATCCAATAGCAATGGTAGAAAAACCAAAATGCACCGAAATGTTCACATAGACTGGGACAATAATCGACAGCCGATTCAATATTTAGCTGCAAAAACTAACCTCACACTGATCCAATGAATTAAGAGCATAGCGTACATGAACGCCTACCCCCACAGGCACCAGTATACCATGGGCATGATGCATGCCCCACACTGAACTTGTTAAGCGTTCAATTTAATGAATTTTTTAAAAAAGTAAATTGTATTTTTTACTTTTATAGGATTGATGTTAGTCAAAAATACTTATAGTTAAAAAAAAATCGGCATTAGTTCTATTATCATATTATACAATCTACATAATTACAGTCAAAAGAGGTTGGAAATATTTATTATATACAGTAGTGTTCATAATGAAAATCAATAAGTTTTTAAAAGTAATGTATTATATACCCAAAAAGGATAATGAAAAACCTATATGAGGTGTGATAAAAAAATACAGTGAATAATATTCTTTTATTTAAAAAGTAATAAACACATTCAATTCAATTTAATCTACTTCAAACATTTCTAGAACGCTTCTTTCAAAAAGGTGTTTAGCTGCTCTGTCGTGACCCTCTCAATGTTAGAAATGGTGTCAAAATGTTTTTCTTTAAGCACAGTTTTAATTTTTTGTAAGAGGCCGAAGTCGAATTGTGCTAAATCTGGTGAGTATGGCAAATGTGGACAGACAGGAACATTTTTTTCGGCCCAAAACTCGCAAATTAGAAGTGAGGTGTGACACGGTGCATTGTTGTGATAAAGAAGAAAGAAAGACTTATCGAAATTAGAGGAGTTATAACTAGACTGGGAGTGAGCGTACCGGCATGCTCTCAGTGTCTTGCAAGGGAACCCAGAACTTGCCGGTACTCTAGCCATGTTAAACATGTTAACATTTTGTGAGCTTCTTGGCAACTTAAAACAAAACTTAATGTTAATGAGTTGTTCGAAATCTATGAAGTGGGAGAGGCACTATAAACACGACCTCACTCTAGCAGTCGACTGAAAAGCTCCAGCGTGTTGAAACTTGTCGCTGTGTAGATCACAATACTAGGCAAATTACATCATATGGAAGTAGCATTAGCAGTTGCCGCTATAAAAAATCATTCACCTTATATTTTTATCACACTTTGTACATAATCAGAATTTAATATTTAGGTAAATAACTAGGCAAAAAAACCTCTTGCTTGCTGCCACATTGCCAAACAAATATATCTGCTTGCATCATACAGGCTTCACACTGAACGACTGCACATATGATATATGTAAGCAAATATCAACTGTTTATGTCTGCTTACACCTGAAATTAATCATTTCACTAACAACATGATTCCCTACACTAGAGCAACATTTTAACTTGTTGTATTGGCATTTTCTTGAACTTTACCTGATATAATGCTTTCTTATAAGTAATACAGAAATATTCCGCTAATCGCATACGAAGGGTTAAAATTTGTTGTAGATAATAATACCATTTTCGATTTCCCCCAAAAAAGCTATCTGTAAGCATAATTGTTTTAGAAATGTAATAAACAGATAATTGTACCACTTTGGGACCAGCAAGATTTGGTCCAATTAAACAGCTGGTCCTAAATGAAGTTTCAAATATAAAAGGTAACATACTTTACTTGATTTTTGTCTTTTACATATACATGAATCAGAAATTTGTTCTGAACATAAGAATGTTAATTGAAGGTGAAATAATTAATAAACAAGTGGTGAAATATGCAGTTACAATGTAGCATGTTAGGGCAGATTTGATATCTAATATGTTCACTGTATAGACATTTAAGGACTTGTGAATATAAACACATGTGTATTTACAAACCCTAAATATAATATAAATTAATTAGCAAGAAAGAAAATTGTATTTTTAAGTATGTTTGTAAAATATTTGCATTTGTTTAAGGTCGTATCCAACACTGAAGTTTGGGATTTAAGGACATTTCACTTATTAAGAACTGTACCTTCTCTAGATTTGAACAACGTGGTTTTCACTGCTACAGGAGAAATAATATATGCTGTGGCGGTTGAGCAGGAAATGCATGAAGAGGCACCTCATGAATCTTCTTTCAAAACATTGGATGGTATCGACTATTCAAGCATCGGTATGTTATATTAATTTATTTGTGGTACTTATGAAATTGTTTTCTATCACGTTGATTATTTCTATAATACAGGGTGCGGCAGCATAACTTCCTTTTTTGAAAACTCAATAAAAACTATTGTATGCATCTGAAAATATTTATTTATTTTTTATAATGTTGGTACATGTCTAAAGTTTTTATTTACATTGTTTTGAAGATCAAATCTGTTAGGTGACGTCCCTCATTCTCCATACATTGCGTAAACCGATTTCTGGCGTTTGTCATGACTCTTGTTAGCGTAGCAGGTGTTATGTTGGCAATTTCTTCTTGGATGTTGGTCTTCAAATCTTGTAGGGTTCTTGGACGGTTCACATAAACACGGGATTTCAAAAAACCCCATAGAAAAAAATCACAAGGGGACAGATCGGGAGAGCGTGCCGGCCATTCCAAATCGCCTCTAATTGAGATAAGGCGCTCTGGAAAGTGTTCCCTTAAAACAGCCATCGATGCTCTTGAAGTGTGTGCTGTTGCACCGTCTTGTTGGAACCAAGTGTTCCAAGAAAAAAAAATTCTGTAGCATGTTTACATACCGGTCCGAATTCACTGTCACTGTAACCTCATTTTCCTCAAAAAACCAGGGACCAATAATTCCAGCTGAGGAAATTGCACACCACACTGTGACTTTGTGTGAATGCAAAGGCCTTTGATGCAATTCTCGAGGGTTGTTGTCAGCCCAGTAGCGCATGTTTTGTTTGTTAACTTACCCACACAAATGAAAATGGGCTTCATCGCTAAAAAAAACAATAGCACCCTCGGGAACAACATCAAGAAGAAGCTCACACGCGTTCATCCGAGAATTGAAGTCACGTTCTGAAAGTTCCTGCACTATCGCCATCTTATAGGGATGAAAATGAAGATCATCAAGAAGAACGATCGGATAGTCCAAGGGCGGATGTGTGTTTGTGCGCAGAACGCCGTGGTGATCGCAACATTGATGCTCTCACTGCTTCAATGTTCTCAAGTGATCTAACGGGCCAAGGGACTCCAGTTCTTCGTTTTGTCGCACTTGCAGTTTGTCTGATTGTAGTGACCAATGTAACAATTGATTTGCGGTCTGAGACGGGAGCCAACGGGGCTAAATTAAAGCGATTCCGAAATGCGCGCTGTGTTGCAATAACCGAACATCCGCTTGAAAAATAGGCCTTAACGCAATGGCACGCTCCTCACTATTCCAAACGTGTCGGGACAAAACTTTACTGTACCCCCTCTTGAACGAGATCACTAGCACTCCGCTATGACATCAACTAACTGAATGGCGAGCATTTAAAAAAAGGAAGTTATGCTGCCGCACCCTGTAATAGAAAACACATAAATAACAGTCTGGTAACTGGTAATATAAATTATTTTATCAAGCGTGAGAAAAATATAATATGTTCCAACATTCAGTGATCACTTATTGCTTGTTTACTTTGTTCCTTTACACAATTGTAGGTATTTAGGTATTATATGGAGGCCACTATTATACAGCGAGCTGCAGTGGTTAGGTTTGGTTATCATGAATATGTTACTATTACTTTCCAAGTTCCATTATGAATCATATTTTATACTGCCAAATTCCATCCAAGTAGGCCAATGTCAGTCAGTCGTGGTAATGCGCTCAATTAAATTTATGCTACCATCGCTTCCTTTTAGGAGGCGGAAAACAAAAACCGCTCCTATTAATGACATGTAATTTTTGCGGTAAGTCAAAGTCTGTTCTATATAAATATTTAGTTTTTTTACGTCCCTGGCAATAAAAAACCTCCCTATAAAAATACCTAAGTACTTAATTATACTTATGAAATAAGTACGAGCAAAAAAATTTTAATTTTTTGAACAGTTTTCAGTCGATATGTTGAGACTCCTTTCTATGAAGACATCATGTAGATGATAAAATTATAAATATCACTAAAATTGAGAACTTTTTAAAATTAAATACTTTTTCTTTGTTTTCCCATATAAATTGTGAACTTGAAACAGTTTTAATTTCATAATATAAACTCTCTTTTCTTATTTGTAATATTCACTTATTTAAAATTATTTATTAGTGTCATATACAACTTATGTAAACAAGTATTGGCAATACGTATGAGTTAAGTAGTTCACCAAAATAGACATTACCTCAAACAATAGGTAGTAAAGTTGAATCTTTTTCAAATTGCTTAAAACAAACTAATAAAAGTTGACATATCTGTTAGGCCTAATATGATTGTTTAATAAAACAAGTTGTACTGTATGATTTATTTTTATATTTTCAATTGTTTTTAGTAGTTTCAATTAATTATTATAACTACCTACATAGTATTGGATGAATTTAATAATTTAACAAATCCTTCAATTTCCAGCAACAATTGATGTGAAGAAGAATATCTATGATTTGTCGTGCAATAGACTTGATACACAAATAGCGGTGGTGGAAAATCAGGGCATGTTTGATAGTGTTCAGGAATCAATTGTCAGACTGTATGATGTCGGTAGAAGAAGGGATGAAGAAGATGAAGAGGTGAGATTTTGTCAAGTACTAATTAGTGCTATTTTATTCAAATCTGATACCTAAAATTGTATTGGTATGAAATTATAATTTTGTTTAATTTTTTTTTCATTTTCAAAAATTTTATTATGACATAAATTGTTTTAGATGAATTGGTTTCATAAATTAGTTGGACAAAAATGTTGTTATTTATATATATATATGTGAGGGTAATGGGGTCCAAAATTACCGCAGATAATAAGGACAAGGTGTGTTATCCACGTTAATGCACAAATACTATACCTAAAGGCATTTACAGTACACAGTAGTGCGTGTACATAGACACATGAATTGCATAAGTACACTGTATACTGGTGTAATCTTTATAATATTACAGTTTAGTACGTAAGTATTGTTATGCACAATAGGCCTATTGTGAATACTGTTTATACTTACCATCACGTAGTGTATAGTACGCCATTCTCTTTGTGGCTACTAACAACAAACGTTTATTATCAAACTCTATGGCAATTATTTGACTTCTTAAAAAAAATTTACTGCATACGAAAAGAATTTTTGAATTGAAGTCAAGAACAAGAAATATTTAGTCAGAAACAGCTTCATCTGAAAGTGGAAAAGACTTCGTGTTCGAAAAAGAATGGTCTATTACGTTTAGTGGCGCTGACGATGTTGATTGGACGGATTAATCGATAATTGCCACTTTTTTTCTTCTTGAAAAACATTGTGACAAGGGGTTGTTTATTTTCTTTTCATTTCACTGAAGAGGTTGCATGGCATCCGTAATCATTCGGGTAACTTTAATTTCGTGTTCCATAAGTAGGTCATAATCCATTATTTTTTCTTTCAAACTTTGTACCATCTGGAAAACGTTTCCAAGTCCAGTGTTCATTTGGTTTCTTTCAAATCAATTTCTGCTTCTTCCTCCCGGTTTTTCTTGGAATGTGATGTAATTAATTCTTGTAAATCATCGTTTCTCAACATTTCTTGGCGTTCTTCTGAACATTCTTTCACATCTGCAACATTAAAATCTGAGTCCCTCGCCGCCAAAATCTTTTGCTACTTGAATTATCGCTCTAACATCTCCATTGATCCTTGGGAAGCTATTCATATCACCATCAGATTCTTTCCACAAATTCATCCAGCAGGCTCTGACCGTTTCTGGTTTCAGCTCATGCAGCACTGCTTTAAAATAAGTTATCGGATCAGCGATATTGAACAATCTCCAGCATTGCATGACATTAAGATCAGGATCCGAATCGATTTCTACCCTAACCATTTCAAACACTTGGCGCGAGTATGAGGCCTTGACACATATATGATACCCGAGTCAAGCGACTGTAGTATCACAGTTGTGTTATTTGCATAAACACTACTGAACATTTTCATTCTCAGTCCAGAGGGACTGAGGATTGTGTGGAGCATTTTCTAAAACTCAGGGTGGTAACCCTTCTTTCTCTAAATACTCTCCACTTCAGGAATAAAACATCAGCAAAACCATTCAGTAAACAGTATTCCATGCCTTGCAGTTATGTTGCCAGAAAATAGGAAACAATTATTATTTTTTATTTTTTAGAGGACGAGGATTTTTTGCTCGGTAAATAACACTAGCCTTGATCATATGTCCAGCTGAATTCCCACAAAGTAACAGATTTAGTCAATCCTCCCATGCTTTAAAACCAGGAGCTTGATTTGCTTTTTCATGAATGTAGGTCTTATTGGGCATTTCCTTCCAAATAAAGTTCTGTCTCTTTGCAGTTGAAAACTTGCCTAGGTTCTTATTACATGTCTTCAATAATTTTCTTAAACTTGGTCAGAAACACGGCTGCAGCTCATCTATTAGGAGATGCAGCTCTCCTTGTATCTGTTCCAAAACCTTTGCAACCACCCTTGGGTTGCAGTAAACTGAATGCTTTGCTCTTCTGTATCATCTTATTCCAGAAAATTTTCGTATAAATCAATGCTTTTTCTTTTAACACATTTCCATCAACAGGTATCCTTTTCCTATTCGTATCTTTTCCACTTTCACTCAAGTTTAATTACTCACTGTAGCGCTGACTTTTGCACTTTCCTGAGAAATAGAAAAATTTGAACCAATTATATTACTGTTTTTGAAAATTCCACGAATAGACTATTCGTTTTTGTTCGCAATGTACACGAATGATTTCCTTTTAACCTCAATCATATCAAAAATGTTTACCTTTTCATTTGATGAAAGAACACTTAGGCTTCTCTTAGAGTTAGCACTATTAGATGTTTCATTACTGATACGCTTCGTGGCCATTATTGCTAAACAGAACAATATTTACAAGTTAATTATGCTGTAGTATTAACACAAACCACTAACGAATTGGCTAATGTAACTGCTGGAACCAGGCTGAAGAGATTTCAGAATAAAGCAGTAATGCTGTGGAATCCAATGACTCAACAAGGAAATTCTGAAAAAATCGTAAAAGCTGCTGTATGTAAACAATACGATACTGTATGAGTGTGAACATAAACAACTGTAAAAAACGTAAAAACAAACTGATTTCTATTCCGGATGTTTACGGTGTACGAACAGTTAACATCAACTATTTTTCAATTCTCAGCGTGACAGCATACCACGAATACCGATACCGTGGATGCGGAGGCACAACTGTATATATGAGGAAAACATTTTTATATTTTGGTTTATTTTACCTAAAAACATAGAATTAGTAATTAGGTTAGGGTAAAATTTTGTCAAGGATTACAATTTTGTTTCTTGATTAAAAAAGAATTACCTATAAACAACCAATATCGTTGTTAAATATTATTAGTACATTTCTTTCTCATGTGTAAACTTAAAATTAAATTTTGCTTCTCTTGTATGTAGGATGAAGACGACGACGATGAAGACTTAGCTGGAAGTGATGATGGTTCGAACTCACGCTCAACAGCTGATGAAAATGATGAAGGTCATTATTTTATTATAATGAGTAGAGGCTTGTGACATTTTGCATTGTAAATGAAGTGTCACAGGTTTTTAAGACAATGCAAGCTAAGGTTTTGAAGTATTGTTCTTTGCTCTCATATCTACTAACAAGCCCTACATTCACTGATCCAAAAATTATTCACTGCTAATATTGTAAATATTTATTTTGTGATTCCCTGGTGAAAATAAGGTTTGTATGCTATTTTTTGTTATATAAAAAAGACCATTGCAAATTTTTTAAAAAATGTAACAAACATATCATGTTGGACAACAAAATTAATATTTTTAATTGCAGCTTTTTTTGTTAACAAAATTTTTTATTTGTTTTGTTATTCCCACAGAGTTTTTTTATACTGCTCGATTGTAAACCAATATCTGAGTTTATTTGTCATTGTTTTTAATAAGAATTCTTGCTATATTTTTTCTGCTTCCATTTGTTTTACAAAAGGTCTTGTTTACCTTCATTGTATTCCTTCATTGAACAGAGTAATTTGTTTGTCCATTGTATGTCAGTGATAAAATAATACAGTAAGGATTTTTATGTTTTTGCTATATATATTTCAGATAATTTGTATGCTATATCCAACAGTGCTATTTCAGTTGATGTTTAGGGCTAGAGTTTTACATAAGTTCAATAAGTTTTGGACAATTGGACCAATTTTGGGACCAGTGTGATTTGGTTCAATTATACAGCTGGACATTGGATAGGAAGCTTATTATTCTTGTTGATCTCCATTAGGAAATTGCATGTAGAGTTATTAAATATGCTCAAATCTCCCTGCTCTTGAATTTTCAGATGTTTGCAAGCAAAATTGCTATGTGTGAAATATTTTAGTATAATTATAAAAAAATTATATTAGTTTTATTTTTCTCAACAAATAAGCTTTCATTACGTGAAATAATTTCTTTAACCTTTACATTAGTCAAAACCTTTTAGAATGAAGATCATTAAATTACAATAGTTTTTCGTTAAGTATTTATTAAGTATTAGAAATTATTTCTAAATTTCCTTGGTACCTGTGTGTTTGACTCTGAGGTAACTACATCCACTTCTAGGCTGACAGTTACCGTTTTAGAATAAGGAAACATTTTGTTCAGCACTAACCAGAGATCTCTGAGAAGCAAAAACACTATTAGTTTTATCTCTGTAAAGAGTAATTAAGATTTGGAGACAAGGTTTTATCATAGACAAGATTTAGAAACAAATAACAAGTAGCCCATCTTGATACCAAATTTTTTTTAGTTTTCAGCTTCAATCTGTACTGTGTTATTGTCAGTATCTCAGTACAGAGACAGAGTTTCTCAGTTATCCAGGGGTTACTAATTTCATCAAACAGGACAGGGTTAAAAGCAAGTTTTAATCCATTGCTGATTGCTACTTTAACTTATGTAATATCGATTATTTGGAGACACAGAGTGAGCTGTTGAACATTTAGTCTGCTTGACCCTTCTTAATGTGTTACCATCTCTGTACTTCAGATGATTATGTGCAACGTATTTCTCATTAGTTGGCGACAGCTTTTTCTCTCAAAACTGTCATAAAAATATATTTATATCTGTTTGGATAGACAGGACAAAGAGTTATATTGCTATCCTAATGGTTTCTTATAACCAACTTATCCGCTTACGTTTAGGCCAAGCTCATAGTTTAGTTTTTATCAATGAGTTACATCTTAGTTGTGTGTCCTTATCGACTGAGTTCAGTTGCATGCTACTCAATAGTGTGTAGTGCTTAGTGATATCCATGGTGACAGTGACAGTGTTTTGCGAATGTGTCCATGTAGTTTTAATAATGCAATTAGTATAAATGTGTTTTTAAAATTATTTTAGTTTTTACAATTGTAAAGTGAGGAATTAGCTGCATGAGTAAATGGGAACCTACAATCAACTGCTTAGCGCCAGACCATAAGTAATATTTCATTTTAAATTAATTTATTTTACATATTTATTATTTTTAATGAATAATTATATTTTACTAATAATAATTACAAGTAATCAAATTTATTCTTTAATTTTTGTTAAATTATTTTTAACAAATACCTAATTTAATTAAGTAATTAATATTTAATGACTTCTAATACTATTATTTATAATAATATTTATAAAGTTATTAGCATGACCACCAAGTACAAAATTAATTGGTATCTGCTGAATGGTGATAATTTAATCCACAATGGATTAAGTAGCACAAGGATAATATCATCCTGGTTTGCCAGTGAATTTTGAGATGTAAATTATTTGAAACATTTACACCTGTCAGAGATTGAGTTGTTGATAAATATACTCATATCATATTTACAAAACATGGTTTCAATTAACTAGTTATGTGAATAGAACCATCTACTTTGGGAGATTACACAATCTGCACGCATTTCATTAAGGGTCCATTTCATAAGAGGGTGGTATGCTATTTTTACAAAATTAATTGTTGTAGATAAATTTGTTTCATTAAATTTTTTGTTTTCCTCTATTTTTCAAAATAGTTTCCATTTTTGTTTAAACATTTGTCATAACGGGCAACAAGCTTGCGTATGCTGAAGCTATAGACATTAAATTACCTGTCAGTGAGAACTAAAAAAAAGCATAATTTACAGAATTATAAAATTTGTAGAATATTGCTAAGTCTTCCCCCCCATAAGAAATTTCAGTGCTGTAAAATTTCACAAGTTGAAATTGTGAATTTTGTTGGACTTCACAAAGTTTTCAATTTGTGACCTTGACCAAATCTTCTGTGATGCTAATGATCAGCCTGATTGTGTTTCATTATAGATATTATGTCATCAGTTCATGACGACTCTTATATAGTTTCCTATCAAACTCTTCTTATTGGACCTTTATGTTTCACTTATCCTCCATTGAATTTTCACTTCTTTAATGTTCCTTTCTGACAAAATCATAATCACTGAATGTATTTCACTGTCAGAGGCTTGATCAATTGCTATAGACATTTTTAACTGAGCTGTAAAGAGCATACTGTTACAATATAAATGCAAAAATTGTAGTGGTTTCCAGTAGTCGATTAGCTATGGTGGTAACCTTCTGATAAACCTCCGAACTTAATTTCCTAATTAATTTCAATTGTAATTAAATGTTGAATAACTTTATTGAGTTTAACTAACATCAGACATATTTATTTGACAGAAAATGGAGTGGGAGATATTATTATTGAAAGAGGAGAAGTTCTGATACAAGAAGCAGATCCTGATTTGAATGACAATGATGAAGAAGACGAGGAAGAAGAAGAAGAAGAGGAATTGGAAGAGGATGAAGACTCACCGATTGTGATTAGTTCAACAGAGAATTCAGAAGCTGGGAGTGAGTTTGGAGACTACTGAGTATCAATACACAAAAAACTTTTATATGCTCTTTTATACATTTATGACGTGTTTGGAGGATCTAGTTCTGTCGTAACTTTTAATTAATTTCAGTATAAACTCTGGCGGTTATTGCGTCCTCTGCATTTGCGACAATGGCTTGAGTGTAGTTGTGTCTAAAAAATGACTATTCACATGTTATACATACCATAAATATGATGTATACATTTATTTTGTAATAAAATTTGTAAATATATGATTGGAATTATAAATTATTTAACAAAAGCAATTTGTTGTGTGTAAAATTTATTTCAAACAAATTGTTGATAGACGGAAGTGTTTTTTTGTACATCATATATACACATACATTATATGTATGTGTGTGTGTGTGTGTGTGTGTGTATATATATATATATATATATATATATATATATATATATATATATATATATATCTTGTTGCACAGAAAAAATGTATAATATTCCTTTGAATAATGAAGACACATTTGAAATATCAAATTTGACTTTTTCAGGGTATCAATTTAGTTTATTATAAGATTATTGAAAAATACTAATTTGAAATTAGCTTACTACACTAATAGTGAGATTAATAATTAACTACAAAATTAAATTTGTGATTCCATCTTCATTTGAGCTACTAGTTTTCAACTAAAAACACTTGTAAATAGGTTATACTTGCCTATAGTAGCACTTACTTCATAATTGGGATACACCTCCCGAAACAGCCTTACTCAGCAATTATAAAGAAGAGCTACTATAGGCAAGTAACATATTTACAAGTGTTTTTATTACAAAATTAAAATATTCAATAAAACACAAAATAAATCATTACATTATAAAATGTAATAGTTGCAGCAGTACAGGGAAAAAAGTTTAAAAAGTATGAAATTGAAGAAGGGAAATGTTATACGGGACATGTGATTGGTACCTGTGCTTTGAGAAATGTAACTGTGTGTAGTGAGTGGGGAGAAGTAGTAAACCAACTGTTATAAATTCCTTATCTTAAACAATAAAATTAATTTTCTACTATTACTTTGTAACATATTCAATGCAACCAATTATTCCTTTTTGCATATACATATCAGTCATTCTACACCATCTCCTACTTTGAAGAGGGTTAATTTGTCTATTCTTAACTTTACCATTGATCGCATACGCAAGTTACATATAATTTTTCCAGTGGTATTTGATTAGGATAAAAATGTTATGGTATTATTGTATTAGATTGTATTGTTGGTAACCACAAAGTAAGCCATTGTTATGACATTAATTACATTAATATGAGATGTAGCTGGAGATGGAATAGTCTGTTACCTCGCTGTTTCAGGTGCTACTGCATCGCAGGGGGGTGGGAACTAGTCGTACCTACTGAGAGGGGTTTGCCGTCCCTCATGGTACCCCAGCCAAACAAACACACATCTGACAAAACTTACTTCACTGTTATACACTTTCTACAAACACCACATTCACAACACAATCTTCACGTATTGACACACATCTTCTCTGTGGGGATTTTTGACTGGTCAGAACCAGTTGGGAGTGCTGAAAAGACCAGAGCTTGACAAACTCCGGTCCAGGATGCTGATGTGCGCTTGCTCTGCTGAGACGTAAGTGCGGTTACTGGTCTCCCAATCCCTTGGTCAGGGAGTGTCCTCGGTGCACAGGTGTTGGAGCCTGTGCATAGTATTACGAGTGCTTGTCTGATGCCCATCCAGTCAAGCTATGGATAAAAACTATAGGTTTCAGAGTTCTGAGCATTGGAAATGATCTTTATGTGATCCAAGGGTGTACCCGTACCTATAGTCTCGACACGATGGCTGCCCTAACAATCATTTATGGCACCCAAAAAACTGTCAAATTTGTTTTAACTTAAAGAGGCAACGTCAAGTTTCACCTTGCGAAGCTGGTGTTGAAGATTCGAGTAAAACGTTGATGGTGGCTACATTTCTGAAATTGCCATCATCAAGGTATTTAATATTTTCTAGTTCCGAGGAGGGGAAAGATCTGTCTAAATTTTCCCCTTACCTTATTTATTAGGCAATTACTGCCTGTGCTGGAGGCCCTGTCACATCCATTAAATTTTGCTACTTGTAATGAGAAGCAAACACGTTCACTTCTGAAAAAAAACCTCTTCTTATGACTAGGTCATGGTATTTGTGGCTCTCCACATATCCTTAAACTCCTCAAGGGGGTCATTACGTGTAGAGACATGATGCCAGTCACTATAGACGAAATCAAGTCTGAACTATCACATCAGTCAGTAACATATGTTCCCATTATGAGGACGGAAAAAGGTAAGAGAGTTGTAACTGGCTACTTTGTACTTAATTTTGGCAAACTGGAGATCCCTGAATTCATACAGGGTACCAGAGACTCTCAGAGGTTTTTGTGTATTTATTATTGGGCATATTAGTTCTTCCTGTTTCAAGCAGTGGGTATGCGGTAAATGTTGCAGTGAAGGCCATAATGAAAAGGATTGCAGTAATGATCTGAAGTGCATGAACTGTGATGTTGATCACCCAGCTTGATCATTTAATTGTCCTATCGTCAAGGACAAGAAGGCTATCCTAGGCATCATGGCAACGGAGAAAATAGTGTTTCCCAAGGCAAAAAAATAGATTTGCTCAACCAAAGGTTGACAGTAAAACATATTCTGCTAGTTTAACTGCTACCAAATCATCCTGCACAAACTGTGCCAACCTGACAACAAATTTGAAGTTTTAACAGAATAGGATACTCGCCTTTTGTCACTATTAAACTAATGGTCCCACTTTGAATTTGGTGCAACCGAGGACTATGTGATTTGCTTCTTCCACCAAACTCTTCCCCGGGCAGGTTTTGGTGACGAAATAAATCTTTGAGCGAGTCTTGAGTCTCGGCACAGAAGAAATTCCCAACAGGTAATAAGTCTTTAGCGTTCAAGGCAATAAAGCACACAGATAATTCCTGAAAATCTGTAGTAGCACCGTCAGTATTGGGTGCAAAAAAAATCGTTACTAAAGGAGGGCATGGTAAAACTAATCCTCCTAAATCAAAAACCTCCTCAGATTCCACCCCCGAGCAGGTGGACCTGGATTCTGAGCATTCCAAATCTGAGACGTCAGTGAATGTGCCAGGTAAGAAAAGAGAAAACCCCAGTGGGGGTCAAAGAAATCCATTGATAGATGCTGTTATCTAGCAAGCCAGTGATACAATGGAATGTCAACGGAGTTAAGAGTCATATAGATCTTACAGTAATCGTGCGAGATGTATATCCAATCTTCGTATGTCTACAAGAGACAGATCTCCACAAAACATATAATTTCCAAGAAAGGGAGTATTCAGTTTTTGGATCAGATTTTGTTACAGAAGACCGAGCTAGAGGTGGCGTAGTGATCCTAGCCCGTGACTGTATCGATGTTTTTTTTCTAAACTTAATAACTCTTTTTTACAAGCAGTAGCCATTCAAACAGCTGTCCTGTACAGAATCACTGTGTGTTGTATCTACTTGACACCAAATGATAATATTCAACACAGGGATTTAGTTGAGTTGATAAGAGAGTTACCAACTCCGTTCTTATTGTTAGGAGATTTCAATGCCCACCATTTATCTTGTGGATCTCCGAGTCGTAACTATGTAGGACAACTTGTAGAGAGTACAAGAACAGAACTGGATTTATGTCTGATAAATGACGTTTCGCCCACTCATTTAGCAGCATATACTGGTGGATGGACTGCTGTTGACCTACAATCTGCAGCCCTCTTTTGGCAACTAAATGCACATCGTAAGTGCTTAACGACATGTATGGAAGTGACCATGTGCCTATTAAGATCAATTTATGTGACTCCTCCCTGTTATGTTCGACATCCCTGTTGGATTTTGGGAAAAACCAACTGAGACGCCTTTTTGAAATATTTTGTATCACGACACGGATTATCTGACACCCATTGATGCAATTATCGAAAATTTTACTAAGACCATTTTGAATGCCACTGAAAAGACCATTCCTAAATCATTCGTGCATGCACGCCGTCCACCTGTTACGTGGTGGGACGATGAATGCACAGATATCCTCCGTTTACAAAGAGCTTTAATGAGATTTAAGCGACACCCAACAAATGAAAACCTACAGGAATATAAAATACTCCGTGCAAAAGCACGAAGGATATTTAGGATGATTAGGAAGAACTTTTGGGCACACTACATTAGCACAATTAAATGAACAACTACATCCTCCATAGTATGGAGGAAATTAAGATCAGTTTGTGGTACTTCCATTCTGTTGCCAGCAATTGCGCTGAAGCGACCGGATGGGAGATTGATCACAAACAGTGGTGATGTTGGTAATGTACTGGAAACATCACTTTCTAACTTTTCTGCTACTACACCCTATCATAGATTATTCCAGATCTATAAACCGAAGGAAGAAGTAATGCCATTTACTGTTAGGTTGTCTGGGGACTCTTCTTTGAACACTATCTCTATAGGGGAATTGGAATCAGCTCTCATGTCAACGAAGGATATTGCACCAGGTCCTGATTCCATCGTATACTCCATGCTGAAACATCTACCGTCATAGAAAAAACTTGTCCTCCTTTGAATATACAATAGTTTATTCGAGTAGTGGTCTTTACCCGATGCATGGTTAGAAGACTGTAACTATAATTCCTCTTTTAAAGCCAGGTAAAGATATAACTAATCCCAGTAGTAAAGACAAAACCTATATCTCTAACAAGTGTCTTATGCTGGAGAAGTTAGTCAGACGCCGTCTTGTCTGGTACCTAGAAACCAACGATCTCCTTTGCAACAAACAGTGTGGTTTTAGACAAGGACGATCATCTGTTGATCAATTGGTTTTGTTAGAATCCACTATTCAAAATGCCTTTCTCTTGCTTCAAACACTCATTGCTGTTTTCTTCTGAACATTTGGAAAGTATGGGGTATACGAGGCTAACTTCCTGTCAAATAGAACTTTCTGCGTTCGTCTTGGAGGCACATTTTCCAAAAGTTATAAACATGAGAATGACGTACCACAGGGCAGCGTGGTGAGCGTCACACTTTTTGCTGTTGCAATTAATAGTATAACATCTCATCCAACATAATATTTCCGGTACATTGTTCTCTCTTTGTGGATGACTTTTGTATTTATGATCCTGCTCGTAGTATGGCAACTGCGGAGAGATCTTTGCAGTTATCAATAAGCAGATTAGAGGAATGGTCAAGTTCTGAAAACTCTCGATTTAGTCCACTCTGGACTTGGACTTGCACGGGTGGATTTAAAACTAGCTCAATCCCTAGTCTTCTTGTTGAGGCTGGGAAACCTGCCCTTTCAAGACGATGTCAGATGCTACAAATGCCGTACATTTCTGGTCTTCGAAGTAAACCTTATCATGTGGCATTCAAAATGTTGTTTCTTAACCAATATGCACCTAATTATGATGTACGTCAATGTTCAACCGTGCAATTCGGCTTAAGAACGTTGCGCATAATGAATTACTGCGAGTTGGTAGTTCCTACTACATTTGAACAAACAATGTGTGATCTACTTTCATGGTTAATAAAAAACCCATGTTTCAATTTCTCACTGTCCAATTATATCAAACACTCCTGATGTGGTTTACCACCAGGAGATTTTGACAGTTTCCCGATCCCACTAACACAGTGAAAATATTTTCACTGATGGGTCTAAACTGGACAATGGCATTGGGTGTCTGTTTTATGTTTCAGGACATATGGATTTCCCTCAGCTTGTAGTGTTTTCACTGCAGAACTGTTTGCCATTTTTAGAGCTTTAACCATCACTCAATCAAGATTTTCTCATTACCTGTTGTGTTCCGATTCTAAAAGTGCACTTCAGGTGTGATCTCTGTGAACCCTTTAGTTGGGGATATTTTGTGTGCAGTACACAATTTTTAATTGGGGGGTATTTGGTAACATTCTGTTGGGTTCCCGGTCACTGTGGAATTACCGGAAACACAAAAGCGGTTGAAGCAGCAAAGATTGCCACTAGTATGGTGCCATCTACACAACAATTATGGCATCTGATTATATATGTAATATGAAATGCTTATTTTAATTTATATATTTATTATAGTATAGAGCTATTCATGTTAGTTTCTGTTTAGAGTTTAATTATTGTTAACCTATTTATTGTCTACTTTAAGTGTTATTTTTATTGTTATAGATCTATTGTTGTTTTTTTGTTATTGATTATGTTGTTTTGTTGTTCTTATGTTTCTCTTTATTATTATATGTTTATTGTTACATATTTATTTTTATATTATTACTGTTATGTTGTAAATTTTATTATACTAACTTTGTTTTATCTAACTATTTTGTTTTTCTATTTGGTATTGATTGGCGATGATAACCGTAAATGGTTTTTCGCTAGGAAAAAAATTAGGTGCTACTGTTCCATCTGTAAACTTACAAGGGGCTTTACTGATAGCGCACATTAATTTTGCTACTCATAGTAATTAAATAATTATAAATAATTACAGTAGAACGTCAATAATCCAGATTAATTGGAACCGGACTCCATCCGGATTATCAAATTATCCTGATTATCGAAATTACTTTAAAAAAGGCCAGTATACACTATTAAAGTACACAAACATTTTAAAATTTTATATTTTCTCTTATACAGTTAAGGGTTTAGAGGTAAAATTAATCAAAAACATCTTTTATGTTCAAACACTGTATTGTAATTTGTTAGTAGCAACATGTGTACAGTAAAAACATCAAACACTATTTGAGCTTTTAAAAAAAATGTGTAATAGGTTTTTGAACTGCAGTAGTGGTTCGTTTATTTGCAGCTATGTTCTTAATTCGTTTTAAAATAGTCAGCTGAGTGGGTGAGCTCTTGTTTTGTTTCTCTAGCCATGACATCAGTGTCCCTGCTGCTATAAACGCTTCAGAATGAGTTGGCCCTGTTTCTTCTGTCTCATGTTCTGGGTCGTCACTGTCAGATTCCATTGTTTCTGTTTCCTCTGAAAGAAATTGCTTAAATAAACAACCAAAAATAAATGCTTTCTTTTCCTGCCTTTACACAGTATGTTACGTACAAAAGATTATCAATCAGAATGTTGGCAAAAAACCATAGGTACTGTACAGTACTATAACAGAAAATTTAACAACTACGTCAGTATGAAACCAGAATAAGCTCAGGCGTTTGACTAAAATACAAAGATAAAAATACGTTGGATGTACTGTATGTTTAAGGAATGCTACATACCTTCATTTAACATGTCAGTTACTGATCGTTGCTATCAACAGCCAACCACTCCTTAGCGTCACCTTTGTTCAAATCCCGGAAATGTGCTGCATATTTCTCTTATTTCATTCACAGCACCATCAAAATCTCCTTCTTCCTCTTTATCATTTTTGTCTTCTTCGTAAGGCCATAACTTTCTCCAGGCTCTTTGTAAATTCGTTTCTGTGGGCTTTCCCATGCATCAGCAAGCATGTAAATGCAGACTTTAAGGCTCACCTTCTTTATAAACTCGATGACACTCGCCTTATTCTTTTCAGCCAATAAAAGGTGACAGAGGAGTTTTTTTCTGTAACTTCTTTTCATCTTCTCGATCACTCCCTGATCCATTATTGGCTGTAGAGTTGCAGTGACGTTAGGTGGGAGAAATTGCACTTCAAAATTCTGGTCGATTTCATTTAATACCTCAACAGGTGTGTGTGTAGGAGCTTTGTCAATGATCAGCAGAACTTTACCAGTTTTATTTTTCTTCTTACGGAATGTTTTCACACTAGGGATAAATTCTTCTTTAAACCAGTTCAGAAAAATGGTTGAATCCATCCAAGCACTTTTTTGATTTTTGTAGGCCACGGGAAAGGTTTTCATATTTTTTAAGGGACATAGATTTTTGCTCTTTCCAATACACAATAATCTTAGCTTGTGATTTCCACTAGCATTAGCACATACCATAGCTGCTATTCTCTCCTTACTCACTTTAAAACCAGGAGCAGATTTTTCACGTTTTTATGCCAGCGACTTTCGTGGACTCTCCAGTTTATCCCAGTCTCATCAGCATTGTATATGTCATCCCTAGAGTAACTATTTTTTTGTGCTTCTTTAACAAATTTCTCTTTGTATGCAATTCCAGCCGCTAAATCAGAGGAAAGTTTTTCTCCTTGAACATCTAACTCTCTAATGGCATGCCTATCTTTGAAGTTCTTAAGCCAGCCTGAACTAGCTTTGAAATCTTTCGGTCCATTAAGCTGTTCATTAAATTGTAAGGCTTTTTTACAAATCAATGAGCCTGAAATTGGCTCTCCTAAGCTTCTCTTTTGAGTGAACCAGATATACATTGCATCTTCTAAGGCTTTGTTGTTTGCTGGACGTGCAGTTTTTCTTTTAAGCGCACCCTCTTTAGAATTGAGTTTTGATGCAAATTGTTTCAGCTGAACTCTTTTTGTCTTAATGTCACTTATAGTGGAAGTCCCTACATTATAAATCTGAGCAAGTGACACCCCACTTTCACTTTTTTTAACCTTGCTAAAATTTCCAACTTGGTCTCAACAGTCAAGAAAGTGTTTTTATTTCTTCAAACTCGATGCCATCATGGATGTAAAACAGTAAATTAAAGAATGTATCCTGTATATATCACAAACAGAACACTCGAAAACTACAACGTAAATAAACCTAACTACACTAACTAACCTAAAACCTGACGTAACTATCAACTAATTCACACACAATAGTACCGCTCAGGGACAGTGGACTGGTGGGTGGCAGGACGGGATATGTTGCCACGTACAGTAGCAGGTGTGTGACCTTGACCACGCCACCTCCCTTTACCGAGGCCACTCCTCGTCTCCTCGCTACACGCCTTTTCGCCAGCGTCCACTTGACAATAAGGAACATAGAGCTAGGGCAGATGGTACGATGTCTTAATTTTTGCTACAAGAACAAAACAGGGAATATTAATTTTAAAAAGCTAAATGTTTGAACGGATTAAAATCTAGAAACACAATCGGTGTGCAGTAATACGTAGATACAAATCCGAATTATTGACAGTCCAGATTTTTTACGTCCGAATTATCGACGTTCTACTATATTATTATTGTTAAAAATTTTAAAACCTTAAATTTTTTGACATTTGATAAACTTTAAAATGACCCAGTAAATTGACTAACAAGAAATTAGAAAACGACATTGAGGCAAAAAATTGCAACTATTTTTGTTTGTATATTGTTTTTCTATCATTAAGACATCTAGACATACACCTATTAATGTGCTGTTTGGCAGAGATCTTTGACTTCTCTGATCTACGATTTAGGATACTGCAGGATATAATCCTAAACATATTCTAGAAAGTTGAGGTATTTGGAAAAATTTGAGACCCTGCATTTATTATTTATGATTGAAGTTTAAGTGTGGATTAGTTATTTTTCATTTTGCATAAAGAGATGGGGTTTAGCTAGAATTTATTTTTAAAAGAAAACTTTTTTAACATTTTTCATCCAAAAATCAGTTTATAAATTTACTGTTAATTTAATATAACTTTTTTTGGTTTCTTACTAAAATTTTTTAAGCCCTTCAAGTTGTTCACACTCTCCCTACATACAGGAAGATATACCCTGTATATTTATTTATCTGTCACATTCGAATTTTTAATTGTAAATAAAAAGATAATATTCATCCACTTGAGGTCTATATACATTTTTTTAAACTTGTAGTAGTAACACTTGATGTTAATACAGTTTTTTCAAATATTAACTCGAATAAATTTAACTAATTAATTAAAATAATTTCGCTTTCTATTTTGCCACTTTATATGGTAATTCTGTCACATGTACATACATATTTATATTAATTGTAATTATTTAATAAAAAGCAACTAAAATAAATTTTCTTTTTTGTTGATTAAGTAGGAACTGACTAAAATTTTTTTGTTTATATTGCTTGTTAATGTTGTTACCACAGAAACCAATCAACAACTAAATACTTGATTCTCAATTTAATTTTTTTAGAATAAGTTAACAAGTTAGTTTAATCATTATGGTAATAATTTTGTTGCAGTTTACTTTTCAAATAGTTCAGTTGTTTCCAGTAAACAATACAAACATATCTACTTCTTATGAAAGTTTAAATAGTAATAACTCGATAATCATTACAACTTCTAATACTTTACACAATAGTTTTGTGTTTCCAATAAAAACAATAGGAAATACATTCAAAGTACTTAAATTAAAAAAGGGCGAGGTAGTAACATTTCCTACAAAAGGAAGACTTACCCAGAATTCAATGGCTTTTGTAAATCCAACAACATTAAAAATGTCTACAGATACAACTTACTTGTTTCAAAATTTTGGCAATAAAATAAACCCACTTGATGCAACAACTGCTATAAACATTACTAAGAAGCCTAAGTATGTATTTCCAACCAAAAAGTATAAAAGGTTTATGAAAACAAACAAATTAATTTGTTTGGCCCAATTCAGTGGCGTTGATTATAAAACAGAGCACTCCTTAAAACTAAAAAGTAATATTTGTCCCATAATCTTCTCCAGTGGTTTTCAAAGTAAAATCCCTACTCAAACTCCGTGTGTTGAACTTGACGAAGAACAAGCACTTCCAATGGATGTATTTGAATAGTTTTCTTTTAATCATTAATGTATTTAATTTGTAAATTAAAAAAATATTAAATTAAAATAAAAAATAAATATATTTCTAAAAAATATTTACTTACGTTTCTTACAATTGAAAATACAATTACAAAATTAAATTTTGTTTTATCTTATCAATTTTTTCATGTAATTTTATAGCCTATAATTAAATGTGTTATAATAACACATTCAGCACAGCGGCGATATTGGTGATCTCATCAAACTACTGTCTGTTTTCTCGTTAACTTCCACCTCTGACCTCAGTGGAATGCTATACGGGTTGCATAGCTTGTCGTAGCATCTAATTATCGTGCCCATTGTTTTCATCTCAATAATTTTATTTCTAACATATACAGGTTTATTGGGGACATAAAAACTGTGTATTAGACATTAAAATATTATTTTATTTATCAAGTCCCAATTAAAAAAAAAGAAATACAGATGATAAAATACTGTATGAGGAATAATAAAACAATAAAAAAGACAGAGAAAAAAAAAATTTCATAAAAATCAAAAGTACCTACTACTAAAATATACTACATACTAAAATTAACCACTGAAAGTTTAACTCGGAATGTTTGTTTCTGTTTGTGTCATGTGTTTCACAAAGCGATAGAGATCAATAATGTTAACCCAGGCATAGATAATGCATATGCCACGTCCCAAAATATTTATATCCAAGATTACCTGACATTTGTTTACTACAATCTTATGATGACACATTAGGTTTTCGGGTGTACAAGCATTTTGTCAAGGACTCATATTTACAATAGTCTGTTCCCACCTCGAGTTGGTTCATTCATTCTAATAGGACAGTAATCATTTATTCTTGCGTTAGTTCAGAAAGCTTAGTTTATTTTTATGATTTTTGTTTAACCCTTTGGACGCCAGCCGCTCTGTCAGCGGTACTAGCGAGAACCGCCAAGGCCTGTTTGAACGTTTTTGCACCGGTTTACATTTCGCTCTGTGCTTTCGTTAGTTTTTATGCAAATGTAATGATTTTTTTTGGTTTTATAGATAATTACGTGGGCTATCAACATTTAGTAATTAAAAAAGCGTTACTTGTACAACAACATTATTGATAAAGCAATAATGCCTAACAGAAAAAAAATTTATACAATTATTTTTTTTTTTTTTAATTTTTTTTTTTCCCTTATCTCTTTTCCCCTGACAGACTTATATAAACTATAATCACTCATATGCTCATGGAAACTATATATATATGAAGTTAATATATTACTATTGTAAGTAATTTTATCCACCATTAAGTGCAATAATTTTACCTTGAGTGATAAAGGTAAAATTATATTTATAAAATATATTATATATTTTACATCACTCAAGGTAAAATTATTGCACTTAATGGTGGATAAAATTACTTACAATAGTAATATATTAACTTCATAAAGTCAGTGCAACGGAAAAACAATGGATAACGTAAAATATCAAGACGAATATATATATATATATACTGATACTATTTTATCGGCGAAAAGCTTTGAATAAATATATTCATTAAAAGTATTCTTGTTTTTGAAATATTTTTAATTTATTAACCATATTACAAGAAAACATATCACCATATTTAATATATATATATATATATTACTATTGTAAATACTTTTATCCACCACTAAGTGCAATAATTTTACTTTGTGTATTGAGCCACCTTTCGGTCACTTGACCATTCAAGGATATATAGCTACAAAAAATGTAGCTATATATATATGAAGTTGATATATTACTATTGTAAATACTTTTATCTACCACTAAGTGCAATAATTTTACCTTGTGTAATGAGCCACCTTTCGGTCACTTGACCATTCAAGGATGGTCAAGTGACCGAAAGGTGCCTCATCACACAAGGTAAAATTATTGCACTTAGTGGTGAATAAAAGTATTTACAATAGTAATATATCAACTTCATAAAGTCAGTGCAACGGAAAAATATTGGACAACGTAAAATATCAATATATATATATATATATATATATATATATATATATATATATATATATATATAATATGTTTTCTTGTTTAATAATTTAAAACAACATAGGTTATTCCAATACAATATTACAATATTATAGGAATTTGAATATGAAATAAATAAATAAATAAATAAATAAATATTCTTGTATTTGAATAACCTATGTTGTTTAAAAAAAAATATATATATATATATATTTAAAACAACATAAGCTATTCAAATACAAGAATATTTATTAATTTATATCCGAAGCTTTTCGTTGGTAAACAGTACCAACATTATCAGGAATGAAAATTACAATAATGTAAGTTATAGGCATAAAACATATGTTAAATTAGAAACAGAATTGTTGCTAAATTTATACAAATTGCCAAATTTATTTTGTTGCTGTAACATTATAGACATTGAATATAGTATCAAATTTAGAATGTATTTGTATTTGTTGTTTTATTAATTTGTTATTATTATTGTATTTATATATTTTGAATGCTTCATATATATTCATTCTTAATCCCTTATTAATTTCTTTTATAAGTTTCATATTTTCAATATTTTGAAATTGGTGCTTATTATTAATACAATGATTTTCAAAATTTGATTTATATATTTCTGGATTAATATAGGCATTCAAATGTTCTTTATATCTTTCTTTTAATTTTTTCTAGGTTTGACCTATATAAGCTTTATTACAGTTTTTCCATTCTAATTTATAAACACCACCTTTTTCATGCATATTAATTGTTTTATTATTGTTATTTATTATTTTGTTATTAGTTTTGTATGCAATTTTGATATTTGTATTTTTAAAAAATTTGGTGATATTTTTTATTTCATAGCCTATAAATAAAAATGAAGTCCATATTGTATTATTATTATTATTGCAAATTAAATTATTATTTTGTTTATTAAAAATATTATAATTAAGTTTGTTTCAGTTTTCTGAACAGTTTTCTTTCTATAACCGTTTTCTAATGCAATTTGATAAATTATGTTTTTTTCTCATTTTATTTTCTTCATTCATGTGTATTTTATCCATTCTATATAATAAGTTATATAAAGCAGTCATTTTTTGATTATATAGATGATTAGAATTATTTGGTATAATTTGGTTTGTTAAAGTTGGTTTACGGTATATCATATATTCAAAATTTTCATTTTTTCTTATTATTGTTAAATCTAGAAAATTTATTTTATTATTTGTTTCAATTTCATTAGTAAATTTTATTATTAATTTTATTGATTTTATCCAAATAATTTGTTAAATTTATATTATTATTGTTTGATATATACATTCCATAACCCAATAACCACTTTTATCATATATTTTTATAACTTCATTTATTTTATTATCTAATTGTTGTAAAAATATTTCGGATAATATATTTGATAATATAAATTTTGTCATTGTATGAAAAATAATTTTCATTTAATATTATTTTGAGTGTATTTAAAATTTCTAATGTTAATTTTTATCTTTCTTATGTTCTAATTTAGATTTTATAATTTCAAGAGTTTCTTTTATAGATATGTTTGTATACATATTTTTTATATGTAATGATATTAACTTTACATTTTCATTAATTTTAATTGCATTTAGTTTTTCAATAAGATTAATAGAATTTATGATAGTATGATTATTATTTAGTTCTATTTTATCTTTAAGAATATTTACCATAATCTTTGATATTATATATATATATATATATATATATATATATATATATATATATATATATATATATATATAATGTTGTCCATTATATTTCCGTTTTTTGACTTTATAAAGTTATTATTCTGAATTCAGTGATTCGACGGAAAGGTGCCTCATCATAAAAGGTAAAAATTAATTGCACTTAGGTGTGGAACAATTGTTTACAATTAACAATAATAACTTTATATATATCCTACATACAAATGTATGTCAGGATTTTATAAACATTTGTGTAAATATAATAGCTCCCAACAAGTAATGAATTACATTGCATTAAATTGCTTACTTCATTAATACTAATTCTATGTCCAGTTTTTTTTGTAAAGTGTGGCCAGTTCCACAAACTGTAAAATTGTTCTCCAATTTTGGTAGTGATAAAAAAATAAAAGGGTTTAATCTCTTCGAACTTCATTTATACCCTTATTATCTATTGTTGAAGAAAAGTGTTATCAAGTTTTGTTGTGTGTTTAGCCCCATCTAGATACTTGAGGAACAGCCACATATTCTTGGATCTAACAGTGACAAACCGAGAAGTGCTCATGGTCAGGAAGAGAACGATCAGAAAAAATACTATGAAAACCCCAGACTTGTGTAATAACAAGAATTTTTTGTTGCTTTCAAAAGTCTTATATAAACAGTTTTTACATTTTAAATATCTTAAATTTTACTGGAAAACTATATACAGTAGTCTCGATAATTCGAGTTAGATGGGATTGAGACACCCCCTCAGATTACACGGAAACACATTCCGTTGCATCATAATACAATAATTAAGAATGAACAAAAATAAGTTTATAGAACTTTATTGATTACCGTACTTACATAAATTAATATTGTTTTGGAATACATTGTTCATCACGGTTGCTACTTTTTTTTGAAAAAGTTGTGTATCTTCTGCGTTTGCTTATCAGATCATTTTTGTGTTACAGTGTGCTGTAGACGTCTTAGCAGTAGCACACCTGTTGGCATGCCGTCTGTTCAATATAGCATAGTGTAGTTTACAAGGTGGTTGTTCCATCTCTGTGATTAATTTTCACTTCTTATAGTGTCTTCTTGTTCTGAATCTTCACCTTTATTCTCATCACTATCTTCAGTAGTTTTTTGTACCACTTCAATAATCGTAACATCTGTTACCTCAAATTTTATGCATCGGAATTTTAACAACCTGGAAGTTTCTTCTTAAGAAAAGTCAAATCTGTTTCTTCTTGTAAATCAATAACAGAGACAAAAGTTTCTTTATGACTGAGAATTTTATTTCATGAATTACTTGATGTTTCTTCTTCTATTTTGTTCCATGACTTGGGTATCCAGTGGCTACATTACTCCCTTAACTCTATTTAGAAAGCTTACTATGCTCTCTTCCCCTTCAGTCCCTCCCAAGAGAGATTGTAAAAGGTAACGTGTGTATTTTTTCAAAAATATTCCAGAACACACAGATAAAACGGCTGGATTAGGCTCGTAAAATATGCGAGAAGATATAAAGCATGGATATCATCAGAGCACAGTTTGTATTCATCGGGGTGGTACGGTAAAATAGTCTTCCAAAAATAATTCTTTGCTTTTAAAAACATTTCAGTTTTGAGCACAAACTCATTAAAAAAACTCTGAAATCGGAAATACTGACATGGAAATATTTTAAAACTCTGGCGGCTTTGCTGATTCATCCTGCGGTTTAGTCGACTCAAATTTAACGGAAGCTTGAATAATTGGGACTCGAAATTTCAAAACACTGCAGTATTACAGTTTAATCTGTTTAAAGGCAAATTCAAATAAATAAATTTATTTGTATCAGGCTTTTTTTGGTTAAATGATAAATCCAGAGGTAGGTGAATTATCAAATTTAGGTACCTGGAAGGAATCAATCTCAGCTAGATTGAGATACTGGCTGGTTAAACTTTAGATTTCAAAAGAAAGCAAATTTAATAATAGGTAAACCCAAAACAGAAGAGTCTGACCTTGGTCTGTGCCTGAGAAGACAATGGGTGAACCACGTTTCAGTTAAAGGACTTAATTTATCACACGTACTGTATAAAAAAGTTAAATATTTAAATTTTAGTATTACCCTCGCTTTATTAGGTTCTATTAATCTCTTATAATAACTAAAACAAAATTTAACTCTTATCTGAACAACTGTGGTCCGTAACGTAATAACACAAATTTTTTCTTTGTTAACATCAGTAGGAATATACTTTGTGTTATAAATATCTAAAGTGCAGATACATTTGCTTACTCCTTTCATTTTAACCAACATATGTTTCAGTTATAAGATATCCACTATGTCACTTTATTAATTATTGAACTGAAAACAAAATAAATCTTTTACAACGCAATTACAGTAATAGATAAATATATGTGATATAATCATGTCTGGTTTATATTGTTCACTTATATACAAAAGAAAAGTAATTATTAGAATTCATTTCAAATATCATTATGGATAATATTAATATGTTGTGTTTGTGTAATGTGTACTGAATTATTTTTACTGATGCTCAACAATAATACAAAATGTCACAAAAGCAAGATACATTAAACACCTGAGACTCGGAGATCCTAAAGTCCGATACTTTTAATGATCCAGAACCTCAGGGTGTAGGGTACAAAAATAAAAGTTAACAATCAGCTAAGTTCAAGACCTGTTGACAATGGCGAAGTTGATGTTTTTTGCCTTTTCCACTGATTTCAGTAAATGTCTATAATTTTTGTCTTGCAGCTGTGTACTAGTTAAATTGTTTTCTGTTGCAATATAATTTCCTTCTGAACATAACTACGTCCGAACACAAACAATTATTTGTTAAGTTTTGTATTAGAAATAAGATTTATTAACTGTTTACGACCTAGACAATAATATACCATCGATAGAAAAACGCAAAAGTTCCATGGCAGTGGACTTTATGCTGAATTTTACAGATGATGTTATATTGTTGCTGGCATTTCGTCACTTTTATTTCATATCTGAGCAATCCATTATATTTTGGCAGGTATTTGTAGAAAGGGAACCAAAGATAAACATTTATAGTTTATTTTTTAACCTGACTGGTCATTTATCAAGGGAAAACATTTAGAGTGGCTTGTTGTAATCATCTTGAATTCACTGATTAAACTATAAGTAATTATTGCGTAACTAGGTGAATACTTTAGAACTTACTTGCTGACGCGTTTCAAAACAATCATTTCATTTACAAAGCTGACACTACTGGTGGTAGTCGCACAACGCAAAGGTTGCGGGCATATGATTTATGAGTGTAGAAGGATTGAGTTAAGCTAGTTGTTTATTATATAATGGAAAAGAGTGTGGGATTCAAAGTGTATGTGATCGTTCAAGATATTTTTTGTTGTTGTGATGTTTGTATGTTTCATATTTTTCTGTAGTTGTTAGTCTTTTACTGTAGTTTAATATGCGGAGCATATTTAAGTTAGTATGAATGTTCGTGTATGTGTGTTCTGTGTTTTGCATATGAGTTGCATAGCTGGGTTTGGGATTAATGTTTTTTATGTCGATGTGTTCTTTGAAGCATGTGTTGAATGATCGACTGGTTTGGCCAATGTAGAAGCTGAGACAGTCAGTACATGTTATTTTGTATATACCGGATAGATTGTATTCGTCTGTTTGTTGTTGAAAAAGTTGTATGTGTTGTCTTAAATTTATCAGTGTTTTGTAACATATTTGGTAACTGAGTTTTTGAATGAGGAAGCAATTTTGTGTGTGTGTGTTTGTTGTGGTAAGTGGGGGATATGTATTTCTTGTTTTTTGTGTGGTTTGTCAGTGTGGCTGACATTAACAATATCATCAAACAGCTACACTGACAAACCCCAGTGCGGCTATTAAATAAAGAAATAATAATAATGTGAATAATTCATGATAAAATAATCAAGTCGGTCATAAAGAACATAAGGCAAACACTTTTGATTTGCAGATGTGTTAATTAAAATGAGAACACATGCTCCATAATCTGTCATTTTCAATAATTCTGCATGATCAAAGCCTCGAAGGATGCAGATTATTGGACAGTTAATGTGTTCCATTTCAGAAAATTAACATAGCACACACCTGTTTGATAAAATGATGATTAAAAAATGTTTGAAATGTTCTGACTGGTTTTAATAACATTTTTAAAAACAGCTCTAAACAAATTTAAATGTATCACACATTTATAAAAATAAAACAAAACAGTTTTTATAAAACAAAGACTATGTACAATATTATATTTCTCTGAACTCAATAAACAGATTTTTAAATCCAATATACTCTGTTACTTTTCTTTAAAAATGTTTCATTATTGGCAACAGAATAAGTTAAATCAATATCATTTTACCTTGAACTACTAGATTATACTTACACTCTTTAACAAAAAATTAAGGGCAGCTGTCCGCCCGTCCCTTAAAACAAAAGAATTTCCTACTGCCGTCACTTACAATGTAAAATTTGTCTATAGTCTATATGTGTCCCACTTGCCTTTTATTTAACGAGAGCAGCCATTTTGGAAGAAATGGGCCATTGTCAATTCTGGCCATAACTTGGTCCTATTGGTTGTTTCTTCTGTCCACCTAGTCTAAAAAAACCAAGAAGGGAAGTGTGGTTTGAACTGACAATGGGATTATCTCCCGAAACAGTTGTCTCATTAAATAAACAAAAAGTAATTCATAAGTAATAATTTAACAACCAACTTTATACTACTATATAAAGTAGTATATATAGTAGTAAATACTACTATATAGGCTAAAGTTACATATTGATAAATGTTAAAAAGTATAAATTAAATAAATTGACGCTAAATTAATTATAAAATTTTGAAGGAAATTCAAATAAGAAATACAAAATTTAAATTATTAATACTACATTTTAATAATTTTTTGATTGATAAATGTTTGCATTATAAATAAATAACATGTAAGAAATATTACTATCACAAATTTACACATAATCACTTAGCTAGCCTAAATACGTCATTAAAAAATTATCTACCTTTTAACTGAATAATTATTTAGCTTTTATAAACAATTTACATATGATAAAATAAAAGTTTTTGTAAAGATTATTCTTCATTCTTATGATAATGCTTGAGCAATGTATTGTAATCTTATATCATTTAAAATTTTTCATTGAACATGCATTAAAGCAGTAGTTTGTAATATAGCGTGTAAGCATACTTATTTCATAGGAACACATTTTTCTTTTGCTCAAATAAGCTATCTCACATTATTGTACATTCACAACACTTCATGGAAAAGTAAATGCAATCAACACAACGACTGTCTTGTCTTTCACAATTATTAACATCAACATAGTCAGTCGCATTTTCGACAAGTAAAACTTTCGGTTCTGAATCAGTTTTATCTTCACTATTCACAGCTTGCACAATAATTTCATCGACATTTTCATTGATCGTTCTTCTTCGTTCTCTTCCCAATGAATTTGTGAACTGAAAATCGGAACAAAAATTATACTATTTTATTTATTTTTCAACTCAGCTACTATTTACACTTAAATACTTGGATATATATTAATATGCAACACTTGCCTAAAGTAGCACTTACTTTTTTGTTTAATGAGGACAGCTGTTTGGCAGATAATTCTTAAAGTCAACTCAGATCAAAACAGCCACCCTCATTAACCCTTTTGATCCCAACATCAGATTTTTCGGACGTTCACAAAAATATTTTTTTATAATATAATATAATCTATATGTTTGAGTATAGTTTTCTGCCATCCCTAACATTTCAATAGTCTCCTCTGTTGTCACGTTTTGGAGTAACTCCATTTTCAAAACTTGAATCATACTGTTCGCCCAAACTTTGAGTTTGTCTTTATATACCGTTAACACGCCCCCATCACTTCCAGACCTCGCTTGCTATTGGTGCAACCCTACTCTTGCTTCTTGCATCCAACTACTTAATAATTTTAAACTTTTAAATATAATATTCTACAGTGTATTTATTTGCATGTTTATTACCTTTTTTTTTTATAAATTTCAAAATTTTCTAAAATATTGCAAAGCAACATACATAGGACAAACAGGACAAAAATTTTAAACCAGATATAAAGAGCATATAAGGTTGTTTAAGTAAGAGAAAAATTATTCGAATTATGCTACTCATTTGTTTAAAGAGGGCCATAGACCGCAAAAAATGAAAAATACATTGAAAATTTTACATTATGTTAATAAAGGAAATGTTTAAATATTTTAGAAATTTACAAAGCTAAGTTAAAAAAGGAAAATGTAATAAACGAGCAAATAAATACACAGTCAAAAGTTACGTTTAAAAGTTTACAATTATTAAGTAGTTGAATGCAAGAAGCAAAAGTAAGCATGCACCAGTAGGAAGCAAGATCTGGAAGTAGTAGGGGCATGGCTGCTAACGGTATATAAAGACAAACTCAAAATTTTGGCAAACAGTAAGATTTAAGTTTTGAAAATAGAGTTACTCCAAAACCTGTCAACTGAGGAGAATATTGAAACATTAGGAATGGCAGAAAACTGTACTCAAACATATTCCTAACAGAAATGAAGATGAGTTTATTAATAATTATAATATAGTAGGTAAAATAATTCTTGTGTATATTAAAGCATTTGTAAGGAACTCGTTTACAAAGTTATAGTACTTAAAAGCACTTCTAGTTTGATTTAGCATCTCTGTTTTAGTTCAAACTTGATGACTGTAGCCAAGTGCCACGTCAGCTATTATTGTTACGAGTAGTGAATGAATGATTTGTTTGTTATTCACAAAATTGTTGTTAAGTTGATCTTTTTGTTTGTATTAGTTTATGTTAGTACATATAGCATAAAAACCTTTTTTTCTGATAATAAGACAATATAAAAACATTTGATTAGAGCTAAAATAGAATTATTCATGTTTATTTTGTAATTTTTATTGTTACGCAATTAATTTAGTTTATTTTTATGGGTTATAATGTATTTTTCGCAATGTTGTGTTGTGGAACTAAATGTGCACTAAAAGTGCACTTTTTAGTTATAAACCTACGTCTTCATTGTTGACCCTAAGTGAAAATTTGGGAAAAACTAATTTTTATGTGTACAAAGACAAGATGCTTTTATTTAGGAACTGATTTTTAACTTTGCATACTTTATATAAAATGGAAACAGAAAAGTTTGCAAAAATGTTTTTTAGTAACATTTTTCTCATATTTTTTGCATGTTTATTATAATTCTAGGTACGTGTATGTTATAGTAGAGTCTTTGAGAAGTAAATTTAAAAATTAATCATGAAAATCCATTGATAAATAAAAATTTGGTGTAAGTTTTGTCAAACATTTTCAATAAATCATGGCCGGGAGTGAAGCATCAGATTCGCATGGAAAAAGTCCCAGAATCAAAAAGGTTAAACAAAAAAGTAAAAGGTACTACTTATTAACATATAAATGTTGAAGTACAAAACACACAGACTAGTTTACGTACTAACCTAACAATACAGAGTAGATATTTACCCAATGTCAAGTTTAGAAACAAGCGGGTATTAAAAATATTTATAAAAATGCATTAACTTTGTAATTATTGTTGAAACAAAATAAACTATGTACCAGCATAAAGGGGATCAAATGAGATTTCATAAAATATAGTACTTAGATAAGTAAAACAATTCAGAAAAAACTATGTAATTGTTTAAAAATGTAACAAAAATTGTGACAGTTTTAATAGTTCCTTTTATTTGTTTACACCTATAGTTCACTTGTTAATATAGTTACATTAATATAGAACCTATTGAAAATAAATTTAAAAAATTACTATTCGTAAAGCATTGTACTACAGGGCTACAAAATATAGCTTGGAAGTAATGTTCAATCCATCTTCTGATGGAATTCTTAGAAAGTATATCAGTGAATGGGGTGATAAACATTACTAATAGTAACACAGAAGACATGTGGACAATTTGTACTGATGCTTAATACAGAACAATCCAAATAAATAATTATAAGTAAGAAAAATAATGTACAGGAACAACACAACAAAATTGAAGTTGTTTGATGTAATCATCTTGAATTTACTCATTAAACTAATTTTAAAAATACTTGACTAAGTGAATACGTAATTGCAATTAAGTATTCACTTAGTTAAGTATTTTTAAAATTTGCAACAAAATTGATAATATAGGAGGGGTAGAGAAAATGGACTAACATTACTTGCCATAAGCATAAATATAAAATTAAATGCAGCTGTTAAAGTCAAGTCAATAGAACAAGCAAGGCAAATGAAAATATCTATTTTAATTATGATCTGACGATCAACTTACACATAAGAATGGTGGGTTGCTATATTTTACCAATTTTTTTATAAGAAATAAATTGTGGATGGTCAGTAACACCATGCTAACTTTATAAAGAAGTCTTAGGCTATGTATACATGAAAGCTTTGTAACACGCATGTTAAAGTACTACAGAACAAATGTCTGTAGACATGCAATGGGCGCATCCACATTCAACTGGAAGCACGTCGTAATGTTTGTCTTAGAGTTTAGTCGTGGAACGAGCGTTAGTTCCCAAGGCTACGTACATGAGAGTGTTGTATCATGATTTACAGCGCGCATTACAACACTCTCATGTGTACATAGCCTTAGAAGGTGAATGAAAGAATGCTAATGAGTAGTTAGGTAGGAAAAAATAGGAATGAGGAGATTCTTAAATAAGTGAACAGATCAATTAATGGTAAAACCTTTTGATCTGAAATACTTTAGTTTCATCATAGGGTATCCAGAAAAATAATTCAAATATAATTAAATCCTGGTTGGGAAATTTAAGGTTCTTCTTTGCAAAAGAAACTTCTTTGTATGAGTTGTTGTTGACAAAACAATTATAATGAACATGGCAGCCTAAAAGATATCCGATGATCATTTACAGTCTTAGAACTAGAAAAAGAAATCAACTTTGTAGAAATTTACCTCTACTGAGAGAGGTCGTGTAGGAGTTACATTAGGCGTAGATTCAGGTGTATTAATTTCGGCAACCGTGCAGTTGGCCTCGGGAGGAGGCGAGTTATCGAGAAGAGGCTCAGGTTCGGTCATCACTGAATCACACTGTACTGCTCTGTCTGTTGTCTTATTGCGAGACCTAAGTGTGAAGGGTGATTCAGTTCGAATTGGAGGACCGCCATCCCCAGACACCATTAACCTGTAACCAAAATCAAATTGTTCAATTTATAAAACTTTTTCACAATGATAGAAGACTTTTATTTTGTTATTAGAAATGTGATGTAAATAAATCATATCTTGTAAGCAAAGAAAAGTAAATATATAAATCCTAATATCTGATGGAGAAGGCTTCATAATGAACTGAATTATAATATTTTGCTTAATAAATATCATGTGTGTTGTTAAAAAAATCCACATTTAGATACAGCAAGATTACTTTCAAAAGTGAGGTTATTTTATTTGCAAAACATTTTTTGTCACAGAATATATTGAAGTGACAGATTCAAGTAAGCTATGGCAAATGGAGAGAAAATACTAGAGCAATGTAAGCCACTAAATAGGAACATTCACCCTGGTGTGATTATTCCTAAAGCAGAAATCATTAAATATCAAATCTTGTTAATGACAAGCTGGTTGTTAATTACTTATTACACTTTTGCTATTACTTGCGACCAGACTTTTTGTTAACTAAAGGTTGTTAAAATGTTAACTTACACTTGGAAGAAACGTTTTCGTCTTACGCTTTACGGAGGCTGAAGAAGTCGTAAGATGAAAACGTTTCCTCCAAGTGTAAGTTAACAATTTCACAAGCTTTAGTTAACAAAAAGTCAAGCTTGTAATAGGAAAAGTGTAGTTCAGAAATCATTATTGCGATCAAGTCTGATTTTATTAGCAATGGTTATATCAGACAAACACTTGCAGGAACATATGATGTAGTTTTTTCTTTTTCTCATGTATACTATCACTTTTAAATATATAAATATATATTTTAAGTCTGAATAAAGCTGTAAAAATTGTTAACATTGTCGTGATTTGTTTCACATAGGTTTCATCACAATTGGTTCAAGCAATAAGAAAATGCCAAAATTACAAAGATTGTACAGTCAAAAAAAAAGCAAGGAAAGTTTGTTTAGCTATGAGATGTTGTTATGTCGTTCAAGTATGGCCATTACACACTCTTTGCTTGTAGTCTTGCATTTTTTTTTCACTTTCATGTGACATAAACTAAAGACAAAATTTTTAGTGGGGTATAGCCTTAAAAATGAAAGAAAATTTTAATATCTTCATATACTACAATAAAAATATTGGAAAAACCCAATTACAAAAAAATATTCAAAATTAACTAGTACAGTATTACAAGTTTCTTAAGATTAAACCCTTTTCAATAACCATGTCAGAGGGTTTTATTACAAAATTACAATCTAGAGTACAATAAATTACAAACTAGACCGACACCAACTGTTGCCGCCAGTCTAGTTTGTAATTGTGCTCTTGATATGATATATTTTCATGTACATACTTTTCATCACATGATTTAGTTGATACTGTTTTAGATATTTCACTAACACTGGTTTTTTCTAACACTATCACATTTATCAATAAATACATATGCATACATCAACACTATCAATCATGTGATAGTAATATATCTCTATAAACCATTTGAAAAACATTATGGATCTAATCGAAAAGTTTTTAACGAAATAGTACAGTAAACAAATTCAGATAATCATTGCTTAAAATTTGATATTATATGATAGCATTTTCACTTGGGTTACTAGTTCTTCACATATATTAGTCTGAGTTGACAATGGGAGACTTCTCCCTCAATAATAAAAAAGTAAGAACTACTACAGACAAGTGTAACATACTAATGCCCAAGTATTTTTAGTTACAATGTTAAATAAATAATCAAAAGTAGAAGAAAACGTCTAGGGATCCAGAACTTCTTAGAGGAAGGGGCTGTTCCTGAAAAGTTTTTAAAAAAGAGAAACAACAGAATTTGTCACCTTTTCTCCCCATGGGTGGACTTGTTAGCAATAAAGATATGACAGTGCACACACTGTCACCATCCAACTTTCCCTCCAAGAAAAAGAACTATCATGGCTAGATATATTTTTTTATAATAATTATACTCTTCAAAACTTTTTAAAAAATTATGTTAATTTCATAACATTCAGCTAGCACATGATGAAACTAATTCTCATAAACGAAATAATCATTTCAGTGTTGTTGATTAAGTTGATGTATCAAGTACTCATTGGTTTAACCAACTGTTCTTGGAGTGTGAGCTATGAACTCAACTCTTCCCAGTAGACTGTCTTCTTCATTGATGTAATAACTAATTTGTACATTTAAAAGCATCATAAGCTCAAAAATGTATCTGTGAGCTACTTATTTGTAAATTTATTTTTAAATTACTTACTACTTACTAGTCAACGCCCACCCTTGGCTGTTGAGCCATTTGGTGACGCGCTGACCAGTATAGTAGAACCAATGGGTCATCATCATCATCTCCGGAATGGTCGAGCGTGCTGCACTTCATCAGATGATCCGCATCCATCGTATCGTATCTACAGAGAGGGCATTCCGGTGTTGGGAGCACACCGATGCGGGGGTGATGTTGTTTTGGGAGGTGATGTTGATCGCCTGCTCGTGGTGCCCCCTGCGTAATCTAAACGATCAACCAAAGGTTCGCCTCTAAACACGCTGATCAGAATGACTATTTTTAAATTGTAAATGTATTTTCAAGCGCATTCACTGTATTGGGGTGGGTGAGTTCCGTGTTTATATACTTTAAAGGGATAGTTGGTCGAGATTTGAAAAACAAGATTTTTTACTTGTCCAGATAGGATGCAGGAAATTATAAAGTATTCAATCCATGAATAATTAGAGTAGAAATACCTTTGAAGCAGCGCCGGCCTTAGGATTTAGCATGGGCTAGATTGGTAAAGGTAAAGAAATTTAATTAGTAAACACTTGTAAATATTTACAAGTGTTTAGTGAAAACTAGTAGCTAACGTGAAGATGGAATCAACAAATATTATAATCTAATTAGGTTTACCAATAGTAAAACATATATCCAACTGCACAAATTTTAGTAAATACTTAGTTTTAAACTTCGTTTTAAAAATTTTATATTCAGTTGGAAAACTTAAGTACAAAAAAAAATTAATAGACATGACTAAGTTACAAATAAAACCAGTTTTTTTTCTCATACCAGAGAGAAAGTATCAGTTTTTCACTCACCGGTGAAAATGAAAGAAATACACTTTTTCTTGGCCATGAGGAAAATAATATACGCTACTTTGGAGGAAAAGTAAAGACGGCTGAAGTTTATCTCTGAAAAAGTTATTTTTGGCACGATTAAAAACGTATAAAAATACATAAATCGTATAAAAAGCACAATTTTTTTACATCACTCAAAAACAAACGCATTTTTATCATTTTATAACGAGATTAAGTACATTCTAAAGTACCAAAGATCTATTATACTCAAATTGCGTATATTATTCATTTTATACTTTTTTGAGGAAATAGAAAATACATAACCTTTTTATCATACCTAATCTCTATTGCATATACATTTCCACTTAATTTTTGCTTATAATTATGAAAAACTCTCAGCGCCGCTAAACAGCCTTCCTCCCCTCAAGGCCAGTACTGCTTTTAAGAGTTAAGTCCTTGTATATTATGAGTCAAAGTTCGTCACAATCAATGCTGAACAAATGGTTGGTTAAAGGTATGATTTATGCCTTATGATTAAGCTATGATTTATCATATATGTGTGTGTGTGTATATATATATATATATAGAATATCAAATGTGTTTTCCTGTTAGAATATTCTCAAGATCAAATAATATACACAAATACAGGAATATTTAATTTATTGAACAATAAACTCAAAGCTTTTCGTTGGCTTACATTACCAACATCTTCAGGAGTTACAATATTAAGAATGATAAACAAAACTGTTTATCATTCTTAATATTGTAACTCCTGAAGATGTTGGTAATGTAAGCCAACGAAAAGCTTTGAGTTTATTGTTCAATAAATTAAATATTCCTGTATTTGTGTATATTATTTGATCTTGAGAATATATATATATATATATATATATATATATATATATATATATATATATATATATATATATATATATATATATATACATATTTCTTTTGTGGTTCCGTGTTTACTTTCTTCAGAGTCACTGAGCCGAGGCATTTCGAGCGCTGAGCTCTCAGGCTGCCGTCCGACTAACCCTAATTCCTTTTGAACCGTCCTTGCACCGCTTGGCTTGGTCGGTAATAACCTATTGTGTACTTTAAAATAAAAGCCTATTTTATTTATACGCAAATATATAGTCTCGTGTTGTAGTCTCGTTGAAAGGAGAATACAAAATAAAGAAAATGGTACCAAACAAGACAGAATTTTATCAAGAAATCACCTTAGTACAGTCGAACTCTAATTATCCAAACTGTCACCGATTATCCGATTCGCTTTAAGATTTTCAAGAGAAAATAAAACGGAAACAGTGATTTGCAAAATAATAATTCTGTCTAGATATGCTATTGGTTTTTCTCCGCAAAGCTAAGCAGCCTCAATGCAAACATTATTTGGATGGTGATTCATCGCCTTAGTGCAGATATGTATTGTAGGGTGTCGTCCCGGCTCGACTGTCACTATTTGTTTTGATTAGTCTGTCTTTGCATCATTCTGTTGTTTTGTTTGTGCGTTTCGTTGTCCGCCATGGCTGTTAGAAGGAAACGAGTTGTCTTATCGTTAACGGATAAACTAGTTATATACGTCAGATAAAGGAGTTACGGGTAAACAGTTGGCTGAGATGTAGGGCTACAGTGTTTGACAATCAACGATTTCAGTCATTAAAAGAGCAAACCTGTGCTTTTAAACTTCGTGTCAGTTCTTGAAAATGAAGATGAAAGTTCTTCGAAAGGAAATCAATGAAGGCAGCAAAACGGCAAAAATTAGAAAATTAATTTCTCAAGTGATTTTTGCAACAAGAAACTCAATTTTGGCTCCGATTCTTTGTGAGAAAGCCAAGATCTTATCTCAGAAGCTTAAACAAATATATAAAAATATATAATTTTTTTCTTTATTTTTTTTCGGAAAAATCCAATTATCCTAATTTTACTACATCCGAATGGAACCCGATCACTCGGATGGATGAAGTTTTACTGTATAAGGTTTGATATAATAATAACAATGTATAGTATTATGTATTCATTTTATAATATAATTAATATATTTATTTACATAAATATCTTGATTTACATAAATTATCTACACAGTTGATTTCTTGATAAAAATGTTTCGTTTTCGGTGTCATTTTCTTTGCTTTATTTCCCTTTTAATGAGAGTAGAATTTTATTTATATTTTTGCAAATAAAGTTTTCATTTTGAAGTTCATAATGGGCGCCTTTTTGTCGGGCCAAGCCAGTTGATACGGGATATAAGAATCGGTCGGCCGGCAACCTGGGGGCACAGCGCAGTTGCGAAACTTTACAGACTGAAAAGTGTACCAGACTGGTATCGTGGCTGCGGAGGGAAGTACCCAAATATTGGCAACTTGTGAAAAATAAAATAATAAACTCATATTCACAATCACTCCTTAAGCCTCCTTTTTCAACAAGATAAATGTTTATTTGTAGTGTAAAAATACGAAGCGAACAATGTGCAAAAGGAATGGCTTTCGGTTTCGCCTCGAAGGTCCCGCACGAAAACAATCTTTACCAAAACAGTGTAGAAGAACAGGCGTTGATCATGAAATACCGAACTCGAAGCATTTCGTAAAATGGTCACACAAAACTTTCCGCGAAAACGTACCACTCAAGCAAATCTGAACAAAGTAGAACAAAGGTGCATTATACGAGTAAAATCTTTTCAAGGGCGTTGGTTTCAGGAAGAATGTGTTACCGAGGGTCAAGATAAAAATTTCTCCCCTCGAATTGGTCTTTTTGCATTGATTTAATTAAAATTTAGTTACTCTATGAAAATCAAGATTTTTTAAAATTAGTCTTGAAAACAAATTCTTAGCTCATTAATGTGTGTTTAAAAAAATTACATAAGGGCATTTCAGGAGATGTATCAACTTTGAGTTAACAGTGACAAATATCCTCTGAAACAGGAACCCTTATTTAACAAAACTAGTGCTGCTAAAGGCAAGTGTAAAGAGTCCACAAGTGCTTAACTGTAAAGAAGTAAGTAGCACAAGTTGAAGATGGGGGCAAATAAAAAACAATTATTTTTATTATTTTAAAATATATCTAATATTAACCGAAATATTTTGTATATGTATTTAACAGGCGAGTTGCTGGAACGTCGATTTATTAATATCTTCCTAAAGTTTTGCCAAGCACGTCATTAACTTCATAGGCTAAGCCAATATTCCTAGGCTTGTGTTAATTTTCACACCCTTTTAAAGTTTGCAACGACCAACGTAAAAAGTGTTCTAGCAATGGGTAATGTAATTCTACAGTTTAAATTGCGTCATTGTAGTAAAATAGACTTTACTATGGACGTATTTAAATTACCTTTAGGCGAGGGTGGCCCCGTGCTATACTACCCATACGTCGCAATAGACTTTACCAATACAGCATTAAAGGCCTACTGCACTATGCGATCCTCCTACTCATACCTGTCGTTCCCAATAAGCCCTAGAACCAGTAGTTCCTCAATAACATCACCCTCCCGCAGTATGAGATGCTCCTCTACCTGTCGTTCCCAATAAGCCCTGGAACCAGTAGTTCCTCAATAACATCACCCTCCCGCAGTATGAGATGCTCCTCTACCTGTCGTTCCCAATAAGCCCTCGAACCAGTAGTTCCTCAATAACATCTCCAGCGCCTCTCCACAGTATAAGATGCTCCTCTGACTGTCATTCCCAATAAGCCCTGGAACCAGTAGTTCCTCAATAACATCACCCTCCCGCAGTATGAGATGCTCCTCTACCTGTCGTTCCCAATAAGCCCTCGAACCAGTAGTTCCTCAATAACATCTCCAGCGCCTCTCCACAGTATAAGATGCTCCTCTACCTGTCGTTCCCAATAAGCCCTCGAACCAGTAGTTCCTCAATAACATCTCCAGCGCCTCTCCACAGTATAAGATGCTCCTCTGACTGTCATTCCCAATAAGCCCTGGAACCAGTAGTTCCTCAATAACATCACCCTCCCGCAGTATGAGATGCTCCTCTACCTGTCGTTCCCAATAAGCCCTCGAACCAGTAGTTCCTCAATAACATCTCCAGCGCCTCTCCACAGTATAAGATGCTCCTCTACCTGTCGTTCCCAATAAGCCCTCGAACCAGTAGTTCCTCAATAACATCTCCAGCGCCTCTCCACAGTATAAGATGCTCCTCTGACTGTCATTCCCAATAAGCCCTGGAACCAGTAGTTCCTCAATAACATCACCCTCCCGCAGTATGAGATGCTCCTCTACCTGTCGTTCCCAATAAGCCCTCGAACCAGTAGTTCCTCAATAACATCTCCAGCGCCTCTCCACAGTATAAGATGCTCCTCTGACTGTCATTCCCAATAAGCCCTGGAACCAGTAGTTCCTCAATAACATCTCTGGTGCCCCTCCACAGTATGAGATGCTCCTCTACCTGTCGTTCCCAATAAGCCCTCGAACCAGTAGTTCCTCAATAACATCTCCAGCGCCTCTCCACAGTATAAGATGCTCCTCTGACTGTCATTCCCAATAAGCCCTGGAACCAGTAGTTCCTCAATAACATCACCCTCCCGCAGTATGAGATGCTCCTCTACCTGTCGTTCCCAATAAGCCCTCGAACCAGTAGTTCCTCAATAACATCTCCAGCGCCTCTCCACAGTATAAGATGCTCCTCTGACTGTCATTCCCAATAAGCCCTGGAACCAGTAGTTCCTCAATAACATCTCTGGTGCCCCTCCACAGTATGAGATGCTCCTCTACCTGTCGTTCCCAATAAGCCCTGGAACCAGTAGTTCCTCAATAACATCACCCTCCCGCAGTATGAGATGCTCCTCTGACTGTCATTCCCAATAAGCCCTGGAACCAGTAGTTCCTCAATAACATCACCCTCCCGCAGTATGAGATGCTCCTCTACCTGTCGTTCCCAATAAGCCCTCGAACCAGTAGTTCCTCAATAACATCTCCAGCGCCTCTCCACAGTATAAGATGCTCCTCTGACTGTCATTCCCAATAAGCCCTGGAACCAGTAGTTCCTCAATAACATCTCTGGTGCCCCTCCACAGTATGAGATGCTCCTCTACCTGTCGTTCCCAATAAGCCCTGGAACCAGTAGTTCCTCAATAACATCACCCTCCCGCAGTATGAGATGCTCCTCTACCTGTCGTTCCCAATAAGTCCTGGAACCAGTAGTTCCTCAATAACATCACCCTCCCGCAGTATGAGATGCTCCTCTACCTGTCGTTCCCAATAAGCCCTGGAACCAGTAGTTCCTCAATAACATCTCTGGTGCCCCTCCACAGTATGAGATGCTCCTCTACCTGTCGTTCCCAATAAGCCCTGGAACCAGTAGTTCCTCAATAACATCACCCTCCCGCAGTATGAGATGCTCCTCTACCTGTCGTTCCCAATAAGTCCTGGAACCAGTAGTTCCTCAATAACATCTCTGGTGCCCCTCCACAGTATGAGATGCTCCTCTACCTGTCGTTCCCAATAAGCCCTGGAACCAGTAGTTCCTCAATAACATCTCTGGTGCCCCTCCACAGTATGAGATGCTCCTCTACCTGTCGTTCCCAATAAGCCCTGGAACCAGTAGTTCCTCAATAACATCACCCTCCCGCAGTATGAGATGCTCCTCTACCTGTCGTTCCCAATAAGTCCTGGAACCAGTAGTTCCTCAATAACATCACCCTCCCGCAGTATAAGATGCTCCTCTGACTGTCATTCCCAATAAGCCCTGGAACCAGTAGTTCCTCAATAACATCTCTGGTGCCCCTCCACAGTATGAGATGCTCCTCTACCTGTCGTTCCCAATAAGTCCTGGAACCAGTAGTTCCTCAATAACATCACCCTCCCGCAGTATGAGATGCTCCTCTACCTGTCGTTCCCAATAAGTCCTGGAACCAGTAGTTCCTCAATAACATCACCCTCCCGCAGTATGAGATGCTCCTCTACCTGTCGTTCCCAATAAGCCCTGGAACCAGTAGTTCCTCAATAACATCTACAGCGCCTCTCCACAGTATAAGATGCTCCTCTACCTGTCGTTCCCAATAAGTCCTGGAACCAGTAGTTCCTCAATAACATCACCCTCCCGCAGTATAAGATGCTCCTCTGACTGTCATTCCCAATAAGCCCTGGAACCAGTAGTTCCTCAATAACATCTCTGGTGCCCCTCCACAGTATGAGATGCTCCTCTACCTGTCATTCCCAATAAGCCCTGGAACCAGTAGTTCCTCAATAACATCTCCAGCGCCCCTCCACAGTATGAGATGCTCCTCTACCTGTTGTTCCCAATAAGCCCTGGAGCCAGTAGTTACTCAATAACATCTCCAGCGTCCCCCTTCCAAAGCACGAGATGCTCCCCTACCTCTAATAATTTCTGAATATATTCAGGAACCCTTAATATAATCTTGGCTTTCACTCGGTGAGGTCAGTTTTTAGAAATTATTGCCGGAAGCAGAGTAGCACCAATACAGAGACCTTACAGATCTCTCGGCTTTAACACGGTGAGGGTCGGAAGCAGAGTAGCACCAATACAGAGACCTTTCAGATCTCTCGGCTTTCACACGGTGAGGGTCGGAAGCAGAGTAGCACCAATACAGAGACCTTACAGATCTCTCGGCTTTCACACGGTGAGGATCGGAAGCAGAGTAGCACCAATACAGAGACCTTACAGATCTCTCGGCTTTCACACGGTGAGGATCGGAAGCAGAGTAGCACCAATACAGAGACCTTACAGATCTCTCGGCTTTCACACGGTGAGGATCGGAAGCAGAGTAGCACCAATACAGAGACCTTTCAGATCTCTCGGCTTTCACACGGTGAGGGTCGGAAGCAGAGTAGCACCAATACAGAGACCTTACAGATCTCTCGGCTTTCACACGGTGAGGATCGGAAGCAGAGTAGCACCAATACAGAGACCTTACAGATCTCTCGGCTTTCACACGGTAAGGTCCGGAAGCAGAGTAACACCAATACAGAGACCTTACAGATCTCTCGGCTTTCACACGGTAAGGTCCGGAAGCAGAGTAGCACCAATACAGAGACCTTACAGATCTCTGTTAGAACTTTTTTGTGAACATAATTAAGCCCTAAAATTATTTCATATTTAGAAATTATTTTTGTACTCAAAATTTATAAAGGTAGGTTTCTGGAATAATGGTCTATCCTTCACCAGTTACGTTTGAATTTACAGTTGAAAACAACGGATTTGGTGAATCAGGACGAAATTTGTTATTAAATTTATTTTCACATGCTTAATGATTTTGTTCATGCGCCCCATTGCGTGCCCTTGACCTGGTCCCTCACTGTGGGGTGCAGAGGTGTTATCTAAGACGCCGGTTCTTCTTAATTGACCTTTAACGTAGCAGACCGATAAAAAATAGGAGTTCAATTGCTGTTTTTTTTCAGATAGAGGTTATCTGGAATAGCATTCTTGTATGCAACTTCGTTCAAAATATTCGCTTCAGTTTAGACCTCGTTCTAATTACCTTCTTTTACAATACTTTTAAATATTATATAATAACCTCAGCTTTTGGAGGGACAGTTGCAATGGTTTTAGGTGACATAATATTTACGTGTGGCAGACTTTTTATTTGTAAATGTAAGATTTGTATTTGCGGTTATGTGAGAATGTACTTACCATATTTATAAAGTACTAACTGTACGCTGCACACAGCCACTGTGGTTGCCTGGATGAGAAATGAGGAGCAAAACACAGCATACGTTTCATAGTAGTTGAATTTTGCAATTCTTCAGAGGCTAAGCCAATACAGAGCTGAAGTAATATTTTTTTATCAAACCCTTGTCATAATCCATCTGATAACAAATGTTTGGCCAGTTCTTCCTGGCCCATCCAAGAGCAAGTCCCCCCCCCCAAGCAACTCCATCATTTATCATTTGAATTATGCGATCATAAATGCCCTTATGTTCACGCGATAATTTGGAAATGCTTGATTGGACATATGACGGGATCACCGGTGTTGCACCTCTGTTCACGACGCTAATCCGCATTAAAGAAAGGAATCGCAGCTTGGATGGGTGCTGCGAGATCACCGGTGTTGCACCTCTGTTCACGACGCTAATCCGCATTAAAGAAAGGAATCGCAGCTCGGATGGGTGCTGCGAGATCACCGGTGTTGCACCTCAGTTCACGGCGTTAATCCACATTAAACAAATAGTCGCAGCTTGGATGGGTGCTGCGAGATCACCTGTGTTGCACCTCTGTTCACGGCGCTAATCCACATTAAACAAAACAGCCGCAGCTCGGATGGGTGCTGCGAGATCACCTGTGTTGCACCTCTGTTCACGGCGCTAATCCACATTAAACAAAACAGCCGCAGCTCGGATGGGGGTGCTGCGAGATCACCGGTGTTGCACCTCTGTTCACGGCGCTAATCCGCATTAAACAAAGCAGTCACAGCTCGGATGGGTGTTGCACCTCTGTTCACGGCGCTAATCCACATTAAACAAAACAGCCGCAGCTCGGATGGGTGCTGCGACATCACCGGTGTTACACCTCTGTTCACGGCGCTAATCCACATTAAACAAAGCAGTCACAGCTCGGATGGGTGCTAGCATTTCCAAATCAACGCTACTTACGATTTGGCGAACGACGGAGCTTAATCACGACATGATCACACAAAGGTACCTCGATTAAGGCGAATATTTAATCCAGATTGCATAATAATCTGAATGGGATGGAAGTGGATACGTTTGCTTTTGTTAATAAACAATATAAATGGGAACAGGTAGCATGTGACTGTGGCTGTGGTTAGCTAGAATGGCGAGTGATCCCCTCGCTTGTGGCAGATGGTGTGGTTGCTGGTACACTACTGGCCGTTACGGTAGATTTTTCTTGAGGCGGGTATGTTACTGACGCGAAAAATACATAAAAACAATCTTTGAAGCGGGTTGTATGTCGTGTTAAAATTTGAGTTCAATCGCTGCAAGATGTTTTTGAGGTTTTGTAGCGTACACAAACTAATATAAAATTTTTTGAATATAAGGATGACTCCCTAGATATCAAGTAAACAGATTTATTCGTGAGTCAGACTTGAAACGCACGAAACATTATAACGCTGATCTTGCCCTCCAAATTGGTCAAATGCTACACTGAATATGAAACCGGTTTGGTTACAAGAATAAGGATATTCGATTATTTACCTAGTTTTAAACCTAATTTTCGGTTTAACATAATATTTGATTATGTTTTTATGCAATTAAAACGTAATTTTAAAAGTTTTAGTGTAATATTTGTGTGTGATATAGCGCAAGCTACTGAACACCCGCAAACGGGTCATTTAAAATTATGTTAGAGATATTTTGAACATCATTGGTCAGACTTCAAATAAATAGACTATTTACTAACTAACAAATAAATTATAATTTCTCAGCTTCTAAGGGTATTATCTGTATAAGCCAGGCGATATCTTCGTGAAACTTTAAGTTATACGTTTAATTCTTTTAAATGAAAAGCTGTTGATTTGCTAGTCAAGTGTATATATGTATATATGTATATATATATATATATATATATATATATATATATATATATATATATATATATACATATATATATATATATATATATATATATATATATGTATATATATATATATATACATATATATATGTATATATATATATATATATATATATATATATATATATATATATATATATATATATATATACATATTTATTTTACTGGAGACGTTTCGAAAATTGGTTAATTTCCATCATCAGGCTATAGAACCAGGTAGGCAGTAAAAAATGCAGCTGTAAGAAGCAAGATAGAATGACACATACAACTGCAAAGCCTGGTAATATGCTATTCGTCTCTATAAATCAACCTAACAACCTTAACTCTGTTTAGGAAAAATGTTCTAAAACATATGTTTCTTGAATTACAAACTGCCATTTTCTACTGCCTACTTCAAACCCTTGCTTATGAAAATGAACCAATTTCCGAAACGTCGCCAATGGAATAAAATATATGTATTTGACTCGCAAATCAAGCGCTATTTTATTAACCTTATATTGCTGCGATTGTAAACATTGCTTATTTTTTTTATAACCAAACATATCTTAACCGAATACTTAACTTAGTAGCTATATTTTCATGTAGCAGAATGTGTGTCTCCCTGAGGTCATGGTTCTATAACAACTAAACGTCAATATTCACCACTATTTATGGTTTGTAATATTTAAACCATGGTTAGAGATATTTAAACAATAAGTTTCATGGTTTGTAATACTTAAACAATAAGTTTCAGGGTTTGGGATATTGAAATTATAAGTTTCATGGTTTGGGATGTTTAAACAATAAGATTCATGGTTTGGGATATTTAAGCATAAGTTTTATGGTTTGTAATATTTAAACAATAAGTTTCATGGTTTGTGATATTTAAACAATAAGTGTCATAGTTTGTGATATTTAAATTTTATATTTTCAGATAAATAATAATTAACTTAATCCATGGGTACGATTTTCGTAAAATATGAAAAGGTATAATGTATAACCCTAAATTGTATACAGTAGAGAATAATTATTATCCGATCTAAATGGAGCCGGCGGGGTGAGCAGACGATCAAACTGCTCCGTTAATCAAACACATATATTATATCAATGACGGATCCGGAAAAATATTTTGGGTGGCTCTGTAAGCGGGGGGAGGGAAGTGCCCCCCTCCTCGAAAAATATTTAGGAGATGTGTTAGCTGTGGTGTAAACTCTAAGGGTCTTCTATCTGAGGGAAATATTTATAGGCCTACTCTGTGACATTACACAATCATTTATTACCATATATTTACAACACAAAACACCTATATATTACACTGAATATGGACCTATTTATTATTGATTTTAATGCAGATTTATAGTGATTAATATGTTTGGGTTTGTATTTCATGTTCCCATTATTTGAGCCAAAAAACTCCCCTTATATACGCCCCTATATTACATTAAATATAAAACTACAGTTTACGTTTTAAAAACATTTAGTGTATTATTTAGCCGTATGTACAGTACTGTACATCCTATTGCTGTTATACAACAAGCAATTAGTCATAAATAGTAAACCTATTGTACGACTATATTCTAAATAAAATTAATATTAAATGCAAAAAACCACGAAGACAAATCCTATTGTATAATTATTAGACCTATGCATAATAATAAGTAGAAACTATTGTTTAAGTGATAATAAGATTCACCGAACGTAATGGACTATAAAATTCAAGAAAGATATAATTGTAACACAACTTAGGAAAGTCCCACGCATCAGGCCCTTGTACGCTACATCGTGTGCTACGCTATGCAAATATTTTCTTTTAGTGTCCTATGTTCGGATAATCGACGCCCGATTGTAATTTCAAAAATTATTCAGTTACATACATGAACGTAATATATTAACCTTTATAAAGACGAAATTACAAACCTATGATTTTACGATTTTCTGAGATTCGAGTTTCAAAACTTAAGCGTTTTTTATATTTCTGAATCCGTATTTTATATTTTACTTAAATTTAGAGGGAGAAGATAGTTTATTAAGGGAGGTTTTTTAAGACGTATTGTAAATATTATCCACTAATTATAGTTTGAAACATTTAAAATCACTTTAATATGGTTTGGAATCACACTATTTTTTTAAAGTAATGGGTAAACCCGAAATGATTATAGTAGCATTGTTAACTATTACCAAACTTCCAAGTTATTCACTACCACCATACCATTGCTACATCTAAATACTTACCACAGTAAGAACGTCGTAGTAATAGTAAACAGGGTTTGCGCCTCAGCCACGAAGAACAAGAAAAACGTTAAAGCGAGCCCAATGGTCATTTTCAGCATTGTCCGGTCTAACCTAAACGTGTTTAACAAACGCCGATCAACTAACCTACTGAACTGCGAGGTGCTGCAACAGTCAGCTGATTAAGAGCTGGAATCACACCCAGCCGTTGTAGACACAACAAGCTTTGTTTAGAGAATTTGTCGCCGTTTGATAGGTTCCTGAAGGCCAACAATGGAGCATTGATCACTTGTTGCTGACTGCTAATATTACGATCGACAATTCTTAGAACTTTCTGTGCAGAGATCTATGAGAAATGTTTGTTGATAATCGAAACAGAAAATACAGATAATTATATTGAAAAAGCACACGGTGGAGAAATTTTACTTTAGTTATCTGTGAGCTAGTATTCAGATTAGTATTGTCAAAGTAACACTGATGAAATGATAATGATGGTGAATACAAATTATACGAATTGGCAGTAATGCCAACATTTAAAATATTAAGGCACTTGTATATTTATAAACGGAGCCTACAATTAACCTCTATTTAAAAATTACAGGTTGATGTAAATAGCTCTAAGGTATATAAGAAAAATAAAAAATAATAATTTTGAAAAAAAATAAAAATAATCTCACGGTGCAAGAAACATATTTTAAATTGGAACACACACATACACATGCGTACACGTTTTTTTTGTTTTTTTTAATGCACACAATTACACCTGTGTGTATTTTATAATTAATTACAAATAGTGATGATTTATTGGGGGTGGGGTTCGACTTGGACATTTAGTATTCGGTTTTTTCGAACTTAATTCTGTGATGTATCAAGATAATAAATACATAATCTTTCAAACCAAAAACTGAGACAATATGGTCAGAGCTGTTCCGTGTGGCGGCCAATGGTCAGAGGTAGGTACAGCTGCACTCGTGTGCCGGCCCGTGATCGATTAATAGAAAACAAAAAGTTAGTTCTATTAAAAAACATTTTTGTAGTGCGTGTTGCATAAAAGGCCATCGCTAAGGAATCGCAGGCGTTGCGGTCGTTTAAAATACTGATATAAGCAAATTTGTTGAAAGCCTGATATAAATGATATAGCAAATCAAATAAAATAATATTTATAGCGGCTTTATCGGCCTTGTCAAATCTACATTATTTGTATTTATATACTATACTGTATCTCATAATGTCTGTGGAACGATATTTTGCTTCCTCTACCCTTCCCCCCGCCTATGCCTGCACTTCGCAGTCGCGCGCCAGCTTACGTGTAACCGGCTTGACAGAGAATTTGTAGTTTCAAGTTGGTCAACCAGTGTAGTATTATCACCTACAAAGGGTAAGAGAGTATTCTGGGAGGTAGTTTGAGGTACTGGCATACCACGCCTTGGTAGTGGGTGTACGGGGTGGACTGTAAAGTTAATGTTAGTAGAGTATTCTGGGAGGTAGTTTGAGGTACTGGCATACCACGCCTTGGTAGTGGGTGTACGGGGTGGACTGTAAAGTTAATGTTAGTAGAGTATTCTGGGAGGTAGTTTGAGGTACTGGCATACCACGCCTTGGTAGTGGGTGTACGGGGTGGACTGTAAAATTAATGTTAGTAGAGTATTCTGGGAGGTAGTTTGAGGTACTGGCATACCACGCCTTGGTAGTGGGTGTACGGGGTGGACTGTAAAGTTAATGTTAGTAGAGTATTCTGGGAGGTAGTTTGAGGTACTGACATACCACGCCTTGGTAGTGGGTGTACGGGGTGGATTGTAAAGTTAATGTTAGTAGAGTATTCTGGGAGGTAGTTTGAGGTACTGGCATACCACGCCTTGGTAGTGGGTGTACGGGGTGGACTGCAAAGTTAATGTTAGTAGAGTATTCTGGGAGGTAGTTTGAGGTACTGGCATACCACGCCTTGGTAGTGGGTGTACGGGGTGGACTGTAAAGTTAATGTTAGTAGAGTATTCTGGGAGGTAGTTTGAGGTACTGGCATACCACGCCTTGGTAGTGGGTGTACGGGGTGGACTGTAAAGTTAATGTTAGTAGAGTATTCTGGGAGGTAGTTTGAGGTACTGGCATACCACGCCTTGGTAGTGGGTGTACGGGGTGGACTGCAAAGTTAATGTTAGTAGAGTATTCTGGGAGGTAGTTTGAGGTACTGGCATACCACGCCTTGGTAGAGGGTGTACGGGGTGGACTGTAAAGTTAATGTTAGTAGAGTATTCTGGGAGGTAGTTTGAGGTACTGGCATACCACGCCTTGGTAGTGGGTGTACGGGGTGGACTGCAAAGTTAATGTTAGTAGAGTATTCTGGGAGGTAGTTTGAGGTACTGGCATACCACGCCTTGGTAGTGGGTGTACGGGGTGGACTGTAAAGTTAATGTTAGTAGAGTATTCTGGGAGGTAGTTTGAGGTACTGGCATACCACGCCTTGGTAGTGGGTGTACGGGGTGGACTGTAAAGTTAATGTTAGTAGAGTATTCTGGGAGGTAGTTTGAGGTACTGGCATACCACGCCTTGGTAGTGGGTGTACGGGGTGGACTGTAAAGTTAATGTTAGTAGAGTATTCTGGGAGGTAGTTTGAGGTACTGGCATACCACGCCTTGGTAGTGGGTGTACGGGGTGGACTGTAAAGTTCATGTTAGTAGAGTATTCTGGGAGGTAGTTTGAGGTACTGGCATTCCACGCCTTGGTAGTGGGTGTACGGGGTGGACTGTAAAGTTAATGTTAGTACAGTACTTTAAATATGTAATAAGTTATAATTCAGAACAAATTTAATTTCCTCAACCTGTCAATTTGTGTCTAATTTTAAACATTTGAATGACATAAGATGGCATTTGATTTTAAAAACATTACCATGGGGCTATAAATTAGCTCTCATTGTCCATGGAATAACTAAAACCATTTCTCTATCTACCACAATTCCTTAACAGAGAAGGAATTTATAACTGCAATACTTGTATAGCACAAACGTCCTTTTTTCAACTCCTATTGGTTTACACACACACACACACACACACACACACACACACACACACACTCTCTCTCTCTCTCTCTCCCTATATATATATATATATATATATATATATATATATATATATATATATATATATATATATATATATATATATATATATATATATTTTGTAAAGTATACATAGGCCTAACAAAAAAGAAATTAAAAGACAGATATCAAGAACACCTCAATGCATACATCAAACCTGAAACTTATAGCTCAAACTTAGCTACACACGCCATCAAAAACAAACACACATTCCCCACATTAAAAAACGTACACCTAATAAAAAGAAGTACAAAAAGGCTTCAAAATGACAATCTGGGAACAACTACAAATTTATAAACATAAAAATATCATAAACGAACAAATACAAATAAAATCAAAAAACGATAAATTATTCAACCTAATAGACAAAATTAACCCTAAGACAAACTTAAAAGACTCGCACAGTGCAGTGAATCCGAAAATAGAACATAACGGTACACCACACCTTGTGACAACGGGAATTCCACACAGCTCGCAGTCTTCTACAACCCCCGGCCAGTGATGCCCGATGATGGAGATACGACCAATTTTTGAAAGTTAACTCGCATAAATACCAAGTAAGATTCTTGTTTAAGTAGATATAGTAAAAGTGATATATATATATATATATATATATATATATATATATATATATATATATACACACACATCTTGTTCAAATTTTCAATCGTTAATAAAATACTTCTTATTCATCCGCTCAAGATTAAATACATTTTTTAAAACTTGTAGTGGATGACACTTGATGTTTATACACTTTTATACAAAAAATTAAACTTATAATTAATTTAAACTTTATAAATAAACTTAATAATTAATTAATTTTAGTTTCATATGGGAGAAAAACATTTCACAAAAGGTGCAAGGTATGTAATATAGTTATTTCGTCCCATTTGTAATAAAATAAGTAATAACATATGATTTCTTAAAACAGCTGACTTTATGTTATAGGTTATGTGGTAGAATAGATGTTTTAACGCATAGGTTATGTTACTTTATTTATTTTAATGGTAATTATTTAATAAAATGTTACTAAAATAAAATTGTTGACTTAAATAGAAATTAACTTTATTTGTTACTACTTTTATAAGCCGTTCCCAAAAACAGACGAGGCTGGAAAAGGTGGATAAAAGTACCAGTAAAAAAAATACAATTTTGTAATAGACTTTCAAAATGAAATCGAATTTGGGCCTAATTACACTACCACTAGCACCCGCCATGCTGCCCATGCAATACTAATAGTTTTACATTCATGACTAGACTTCACAACAAGAAACCCCTTACACTTTATACAACCCGCAATACTCAGCCACTGACTATGCAAGTCATCGCTTTAACCTGAAAGAGTTATCTATAACAATACATTAGCATTAACTAACACTACTGCTAACCCGTCATGCTGATCATGCAATCATGCCAAGTATTGCTTGAAGAGTACTTGTACGTGTGGAGTACGTTGGAGTGTGTCCGGTGTTCCAAGTGAGCTACGCTGTGACGGGCCCGCGAGATGGAGTTCGGCTGGGGCCTGCAACACACGCCCAAACTATCAGATACAATCACTAACCAGATAATAACAGTTTGAATTTTATCTGGGACTCTCTGAATATTATTTCAATCAACTGTTATTTGTAGAAATTAAGTAATGTGTTCTTACAGAAACCTTGACTTTATAAAGTTGTGTGTGTGTCTGTGTGTTTTAAAGTGAGGTTATGTTTTTCTTTTTTCAAGATTTCTAAATATTTGAAGCATTCGCACTTGTTTTATCGTTAGCCTTTGGACTTTCTACAGAGCACAAAAATTCCAAGGAAGTCCGGTGACTATTTATAAAAAAGTAAATATTTATCAATATGTTCATTGGTTTAAATCAAAATTACGATTTTCGTTGAACAATATTAAATGAATATTCGTCCTGAGGAATATCATATATATATATATATATATATATATATATATATATATATATATTTTAAAACAACATAGGTTATTCAAATACAAGAATATTTATTATTTTATATCCAAAGCTTTTCGTTGTTTTAAATTATTAAACAAGAAAACGTATTATATATATATATATATATATATATATATATATATATATATATATATATATATATATATATATTGAATTATCAACATAATTATTGGAGCATACCGTAACACAATCATAACGTTGTCATGGAGGAAACTGGCTTTCAATAGCATTAAAACATGTGAAGACTCGCTAAAAGGTCCACAGTCCAAGAATTATTTAGCTTGCCAAACATAAATTTGTGTACAAAATCATATCGGAAAAATAAGATAAATTTTTAATGTTATTTTGGAATAAGCAAATTTTTTATTTCACTAAGAGACAATTTACAATTAAATATTTATTACTTTTTGTGATGCACGATGTAGCATATATTCTGGAAATTACAGTTGAAGTGTTTGTTGTATTGTTATTTGTAAAAGTTTCGTATTTAATAATAAGAGTTTTTGAGGATTTGTTTTATTGAATTACCTTTGAATTTGGTTACAACTGATACACATAGAGCACACGAGGCTTTCAGTCGCTAACAGAAGGTCTGGGCACGCAAAGAAGAGGGCAACCCGGTTCGTCAGTGGTTCCCGAGGGTGTATGAAACCGTTGGCTACAATATCGTTGTACTCAGCTGCTCGTTACAATAAACTACACTTTGTCTTCCCAATTTAAAAATTTTAGTTGAGATGATTCGTAATTAAACCGTTATTTATATCAAAATTTGAACGTAACGAGTAAACAATGAGAATCAATATTTATAGAAATTTTATGGTGGTTTGTAGCAATTGTAGTAAAAGTTTGACAGACAACAACCTTCAAAATTGTTTTTATCTGTTTTTAACGTGAGTAATATATTGAGTTGGAAGGCAAAAAATGACATGTCCTTAGGCTTTGTATTGGCTTAGCCTCTGAAATACTATAAAATTAAACTTCTACGATACGTATGCTTTGTTTTGCTCCTCGTTTTTCATTCATGCAACCCCAATGTGCCTCAGCAGAGCATGGCAGGGTAGAGCTAGTATGTATGTATATATACATATATATATATATATAGGATATATATATATATATATATATATATATATATATATATATATATATATATTATAACATAAAGTACGAGGCTTTAGAGTAAACTCAGTTAGTTGCTAAAATAATTATCTGTAGGATTTAGCAAAGACAGACACCAAAAGTTTTGTAAAGTGCCTACAAAGCAGGTACCATCCATTATCCTTTTCCGGGAAAGCTATAAGCTACGTGCGGCAACAATAGACAATAGAGAGGGTCCAAAGTGGTTAAGACGGGAAAATACAGCGACCGATATAGCCTGGGAAAATAACCGTGTACCGTTAGATGGAAACGGTGGGAACTTACAAAGAACACATTGGTGGTGGGAGAGATTAGGGATTTCATAAAAACTAAATGATCGGGAGAAGTTGGGAAGTTTTGAAGGGAACTCGGAAAGAAGGCAGACGGATTGGTGGGGACAAGAATGGGAGTGTTGTAAAAAGAATAAATTGTTAAACTAAGTAAAGAGTTTTTATAAGTAAATTTTAAAAAGTGCGACGTAAAAGTTTTTTTTGAAATATAAAAGTAAGTTTTTTTGTGTGTCAAGTGTAAAGGCAAAAGGTAACAAAGACCTTCCAGGGACTCTTCAGAACAATAAGTATTATTTGAATATAAGTGTAGCCAACAGACATCTATCTTTTAGTTCAGAACAAATTTTAATTTCATAAAAATTTATAAAATTTATTCTAGTTTCACCATTTCTAATTTAAAAGCAAAGTTCCCGTAATAGCGACCCGAGAGCAAGAATAAAATTTTAATACTGTTTTTTTGTTATGTTATTTTATTAGAAATTTAAAGCCTCAGAAGTCCACCATTTATCATTGTAATATTAGTTAAGATATCAATCCTGCCACTGCAAAATATTAATATAAATTTGGAATAATGTGTAGAGTTAATTGAAGAGAATACATCTAAGTGATGTTTAAAAATTTATAAGATTGTGAATTCTTTATAAACCTGAAGGTGGGACATTAATAGGTAAGGTAAATAATTAACATTAAAATATAAATTTAATTATAACATAACTTAAGTTATTATATATATATATATATATATATATATATATATATATAATATAAATGATATAATGATATAAATAATCATCTTTATTATAATATATATATATATATATATATATATATATATATATATATATATATATATATTTCTAGGTTTTTCAACGCTGTTTTCTTTATATTCACTTATCACTTTCAATATATGTACTTAAACAAGAATCTTACTTGGTATTTATGCGAGTTAACTTTCAAAGATTGGTAGTATCTCCATCATCGGGCATCACTGTCCGGTGGTTGTAGTAGACTGCGAGCTGTCTACTACAACCCCCGGACAATGATGCCCGATGATGGAGATACTACCAATCTTTGAAAGTTTACTCGCATAAATACCAAGTAAGATTCATGTTTAAGTACATATAGTGAAAGTGATATATATATATATATATATATATATATATATAACACCAAAGCACAGTGGTAGACCAAACTGCACACTCTGGTAGAGAAACATTGAAACTATAGTACGAAAATTCCTCACACTATTCTAGCATCAGGTTGTTATAAAACAATACAAAGATATATAGTGATTTTTAACAGCGTATACACTTAGAAAGGCAATATCTTAAAAATCATTTTCTGACCTTTGTCTAGTGATGCAGAACGTCATCCAGTTATAGTTAGGAATTTGTGTAATTATACTCATTGACGATGACTTTGTCATGAGGAAATAAATTAACTGATTTGGTATGCGTTATTATTTAATTCATTAACAGTTTGTTAATACACGAATATTCTATTGCCTTCACAATAATAAATGAGAATAGTAAATATACAACGAGCACATACAATGAATCTACAAATCAGAAAGTTCCCGTATTAACAAAACATTTAGAGTGTTATAGGAAATACAATACTATTCTTCAATGTATATCGATATTATTAAGTAGAATTGAAAATCTTCATGAAAACATCGATTTTGAATTTAAAATGGTTTTAATGTTTAATGTTTAATCGAGCAACGATTTACTGATAAGAACAGAATCAGCTGTTATTTTTTTTCCTAGGATCCGCAATAGCAATATCTCATGTCCATTTAAACTGCAAAGGGTCTCCACTGCCCTCTCTCAGGAATCTTACCAGGCGAACACGCAACCAAATTTTAAGGGGTTGGAAATGTATATTAGGCATTGGGCTAAATATTTCGTTGCGCTTTGTGCCAAAAATAAATTGTAATAAATAAATTTTAAAAATGTATGATTTGTATAAGATTTTATAGTTCATTATCATACTACTTCATGCCCACTACTACTGTATTTGTTTTACTCAGCTGCCAAGTAATATTAAATAAACTATAGAAATGCATGCAGATGTGTAACGTGCTTAATTAATGGTGAAATCTGTGAGTGAATACAGTTCCAGAGTTGTAGTTTCCGCAAGCAGGGCAAACAGATTGTCCTATGTGGATCTATAGCTCTTCCCTGTCTTTGAAAAGTTTGTTTTTATTTTTTAATTGAAGAAATGCTAGACGTTTTTCATGTTAGACAAAACTAATGAAACTGTTTTCATCTTACAAAAGCACATTTTATATCTCTGGATGAGTTTCACTTGTTTATTTATAACATAGCTTCGATTTTGTTGTCAGTTTTTTTGCCAACACGACTTCTACTTCTACTTCAAATGACTCGCCTACTTGATAAGGCATTTGTTGATTAATTTATAATAAATTCAAGTTTATTTCAGCACTCGAAATAAGTATGAAATCAATGATAAACCGGTTGAGTATCGAGTCAAAGGTATTTATTTAGTACAAAGTCTCGGCAACTAGTTCGTTGCTCTTATCAAGCCTGTTGTGCTTTACATTTAACGTTAAATGTGTAATGTGAGGAGGCAAAATATCCAACCCACTACACTCCATCAAGAACTTCCTTCGAGCTATAGCAATGCTAACTGTTCATTCAGCATTAACTTTAAATAAATCTTCTTATGTTCACAGTTTGGGTTTTACAGCAATTATTTTGGTTTCTGTTATGACTTCTTACTGGTTTTATAAAAAATAAAACATAATAAAGGCCCCTAACGCAAGCGAACCGGTTGACAAGTGAAGTGAACTTATCGTGGTATAAGTTAGTGCATTTCTGCACTTTGTATGGACATGTCACTTAACTAAGATTCTACGCTTTAGCTCGCTTTAGTAAACTTTACCAGGTTAAACAAAAATCATCGGAATTCTAACCGGAGTTTGGGTGTATATAGCACTGTAGTTGAAGCGTCAAGTGAAAGATGACCGCCATTTTGTGTGATGTAATCCAATAAAATACATTAAAAGGGTGACCAATTCATTAGCTTATGTTAGGAAGTCGACTTTTCAGTTAAAATTCAGATGGAAGGTATATTTGTCAATTGCCGATTCTTTTAACTGAAAAAATCAAAGCTAATTTTAGAAATCTTGAACTGTCTTTGCCCTACGTGTCAAGTAGTGTATCTGTGATCTGTCACAACAAATCTGAACGTCACTCTAGCTACAGATAAGCTGTCAAGAATGCTGATTAGATGTTGATCCGGTGTACGAACGTTATCAGTTGGCTGCTGTAAGCGAGGTGACTGCGATAAGATTGAACTTGTAAACAGACTGAAGCACAATTTCCTCTTTTATCGACATCTAAAAATGCCACCATTACGTCTTTGTGTTTGTGAACGACTTCGAAAATAGTTCGAGTTTCATTTTACATGAAATGAGTTTCTATTGAAGTGGGATATTCCAAAGTTTTAAGCTGAATAAAATCCAGAAAATACCTTTAGCCTACTCAGAAACAAATCTATTGTAACTTGCAGTTTTTGAGCTTATATTGAGGGTTTTTATATAAATGACTGCTTTTGGTATCACTTGGCAAAGAAACCACTACCTTCTGATATTTTCCAGCAGACGCGTTTCGCACATAGTTCAAACAGGGAGAAAGTCTACACAGAAAACATAACAGACATAAAAAACAAACAACCCAAATCAAATTTCTCTATACACATACAAAACCACACACACACATACACCATATAAACCCTAATCTAAACATTACGCACTACATCAAAAAACCAACTAACAAAACGCAACAGAAAACTACGAGATCTACAGACACCACAAATACTATCCATAACACATTCTAAACGACAAAACACACTCACAATCAAACACTATATTTAAGCACATAATTAACAACTACTTTATGAACAATAACACATCACAGACTCACACCAACGCACCACACCTAAGCAACAATCTTCTCCGTCACTCACAGCATTGAACAATGCACTAACCTAGAGTACTTTTCAAAGCGTCTGCTGAAAAATATCAGTAAGTAGTGGCCTTTTCGCCAAGTGATACTATTAGCAGTAGTTTAATAAATTGTGTTTTGAGCGTTTTAGGCGAAAGCAAATAATAGTTATCGCCTGGTGAAGAAAGGGCGGGGTTTCAGGATATGTCAAGTTGACTATTAAATATATGTAAGCAAGAGGAAATATGTTTTTCGTAATGGACGACGAAGAATTTAGCCTCCCGTGGGTAAATTAACGGACTCTGTTTTACACCTTAACGGACTTTAAAAATTGTTCCTCAAAGTAGGCGATTGAAGAAAGCTCGTGAAGTTTTTAGGGCGAAAGGTGACCCACAGTCACACAGATGACCGGATAACATGGAATAATTATTCACGGTAACAGCCCTATTGCACGACCCTCAAGATATTTCACCCAGGAGAACCTGTAGGAATTACTGTCAGCGATAAACAAAGAGAAAAAAATTACGACGGTTCGACCCTGCTCACAGAACTCATTATCACAGGTAAAAGAAACAACTGCGTGTCAACGTAATGGAATGGAAAAACAATTTTTTAGACGATAGTTTAATCGCTAGTTCCTAGGGTCGCTACTGTAGAAGCATCACCCAAATCAGTAAAAGTTGAACGGCTAACTGCGCGCTTGCCCGTCCCCCCAAAAATTAACTGTGAACATAGTCAGACAGGTGAGAGCAACGTCCTCAAAATCCATGACTGAAAACTGACAGAAAAAATGTAACTCGTCGACAGATGTGAAAGACATTAGTGAAAAATATACTTCATAGGTTTGTATGGATGTTTAAGGTTTACTAATTAAAAAGAATTATTTAGCACAAAATATAAACCTGAAAAAGAACGAATTCAATTGAAATTAGTTCTTAAAAAGTGTCAATATATGTATAAAGAGGTTTTCCTTCAAGGATTGAAATATAAACAGGTCTATATCGTTATTATTTTTATTAACTGATAAATAATATTGAATAATTCCGTTTAAAAACCTAATGTGACATAACTTACAAGTACCAAACTCAGCTGTTGTATGAAATCATACTTTATTACTTAATTTAACCAAACGTACAATTGTTCTAATATTACATTTTAAAACTATCTAAACATAACCTCCAAATAACCTATTAATAAACACGAGAACAGCTGATAGCGTTAACCGATTACATTATAGCTCTGTGTTTGGCTTCGGAAATATTCGGGGCAGTCGGTACATATTCAGAAATCTTAAATTAATTATTTTTCCTCAATATAAAAAATGGTTGCGCCTAATTTTGTACGCAATCAGACGCACTTCACAATTCTTAAAGCAATCTAGGATGTAACATTTGCCATAAACTTTAAGTCTGGTAGCAACTAACGGAATAAGTACAACATATATTATGTAATGTAACCTAAATAGTATTCCTTCCAAGAGTCAGTGGAAATTGTTTTTATAATTAATTGCTGAATATACTAATACAGAATGATCTAGCATTTTTTCTAGTATTAATATAAAAACCTCTTGACTACAAGGCAAATAGACAGTTAGAAAACCTTAATGCAGATTCCCTCGAATAATTCAATTCAACAGCTGATTGGCCGAAATAAGTTGGTGGATGGAGATTTGGGCGTGTGGGCACTAACTGTTTATATGTTTACTCATTTCAGTTGTAACCTTTGATGATGCTAAATGTATTGGAGAAATTTGTTAAGGATTTCTGCTACTTATTCAGGGGTGTTTCTTATTTCACACTGTACTGATATTAGGCTAATGAAAACTGCATGCAGCATTTGGTAGATGCGCGCAGTGTACCTACATAAGTAGACAAGTCACAGATGTTATAACCCAAATAAAAAAACGTATAGTGAAAAATAACCTACATTACACCATTGCAATTTTCTTCCGCAGTATTTCAGGTAAAGATCACCTTCTCGACTCGCAGCGTAATATCCCACTTACTCTCCATTAGAGTGGAATAAACCATTATGAATTTATACTTTAAGTTTTCTATTGAGTCGTAATTTCAAGTCGTACAATAGTTTCATATTTATACTTCGTATAAATCTATATATTTCGTATTTAAATCAGGATTCATTCATAAACTCCTTAAATAAAACGTTGAGCTATGATGTAGTAAAGGTTGCGTTACTCTCAATTGAAGGGCATGTCTTGTTTGACAAATCTACAAAACTATATGAATCTAACGAAACATAATTATTCAAGGTTTATTACCGTAGAAACCAAGGTTAATGAGTTATCTTCTCACGAGATTATATAACGGCCCACTTGATTATTTTTATTATTATTACTAAAACTCGGAGGGACCTTATCGGTGTAGAGCACTTAGCTGTAGCCTTTGTACTCTCTTCCCATCCCTATCACAGGACTAGCTTAGTGGATACCTACCTCTTTGCAGAAATCAAGTACCCACCTGATGCTAGATCGTCTGATATCCTCTGGTGTACATACCTGCCAGCCAAACCACTTTCTCCTTGCAGCTCCCAAAGCAGGACACTCACAGAGTACGTGGATTGGGCTTTCCTCTTGGTCCTCGTCGCATCTCTTGCATACAGGGGACCTAGATCTTCCAATTTTGTATTGGAACCCCCTCAGATTCCCATGGCCTGTAATCAGCTCTACAGTAGCTCTGAGTTGATGTCTACTTAAGGAGAGTAGTTCTTTGCCCCACACATCTCCTGAGTAACCCCACAGTACCTTGGATTTGTTACACCCCAAGGTTACATTCCATTCTTCTCTGCACAACCTGTCTATATGTGCCATGATCCTCTTGCGCCCCTCCCGAGGCGGCATGCCCACTGCCCTCAGCAACGGTCCTTGGGTTATACACCCTTGTTTTGCTAAGGCGTCAGCTCTCTCATTCCCTATCCAGCCAGAATGTCCTGGAATCCAGGTTAGGTTGAGTGAATTATACTTACTCAGATCTGCTAGAGAAGCCATAGTCTCAGCCACCAACCTAGAGCTGGTACTAGCCTTACCTAAAGCCTTCAGAGCTGCCTGACTGTCCGAGCAAATCCAGATGGTCTTGCCCCTCCTGCCAGACCCTATTATTTCCTCAGCACATAGTTTGATCGCGAGCACCTCCCCCTGGAAGACAGAGTTGTAGTCCTCCAGGCGATGACAAAATCTGTCTTGGTGTCTTGGTCCACTAAATCCTGCTCCCACTCCTTCCTTCATCTTGGACCCATCGGTGAACCAGATTTCACCATGTCTGGGTCTATACTCCGCCCATGCCTCTCTTGCAGGAATAAGGATTTTGTAGTTTCCTTTTTCCCTTTTAAGAGACAATATCTTATCCTGAGGCTCTATCCAGAGCTCCTTCAGTGAATCCCCAAATAGCTGTTTATGAAGTTTGCTACTTGTCTTCCACTGCCCAGTACAGCTTAGCCGGTATGCAGTTTTCATTGCCTCCATCCTAATTTGAAGACTCAAGGATGGAAAACCCAACATAACCCTCGTGGCCGCACATGGTGTGCTTCTCCTTGTAGCAGTTATGCCTCTAAGGAAGAGCCCCTGCGCGCGGTCCAGCATTCTTTTACTTGTTTCTTTCTGTGCCCTGTCCCACCAGACGATAGAGGCAAAGACCAACCTCGGCACCACAATGGCGGAATAAATCCAGTTCATTTGACGTGGACCCAAACCCCATCTCGTGCCTATTGCTCCTCTGCATTGCCAGAACGTAGCTATGGCTTTTTTGCACTTATCCTCCAGATAACTTCTGCTCACGCCAGAGTAGCTTCCTATCCAAAATAACTCCCAGATATTTAGCACTCTCAACGTAGCTTATTTTAGTGTTACCAACTTCCATCATCTCCAGCGATTTAGTTTTATATCGCCTAGTGAAGATGAGTGCCACAGATTTCTCTCCTTGAATGCATAGTGCATTCTCCCTGCACCATGCTTCTGTTACCTTGAGTGCCTCTTGAAGCAGGTCTTTGAGGACCTCTTCAAATGGTCCCCTAACAAGGATAGCTATGTCATCCGCATATCCTACCACCTTGACACCCATTCCACTGAGTGTCCTTAGTAGGCCATCCACGACAAGGCTCCACAGCAAAGGGGATAACACTCCACCCTGTGGGCAGCCCTCCGAGACCATCCCATTTATCGTGCACCCCATCCAGGATGCAGTGCTTATCCGGTTTTCCAAGGAACTCATAATCCAATTTATAATTCCATCAGAAATCCCATGATCCATAGCTGCTCTCTTGATGGCCAGTCTAGAGGTACTATTAAAAGCCCCCTCCACATCAAGAAAAGCCCCAATACATATTCCCTTGTTGTTGATCTGACCCTTAATAAAGTCTACGACCGACAACAGCGCAGTCTCCACTGACGTACCGGTTCGGTAGGCGTGTTGGTCCTGATGAAGCGGATACTGCTTCAAAGGTCCCTCCTTCAAATAGTAGTCCACCAGCCTTTCCAATGTCTTTAACAAGAAAGATGTGAGGCTGATAGGTCTGAAGTCCTTTACCTCTGTGTAACCTTTCCTCCCCGGTTTGGGGATAAAGATAACCTTCGTTTTAGCCACTGCCCAGGCGTGTAACCCAAGGCAACACAGCCTCTGAGTAATCCTGTCAGTGGCCCTATTATTTCCTCCGGGGTCAGTGTTAGTGTTTCCTCCGGGGTGTCAGTAAAGCTACCATCAGTCTTCTTGACAAACTTAAGCTCTCCCCTCGGTCCACCTGCTAACACCTTAAACAGTCTAGCAGTGTCACTCAGTGTGCTTGTCTCTGAGCACCACTTTTCCCAAGAAGCACGTTTAACCTCTTTAATAAGATTTTTATAGAGACCCTGGCTGTCTTTATATGCCTGCCAGGTCTCCGCCGTTTTCTTCTTCTTTGCCCTATTAAAGAGCCTTCTAGTCTCTTTCCGACTTGCCTCTAACTCGCTGTTCCACTTAAGCTTACCACCCACTTGATTAACAACTACCGAGATTTTTTTGTTTCTACTAAAGACCTATTGTTCACAGTGAGATAACCTAATTTTTATTTTTTTATTTACGGTGTTAGGGCAATTTGACTATCACTCAATTAAAAACAAAAATTAATTAAATAAATTACTAAATCTACCGCCCTTTGCGGTTTTAATTTTTATATAAAATTCTACAGGGTCATTCGATAAAGAACTAAATAAAACGTAAAGTGGAAAATATTTATAATAAAATACAATTGGTTTAGTTTGAAATCTCTATATGAAGTGGTTTTTAATAAAAAGCAACTTTTCACGTAAAAAATACTTTAATTAATTTTTATTAAATAATTGCAATTAATATAAATAAAGTAACATAATCTATGTGTTAAAACAGCTGTTCTACCACATAACCTATAACATAAAATCAGCTGTTTTATGAAATCATATGTTACTTATTTTAAGCCAAATGGGGCGAAATAACTATATTGCGACCTTGCCCATTTTGTGAAAAGTTTTTCTCCCATATAAAATTAAAATTAATACATTAAATTTAATTAGTAAATTTATATTTGAAAACCTGTACTAACATCAAATGTTATCCAGTACGAGTTTATGAAAGTGTATTTGTACTTGAGTGGAAGAATAAAACGTGTTTTATTAATGAATGAAAATTTGAACAAGTTATATATATATAGCTTTGCAACACTGTTTTCTTATATTCACTTATCACTTTCACTATGTGTACTTAAACATAAATACCAAGTAAAATTCTTGTTTAAGTACATATAGTAAAAGTGATATATATATATATATATATATATATATATATATATACATAGAAATATTGTGAACTAATAAAAAGAACTGAATAATTAAATTATAGCTCTACTATAAAAAATCACCAGTCGCGACTTCGCCCATTTTTTAAGTAAAAAAATTAAATCTATGTTTCACAGCGGAAAGTCTTTAAATCACATGTTTATGTTTTCCAGATATTCAATTTATTTTACGTTGATATATGTGACTTACAATTTTATTAAATTGCTATAATATACCCTTAATATTAAAAGTATAATTTTTATACTTTTGCTTTATCTATGGTGTCGTTAGGTTAGACAATGAGTAAAGTCAAAGGGCAACGTTATCCGATTATATAATTGAAAATGTATTACATTTTCATTCCGATGTGGCTACAAGAGCGCCCTTCTTGAATCTTTCTGCTTAGGTCATATATATTTGTATGGAATATTGTTACCCTAAATGTTAGTAATAAATAAAAACCACTATTACAAATACAGGAATATATTTTTCACAACACTGCTTCGAAAATAGTCGCTTCCCTTATTTATTATGGGCCTTCTCCCCGTCTAGAGTTAAAATTATTACCGGATTGTGTATAGTTATGCGGTCAGCCGCCGGTTGCTTTAGATAGGCGTTTGGAATCAGCTGTTCTTATTAATCCAGTTAGTTAGCTGTATAAACGTAAAAAAATGTCAATAGTGAAGTACCTTAACAGTTGCGAACATTTCACATCCTACAGAATAAATTGCCCATGAAATGAATAAACCTAAGTAGCGATGGAAACTATTTATTCACATAAATTTGGATTAATAATTAAACTGCGAATAAAGAAATAAAGTTTTAGACGTGGAAAATACAATATTTATTGTTTGTAGATGTATCATTAAAATGTTTTATTAAATAACATTACGTAGTCAAATTATTCTAGTTTTGTTCATAAACACACACACACACACACACACACACACACACACACACACACACACACACACACACACACACACACACACACACACACAGGCACGTACGAGCGCGCACGCAAACACAAACACACACTAGCGTGCGTGTACTTAGACACTGTTACTCACAGACACAAATATAAGAAACACACACACACACACACACACATACACACACAAACACAAACACACACACACACACACACACACACACACACACACACACACACACACACACACACACACACACACACACACACACACACACACACACACACACACACACACACACACGAACACAGAGAGAGAGAGAGAGAGAGAGAGAGAGAGAGAGAGAGAGCGCACACGCAAACACAAACACGCACTAGCGTGCGTGTACTTAGACACTGTTACTCACAGACACAAATATACGAAACACACACACACACAAACACACGCACACGCACACACACACACACACTTTCACACAAACACATGCACACACGAACCCACACACGCACACAAACGCTCTACACAAACACACGAATACACACACACACACACACACAAACACACGAACACAGAGAGAGAGAGAGAGAGAGAGAGAGAGAGAGAGAGAGAGAGAGAGAGAGAGGGAGAGAGAGAGGGAGGGATTTAAGTAATGAGCTCGTAGTATATTTTGGCATACCTTTTAACCAAGCTCGCCTTGGGGGCACATCTATGACTAATTCGTAGTAATATCCGATCATTGCTTCGTAACTGAACCATTTCATGACAGAAGATCTCCAACACTTGTTGGAGCAAAGTGCTGACTTGATGAGGCCTGACAGCCGTGTGACGTCATTTATTAGCAATCATCGACTAACACTTATTGAAGGCAAAACTATTTGTAACGGTATTAATCAGAGATGAGTGCGAGTCAATCCCTTTCGGACACGAAAGTAATTCTCTACAAAAACCTGGTTAGTTTTTCTTACAATAATATCGAAACTTACTATCGTATGTATTAATTTTCATATGTATTGTAGATATATTGTCAAATGTTATATACGGGATTATTTTACAGTCGTTATAATTATTACTTTCATTAGGGATTATCCTTTTGCGAAAATTAATGTTTGAAAACCTTACCTAGAAATAAGCATCCAACAAATCTTATGTGTAAATGATACCCGAATGAGGTAATAGAAATAAAGTTGTATAAAGAGAGATTTTTTTAAAAACCTTTAGGTATACATCAGTATAATTAAAATTAGACAGGTATTTTGCCAGAGAAGATAAAAGAACCCTTAAAGTATTTCTGATGATGATACTAATCTAGACTTAGATTTAAAAGATGTCGTAGATAAAAAAAGGGAAAATGAACAAAGTAGAAAGGTATATACAAATAAAGGTGGAAGACCAAAGGTACAAAGGTATTTTACCAATAAAAGTAGAAGATGACAGTTGAGACCACTGAAGCAATAGAAAAATAAGCGGAATATAACTTTTTTTTAAATATATAAATATAATGTATTTATTAAAACTAGAATGGTATTTTATCAGTAAAGATAAAAGCTTCTGGCGTTTTGCTACTGTAGACAGTAGAGACGATTGGGAATATATAAAGAAAGTTGAAACAAGTTTTTTTTTTCAGTACTGTATATAAATATACTGCAGTTAAGTTAAAGTAAGAAAGATATTTTACCAGTAAGGATTAAAGCTTTTGAAGGTTGCTTATGATGAAAGTAGAGACAAATGAGGCAGTAGAAAAAATGTTGAACAAAGTTATTTTTAACCTATAAATGTAGACATTAGTACAATAAAACTAAAATTAAAAAAGGATTTTATCAGTGAACGTGAAAGAGAGTTGGAGGCTTGTCGCTTCCTTCATCAAATTAGTCACTGGTAGTTTCCGTGACTACTTCGTTAATAGGGCTGCCATTTGCTTCTGGAAATGTCACCCCTCCGTCATTATCTTTCCCCTTCAGCCTTAGTTTATTATTATTATTATTATTATTGCTGACAACTTACATACAAAAGTAACTTTGGAGGAACACAGTAATACCTAGGAGAATATGGAAATCGGAGAGTAAGATTTTTAAAAAATAGCTGGGTTCAGCTTTCTTAAATGTTGGACTTTAGGTAAAGTTCAACTGAGTATTAACTGTATATGTAATTACTTGAACTCTTAATTAAAGTTCATATATGATGTTGAAATCTGGTAGAAATGACCGAAACGGCAATAAAGACCAAGAACTATCTGGCCATGGTTACGTAACCAGCCTAGAAAAACTAATTTAAATAAACAAATTGCAACATTGCTTCATTTGCTGTGACACTAAATCACTTCCCTTCAAGATAGAGTAATCTAACATTTTCTCATAAAAAATTATTCTAATTGAGTTGCATGAAATTCGTGTTCATTTGAAGTTAAAGAAAATAATTTCGATAATCAGATGAATGTTAATTAGCCGCTGTTTTTTTGTTTTTATTGCTCTTAAACAAAAAACTTCCTGTAAGCGAAAATCAAGTCACAGATAAATGTGGAACAGATTTAATTGTCTTGTTGACCCAAAGTATTAACTTTTACTATCACAGATACCAAAAAGGTTATCTTATAATTTTAGACATTTATTGCTATTTTTTATGGATTCGAAGTGGTGGTATTGTACAACGGAAAATGAAACTATTTCAGATTTTTTTTGTGTTCAAAGGAAGGGATTAGTAACACGATAGCAGAGGAAAGCATGTGTTATACCTTAGGTAGCATGGGGAACACCTAGGACCAGCGATTGCCAAACGGTGGGTCGCGTAAGGGTTTCAAATGGGTCGCGGTTGGTCCTAAAACTATCAGAAACGAAAAAATAAACCACCAGAAAAATCGAAGCAAATAGAATTGCACTTTCTACTCCACCATAGACCGAGAGAGATTTTCATGTAAGGAGAGGTGGGCCGCCAGCTGGAAAAGGTTGGGAACCACTGCCTTAAGACGGTTTACAGTCTGGTGTAACTCATTTGTCTTGTATGTAGCGCGTCTCTTGAATGTTAACGAATGGGAACCCACACACTGCATCCAGACAGGTTGTCGGTTATGACTGTCATGTCATCGGTTCTGCTCATGCGTACAACGCAGTTTTAGGCGACACTGAAAAGCAACACGTGCCGCGTTTAATCATACAATTTATAGATTTGTCAGTAACGTAGAAAACACAATAATGCGGGTTGTTTTCTTTTTAAGTAGTCCATTACCGGTTTGTCTCAGAGACAGTATATTACTGTACTATACGCCCCAGGCTATATGCTAGCTAAACAAATCACTTCACTGCCAGATTAGTGCCCTACAGGCTCTGTACCGGCTGCCCTACGATATTTACGGCACTAATTATTGTATCAATATCTTTTTTTTATATCCTTTGTATTAAATTTTGTATTAGATACATTAATAAAATTAGAGCAAAATCTATCATATTCTAAATTAGAGTTTTACTAGTTTTTAATTTTTGTATTATTATTTTTTTACAAGCAATAATTTAAATACAAGTATGACTCACATGATATAGCAAGAGACTTGAGATGCGCAGGAGGGAAATTCGGCGACTAGTAGGGGTGGAGTCAGGCACTGCTCGACCCTCCTATCGGATCTAGGCACAATGATGGACAAGACAGTATGTGGCGGACCGATATGTATAGCAGTAAAGTCTGCTAATATACAAAACCATTACGTCTAGTAACTACATAACTTTGAAAAGATTTAATCATTACCGAATAAAATATAAATATTTACTATATAATATTAAACAGAATAATTAGTATAATAATAAAATATTTTCGAAAATATTAGAAACATTTTACATTTTTAAATAATCAGTTAATAATCAAAAGAATGCCACTTATGAATTACTTTTCAATTTTTTTTCAGATTATACGACAATCATGATGGGTGTGAATGATGAAAACAGCAGAATGTAATATTATACATCTGTATAAATATTTGACATTCCTGTATCATGAAAATAAAAACAGCAGTTAAACATTTATTTAATAAATAATACACTGTTATAACCTTGTATTCTCGTTCCATAATCATTACCAATTATTAGTTGTTTTTAAATTTATTAAATTAACATATTAAAGTGACAATTTTAAGCAAGTGCGTGCGAGGGGGCGCTGTGGGGAGGTCGTATAATAATAATAGCGTATAAGCCTCTTATTTAGATACTTATATGGCATTCATTTTATCAGACGCGGCATAATGTTTCCAGATTTAATTTTTATGTAATTCCCACTATTAGTTCACATTCTTCTTATATATATATATATATATATATATATATATATATATTCCAAATTTTCTATCGTTAATGAAATACTTCTTATTCGTCCATTCAAGTGCAAATACATTTTTATAAACTTGATGACACTTCATGTTAGTACTGTTTTTTTTCAATTATTAATTCATTATTAAATTTAATTAAATAATTTTAATAATTATTTCGCTTTCTATTACCTTAGAAATAAAAAGGTGATAAAATAAAAATTTTCTCCGTTTCCCTAAGTGGGATTACTATTTTTATTTTGTATTACTTGTTCTTAACAGCACTTACTAAATCCAAGTTGCTTTATACTGGGAAGTTATAACTTTAATTTACCAGTAACAATGGAAAGAAAAGCCTTTGCAAGAATCTGTCGCCTTGCGCTATCTAGGGTTAACTGGTTTTCATTATAAAGCCCTGAATAACCAGCGTTGTAAATTTAAGGCTGAAGTTCAATTGCCTTCATTATTTGCTAATTGAAGTAATCAAGCGGAAAACAGGCCAAACTTAGCTCGCTTATTGTCCACAATTGCCGGGTTTTGTATTACTGTTAGTAGCGCGCATGTGCAATATGTGTTTATGTCTTCAACCTTGAATGTAACTGGTGCTGGCGTTTATAGAACAATCAAAACGAGAAGGCGAGAGAAGTTAGAAAAAGTTTGTAATTAAAATTAATTACACCTAAACCTGAGATTAAAACACACAAGAGTAAATCAAGGATTACTGATAAACTTACAATTCGTAAATAATCAATTGTCGATAACTTGATTTCGTTATCACTTGTTGATAACGTTTGTAATTTTAGGACTTACAAAAACTTATATTTGAAGTAATTTTTTAATAAGCTTCCGAGACTAGAAACAGTTTCGACCGCGCTGGGTGGGCATCATCAGGGCTCAGGCGAGATTAGACCAGCTGAATGTGACTGTATTTCAAAGCATTGCTTGTATCACCTATTACGTATTGGACAAACGTTCGAGGGATATTTTAAACTGAATTTTTTTTTCTCATGTGTTGATACTGGTCCTAGGTCGGCCAGAACACGTCGCTGTGATACAGAGGAGCTCCGGAGAAAGAGAAGGTGTTTGGAACGCATTTTCCTTCACGCAGTTTCGGCCTCACCAAACCATTTTCAAAACGATAAAATAATTCGTCACAACATATAATTGAAAATATGATAAGATACATACACGTGGTTAGGATTTCAGGATGGGGATAAAGTTGAGATAAGTGACTGCTGATAACGTTGCGGTAATATTATAAAGTACAAAGATAAGGTTTCGGTATTGTTAAGGTATTTTATAATAGTAATAATAATATTTTATGATACACATTTTTTATAATATATGGTATTACGAATTGAACGCATCAACTAAATTAGGATATACAGTATTTGTTGATTTGTTTTCAAGAAATGTTGCGTTGTTTTTAAATTTTTGTGATAAATCGTTCAGGGAGAAGTGGGCCCGGAACACTTGGACTCGCGTAGGACTGAAGGTAGTCCTGCCAAGGGTAGGTTATATTTTAGTGAGGCCGGACTGAGGGTCCTCTAATTAGTGCGGGGACCTTCTATCCTCCGGTGAAAAGGATGTACATTCGCTCAGGTCATTGTTGTAGCATTGGTCAGATCTCTGACTTCATCTCTCTAGATCGATATTTTTCTGCGTACAAAATTGCGTTACATACATACATACATACATACACACACACACACACACACACACACACACACACACACACACACACACACACATATATATAAATATAAAATACGTTTTCTTGTTTAATAATTTAAAACAACATAGGTTATTCAAATAGAATATTTATTAATTTTTATCCAAAGCTTTTTGTTGGTAAACAGTACCAACATAATCAGGAATGAAAATTACAATAATGTAAGCTATAGGCCTAAAACATATAGAAACATTAGAAATAGAATTGTTGCTAAATTTATACAAATTGCCAAATTTATTTTGTTGCTGTAACATTATAGACATTGAATATAGTATCAAACTTAGAATGTAATTGTATTTGTTCTTTTATTAATTTGTTATTATTATTGTGTTTATATATTTCGAATGCTTCGTATATATACATTCTTAATCCCTTATTAATTTCTTTTATAAGTTTCATATTTTCAATATTTGGAAATTGGTGCTTATTATTAATACAATGATTTGCAAAATTTGATTTATATATTTCTGGATTAATATAGGCATTCAAATGTTCTTTACATCTTTCTTTTAATTTTTTCCTGGTTTGACCTATATAAGCTTTATTACAGTTTTCGCATTCTAATTTATAAACACCACCTTTTTCTTGCATATTAATTATTTTATTATTGTTATTTATTATGTTTATTATTTTGTTATTAGTTTTGTATGCAATTTTGATATTTGTATTTTTAAATAATTTGGTGATATTTTTTATTTCATGGCCTATAAATAAAAATGAAGTCCATATTGTATTATTATTACTATTGCAAATTAAATTACTATTTTCTTTATTAATAATATTATATTTAGATTTGTCAACAATATTATTAAGTTTGGATAAAAATTAATAAATATTCTTGTATTAAATAAATATATATATATATATATATATATATATATATATATATATATATATATATGTATGTATGTATATACATATACATAATACACTTTTATAATATAAGTAATAATTGGGCTGGCTTATGAGTTAAGGCTACAAATAAATAAATAATTGCAGATGAACTCACAAAAAATATACTTTATTGGCATAATCGTTTCAATGACTTATGTCATCATCATTAGTGAAACTACTACAGCTGTAGTTGTAAATTTATAGTAGTGTCACTGTAGGCACTGAAGTATATTGTTTTGGGAGTTCGTGTGCAGTCATTTATTTATTCATTTCTATAATGTTTACTTATGTTTAATAATTATTACCAAAATAAGAATTATACAGGTATAAAGTTTATAAGAATTCAGACTGAAATATAATTGACTTTATATTTTTGACATAAATAAATAAAACCTCTATACCACAAATAACTTTTTTTCTTTTATTTAAAACCTTATGTACATTTCGATTGCATAGGAATCATCCTCAGAGGTAATTTACAATACAAATACATTGGATTTTACATGAAGAATGTATTTTTATTGTAAATTACCTCTGAGGATGATTGCTATGCAATCGAAATGTACATAAGGTTTTAAATTTTAAAAAAAAGTTAATAGAGGTGGCATAGAGGTTTTATTTATTTATGTTAAACATTACGACACAGTTGTTTTATACAGTTATTTATATTTTTGGTTGGTAACCTTGTGTGCTATTTAGAAATATTAACTGTACTAGTTTTTTTATAGAATACGGAAAATGTATTTTTTGCGTTTTAATCCAACTATTAATTTCAAAATCACTTTCCCTTAATTCATGTATTGTATCTAAGTCAATGATTCCAGGCTTTGAAGACTTTAGACAAATAAAGAAGCAGCAACTGTATAAGAAACAATACAGCCGAGTAAAATAATTGAGAGTAGTCTGTCAGTAATTCAGCAATTAATAGTCCTTCAGTTTTGAAACACACGATTGACATCCGTTACTGAGAAAAAGGAGAAAAAGGTTTCTAGTTGCCAATTATAGGAATTGAATTAAAACCACTTATGTAGGGAAGAAGGCCCAAGATCGTAAATGTATACAACTAAGCATTCAAATGTGTATCGTGGAAACATTTACTTTATAAAAATTAAAAAATATTTTCAACAGAACTAAAAAGAACTGAATAACAATTATAATACAAATTTTGACAAAGTCTAACTTTTAACACAGTAAGGCAGTAAAACAGAAAACATGGTTAGGAATTACAAAAGAACATTATAAATTGCATAAAAATATTTACAGTTGTATAAAACTACCAAGAAAACATTTACTTTGTAGGATAAAAATATAAAATGCATCCAGCCATACATCTTATTGAAAAACAAAATTAAAAATAAACAGCTATGAAATACAATTTGAAAGTTGTCTAAAATTTACTAGCTGAAAATTATTAATCTTTAAACAAAATAAGAAAATGTAAATGTTTGTACAGAGAGTTACACATTTTTATGTCAAGAAAAATACGATTGATAATGCATGCAATTTAGTTGGTAAGTGGCTTACCATTAACTGTGACTCATGAAACTAGTGCTATCTATTTTAATTATATTTGTGGTGCTAAATTTAAATTCAGTGTTTTAACAAGTCAAGCAGACCTTGAACTGCTATATAAATATTAAAGGTGGTTCTCCGGGTTTAATTGTACAACCTCCTTATGAGTTCGACCTGCCCTCTTGTCTTGTTGGGAATTTTTACTCTTCTTTCTTAGTTTTTGCTACCGAAACTATACAGATAACATAAGTCAATTATCATTTATTTTAATCAAACCTAATTTTAACACAATTAGTTCGATATTAATTTGCTATCATCTTTAGGCAAGGATACTCGAGATTAATTGAAAAAAAGCAGTAATTGTTACAAAAATATAATAAATATAATATAATATAATCTTATATAAATAACAATTTAAATTTGAAAAAAATAAAAAATGTTACAAAACCACTTGAAAGAGTGTTAACCATGATGGTGAAAAGAGGTTATCTAGGAATTACCTTCCAGCTCTCCACATATGTCGACTCAGTGCTTCTCGCCGTCTGTGAGATTTTGTAGTCAAGAGATACGGCTTTTGCTTAATCCGTGATTTACATTTCGTTAAAACACTCTTGGAACTTTCTACAGCATCCTACGGAAGCTATGTGCTATAGTAAAATGTATAAAGAGGTTAAATAGATTTAAAGTTATTTTGCAGCAAAGGATGTTTCGGTTATTTGTATCTACAGTGTGAGTGTTATCGAAATATTAAAATATTTTTTAAAAAATTTTAATTTTTTGCTTTAATAGATTTCGCTAACTTTGGCGTAATTCTGACGTCAGTTTTATGACGTCAATGCACTGATAAGGCTGATCTTGTGCCGACTGTGGGAGATAAAGGTAAAAGCAGCGAATCAGAGGTCGTTGTTTTCGAAAGTAAAGTACTAATAAAGGTTATTCAAGGTTATCCCATGGAGTAGGTTGTTGGAAACAAACAGCGAAGGGGCGAATAGACTCATTAACGAAAACAGGTCTAAAAGAGAACTGAAGATGGCGAGTGAAGTGTTTTGTAGGGAGTGGTATTGTAATTATGACAACTTTATAAGTTCCTGTTAAATTGTATATTAGTATATTTTGAGTCACAGTTATCTGTCGTTCCTGGCAATGTGGAGAATCTCTACTCTTTCTACGAACTTTACAAAGTTCTGATTAATGAAAGCTCTCCGAAAGTAGTGACAATGCTACCGATGGTAGATAACTGCGAGACTCAATATATATGCGTGGTATTGTGCTGACGTGAAGCTCGAATGTTTGGAAGTGAGGTTCTGATTAATGGAGGCTCTCCGAAAGTAGTGACATGCTACCGATGGTAGATAACTGCGAGACTCAATATATATGCGTGGTATTGTGCTGACGTGAAGCTCGAATGTTAGGAAGTGAAGTTCTGATTAATGGAGGCTCTCTGAAAGTAGTGACATGGTACCGATAGTAGATAACTGCAAGACTCAATATATATGCTTGGTATTGTGCTGACGTGAAGCTCGAATGTTTGGAAGTGAAGTTCTGGTTAATGGAAGCTCTCCGAAAGTAGTGACATGCTGCCGATAGTAGATATCTGCGAGACTCAATATATACGAAAACAACTAATATATTTGGAAAAATGTTGAAGTCAATTCCTCCTTAGGCCAACAAAGAAAGATTTTATTTTAGTTACTTTTTATTAAATATTTACAAATGATATAAATAAAGTAACATAACCTATGCGTAAAAACAGCTGTTCTACCACACAACCTATAACATAAGATCAGCTATTTTATGAAATCCTATTTTATCACTTATTTTAAGCCAAATGGGAGGAAATAACTATATTGCAAATTTGAAAAGTGTATATATATATATATATATATATATATATATATATATATATATATAAGCTATGTGAGCTAATAGAAGGAATTGAAAAATACAGGAATTTTCGAATTTGTCCTATACGCATTACTCTTTTTTCTTGGACTTCTCTATGATAGTCATCTTCAGCATGTCCACCGTAGAAGCCTTGCTCATGTCCCTAACCAACTGAATGTTTGCGTGTACAAACGAGCGAGCGAGCGTGTGGAAAAGATGATGCATACCAAATACGCAAATGTGTTCAGTACCGTTTGTACCACGAATGGTAAACCACTATCCAGGTGAACGGACGTTGTGGTTCAACAATCGTCGAGAAAACCAGTCGCGCACAGAAGCTGTGCGTTTAATTACAGGCAATCATATAAAGATAACAAAAACACAATGAAACCAACCGCAACAAATCTACCTTTACAGTAGGATTTACAGATTAACTCGCAAGGTCGCGCTGACGTTTCGGTGTCGATAAAGTAATCGATTTCTCCTCTGTTTCGACTTACAATACAAACAGGTTGATCATGGCGAATTCTTGGTACCGTGGTACTTACTTGGCATTTGAATACAGAACAATGGGTTTAAACATTTCCAAAATGGATGCACTTTGATTTAGCATTTTCAATTTATAAAATGTAAATAAGAGTGGTAACGGTTATTGGATTTTAATAATATATATTTTCAATTTAACGTGATAATAAAGTTATGAGGTTTTGGAAATATTATGAGTTTTAACTAGCAACTACCTAAAAGTGTGCATGTCTTACATAGAGCTGAATTAAAATTAGAAAGTTATTTAGCAGTATTAAGAGTAGAAGAACGGATGAATACAGTTTTCCCAATTATGTAGCTATTGTTTGCCCATTCAAATCTCGCATCTCGCAGAAGTTATAGACGGGAGAATAATACTAGTAATGTAATGATGACATATGCGTTAAGAAACGCGATAACCTTGAAAACTCCAAGTGTCGTAGATACGATCTGTCTGTGATTAGGAAAATGTGGTGACGAGTCCCCAAAGCATCTTCGACAATTTCTGCTAAAATGCCTTTCTAATTTTAATTTTAATACTGATAGACACTGCGATAGTGGTCGTCTGGACGTAACTATATTATCATTATCCCCGAAGCTGTTCCAGTATATCTCTCATCATCATTATATTGAATTCAATGCAGTAAGATTTAATTAAATATATATTAATATTTGTATCACCGGATAAGTAATATTGAATAACATTGTAAATGTAAAGTGTACAATAAGGAAAACAACATAACCTTGAATAACAAAAACAACCGTTATATCAAGTCATACGTTACCACTTAATTCATTAAATATATTTATGAATATATAGGAATATATATAGATAGAACTTTCAGGCGAAGATGGACTTGGTTAACCAAGTTATCTTAGAATTGTTTTTTTAAAAATTACATTTGTAGAAAGTGTATCTTCAAATAATTTAATTTAAAAAATAACATGAGAATATATTAAAACCCTAAATGTCCTTATATTAATTTCTTTGATAGTAAAATTTGCTTAAGATAAATAATTATTGTATCTTTTAATGTCTAATAGAAAAGACATAGAACTCAAAAACACAGAACGTAACATAAAATAACGTAACACGTTATTGTTATTTATAACAATAAATTAATTTTAATTTTACAATTTATAACATTTATTATTTTTAAAATATAATTAAATCTCTTCTAGTAAATAACCTTAATTAATAATCATAACTTGAGTAATCAATTAGTCTGTATAGAATTATTAGATATCTAAACTCTATTTATCAGAACGTGTAGGAAATAACATTTTCCATACGCATATGCTTTTAATTTACTGTTAAAGTAGAATAAAAAGAGTAATAAAATAAGCTGTTGTAAAAAAACATATGTTATCACATAATTTAATTAAATTAAATATATTTCTGTATATATAGGTAATTGTATTTGAAAATTATCTAAATATGACCTTCAAACAAACATTTAGGGAAAACGAAAATATGTTAGCATCTACCGCAATGTTTTGGCTTTCGGAAATCTTCGGGACAATTCGTCGATTCGTTGACCAAAAGTTACATTCTTGTAAAAGCGACGTCTCTTTCCACCCAATCACACGCGTGCATTTTTTAAGCCGCGCTATAAGAGGTTCTCGTTAAACGGTTTTTTACTTGTAGGAAATGACAGCTCATTATATGGAGAACTATATCCTGCATTCAATCACACGTAATTCTCGATATGATAACAAATTGACTAACGAACTCATAACCTATCGATGTTAATCTTTGTCAACTCTCGACTTTTATGGCGTATTATACGCGTCTAACCGAGATTATATGGTAAAGAAGTTTGATCACCAGCTTAGGCTATTGAGATTCTTCTAACAATTTAGTTTTATAATGTATTTAAAAATATGATAAACATGTTTGAAAGATAACAAAGTCAATAACCGGAACTACGGCCATAAAGAGAGGATGATATGAAGGTCTCCTCGTTCGCGTAAGGAGATCCACTGTTGCTTTTACTTTCCATTGCTCTTTATCTCTTTGTTTGCTTACTTCATCCCTTATATAATCATCCCTTTACTCGCTGCTAACCTTCGTAGAAGGTTCCTTTTTACCACGTAATTAGCATGGAAGTAAAACATCTTTGTTTTTCAGCCAGGGATAGCCAAAGATTAAGCTGACTGATATTTCATCACCTAGTCAAAGCTCAAGGCTGTTGTACACCTGCTCTCTGCTGAAGTCTATTTGATATGTTTTTGTAAAAACCAGTATATTGGTAAATCTTAAGATCTCTTATATTTTCAAATAAATGTTTTAGTAAACTGGTTTACTCACTCAACGATAAAAGTCCGAACCCTCCTGTGGTCATCGTTCATTTCGAACAAGAGTAAGAACCATCATACTCTCGGAAAATCTTAGGTTTTGCCTTAGAGACACGGTAAACGTTACCTAAACTAACTTTAATGGACCCACGAGTTGTTAGCAAGAAAACTCATTAGGAAACAGCGGCACACCAGGATTTTCGTTAAGGGGGCAAGGACATCAACGACAGGGGGGACATCAACTTGGTTGCAATATTTCCCCAAATCAGTTACTTCAATGGATACTTTGTTTTACTCTAGGGCACCAACTCATCAGCTATGTATCTTTAAGGGAAACTCTTGGAGACTTTTTATTATTGATGCATTTAAATATTATTACATTTCAATTTGCTAATTAACTAATGCTCCTAATACTTCGGCCACAAATAAAACTAAATAATGCATTATTAACAATTATTTATTGGTAAATCTTGGTAGTTAAATCATGCATACTGTACCTTTTCCAATAAAGGATGAGACTCGTAATTTGTTTTTCTGACCAGAGGGCAGCCCCCCTTCAGTGCGCTGTTGTTAGGAAATAGCCTACTCATTCTTTTATTCTCAAAACCAACACTTACCAATCGCCATTGTTCAAACCTATCACCTAACCAATTCTAGTGGTAAAAGTCCGAAAACCCATCTCTTATTAATATAAACCTTACATGTAGCAACCCGTGATGAAAAATCATCAGATTTACTAGTGAAACCTAACTATTAGCGGTAGATGTCTGAACTGTTCTGTGACCATCGTTCATTTCGAACTCTTACCACCAACACTCGGTAAATCTTAGGTTAGGCCTATACCTCAGAGACACGGTAAATGTGACCTAATCTAACCTTGATGGATGCACTCTCTGGTAGGAAAACGGATTAGGAAACACGCATTGTTATATTCCCAAAACCAAGATTTACCGACCGCTATTGGTAAAATTTAGCATCTAAAAAACTCTAATGGTAAAAGCCTGGAGCCCATTTCTTATTCATAAAATCCCAACATTTATCAACTTATGTTAGAGAATCCAAAGACTTATTTAAAAAACTTAACTTTTACCCACACTTACAAGGTAAAAGTCAGAATCTTTCTGTGATCATCTTTCATTTCTAGCTTGTATTACCATACGCTCGGTAAATCTTACCTCAGAGACACGGTAAATGTTACCTAACCTAACCTTAATGAACGGATTCGTCGCTAAGCAAGAAAATGGATCAGGAATTTTGTATTCCCAAAACCATCCGTCATTGGTAAAACGTAGCATCTAACGAACTGTTATTGTAAAAGAGCGAGAAATCTCTTTATAAAATCCTTATATTTAACAACTCATGTTGGAAAATCCCAAGATTTAATGGTAAAACCCATGATTTACCAATGTACGAGCTCTTACAGCAACAGATACATGTCGGTTTAAAGTATTTCCTCATTACATTTGCCTTTCCTATTTACGCGTGGGCACAAATGCTGGAACGTCATTTTGTTTCATCAGATCCAGACTCCAGTTATCCGAATAAATTGAGACCGGATCCCATTCGGATTGACAAAAAGTTGGACATTCGACTTTTTTTTAAAAAAAAGAGTCAACTTTATAATTACTTTATGTATGTTGTAAACTGGAGGCGAAATTATAATTTTATAGTTGAAATTTGTTTAATCCGCTGAGCTTTTTCACACAAATTTAAGTTTCCCATAGAAAATGGTTTCAAAAACCATTTATATTTTTGCAGACTTCATTGATTTTCTTGGAGAACTTTTGTCTTTACTTTCAAGCACTGACACGGAATTCAAAAGTGTAGGTTAGCTCCTTTTAAAGTCTGAAATCGGTGATTGTCCAACACCGTACTAAGTACATTTCAGCCATCTGTTGACCCGAAACTCCTTTATTTGATTGGTCTATAATTAGTTTATTCGCTAACGATAAGACAACTAGTTTTATTTTAGAAGCCATGGTGCACGACTAAACTCATTCACAGAATAAATAAACAACGGACCGATACGAAAGTGCACATCAAGATACACTGACTGACTAATCAAAACGAATAGCGACAGTTGAGCCGTGACGCGGACATGACGATGGACAACTACTGTATACAGAAGTGTACTGAGATGGTGAATAATATCCGAATAGCGTTTGCTCTGCGCCTGCACTAGCTTCGAGGAGAAAAGACCAATAGCATATGTAGGCAGAATCCTTATTTTGGAAATCGCAGTAAGTTTCCGTCTGCTTTTATAAAATCTGACCCGGATGATCAGTGATTCGGATAACCGGAGTTCGGATATATTGGGGTTCTACTAAAGTTTTGCTATTTAGAGTTTAAAGACTATTCTAAGGCGTAATTGGTTGGAACACTTCATAAAGGCAACGCTAATTTCTGGAAGGTCTTTAACGTAGGCTACTTGCTTTCACTAATACTTATATAAATAGTTCTGGGAAAACGTAACTAAAGGACTAAATAGCCAACTAATCTAGCGGCCTTACAATAACTCGAGTTTCACATTTCTGTTAAATAAACTGTCAAGTTGTATTTTCCATTCGCGGAATATCAGTTCAAACTACTCTGAGACCAGACAGTGACGTAACGTTAATCCGAGATACAGTAGGCCGTGTTCTTAGGCATCAGCTGATCGTATTGCGATGTGACATAATAAGGTAGAAAGTTTACATTTTGCGTTGTCACAGGCTGGCGAGGCTTAACGTCTCTAACTAAGAAATAGTTGGTTACGTTACTTTATTTGAATGAAATACATGTTTTAAAGAGCTAAGCGTTATTTTAGAAAATTTATAAAATCTAGAGGGTTACAGGGGGGAAACGGTTAAACTCATTAAAGGGTGCTCAGAAGTGCTTTAAGGGTGTGTGCTCGAGCTAGCCACTATGACCACCAACCTGCTCTAGGAGGCTGTGTAAACAATATAAGTGATTTATTGTGGTAATTTTTGTTGTATACGATTATTAAAAATATTTAGAGATAAAATGTTAGGCTACTAAGTTAGAGTGAATTTCAGAATCAATACAGTTAATTACAATCGATTAGCAATCCCTATATTCCCTACCAGGGGGTTCTATGTGTTTGCCTTGATCCTACGAGTTTTCTCACACCTCCCCTATCCTTCGTAAGCAATAATAGCTTATCACCAAAATGTTAAAACTGTATGTATTACATAAATGTATTAAATTATATATCTATAGAAAGGAAAACTTATGACCTGGAATTAATTATTTTACAGAATAATTTGTTTGTGCGGATAAATTAGGTACGATAGTACCTCGTGTATTGAGGGATATATGAAACCCTATTTTTACATCGTACTGTACAACGTACCACATCGTGGGTTGGTTGTTTCGCTTAGGCAGAGTGGGTTGTATATGAATGCTTACAAAATGATTACAAGAAGCGCGGCCGTACAAAGACCACTTGTAAAAGTTAAAGCACCAGTTTTCACGGCAGGCATACGAGGAGAGCTCTCGCGGGCGTTGTGCGAAGTACTTTAATACTAAGAAAAACCTGTGGTTTTTGAAAAAGATGTTTCAATGATTAAAACCGACTGTGCAACGAAGTTGTTTGGTTTTCCTAGATAAACCTTTCTCGGTAGCACGCGTCAGAAGCGGAAACCACCTGGCACGGGTTTCCTTCTTGGTTTTTTCCTGGAAGGTCTGGCTCGGCGTGTGTCTTCCTTCGTAGTGCCTTCGCCGAGTCATTAATTAACTGTCTCGGTTATTTATTTTTCAAGGGAGTTGTTCAGGTTACCATTAAATTAGTTTCCCTTTTAATTCTAAATTATTTTAAGAATTTTTCCTTATTATTAATAAACAATAATAAACTCTGGCTACAAAATATTAACCCCTGATGATGGCTAACTGTGCTAGCGAAATGTACATAAAAGTTGTGTAAATATTTGTAGCAAGTGTTTATAATTGTTTAATAATTATAATTACGCAACTGTGCTTTCTATTGATATTTTGTTAATATCCTTGTATCTCATGATTTGTGATGGTTTCTTTATCCTGGCGCCCTCAAGTCCTCCTGGTACAGAATTGTAATTGTCTCTAGCGGGGGGGGGGGGCAGGAGATTAACCCCTCGACTGATACGAAACTAACGATGTTTACTTGTTAGGTCTCCAAGTGGCGATGTTATTTCGATACTTATTGTGTATATGAATCTCTTATTGTATTCTGGGTGAGACACAGTGAAGGAGGTACGGAAACGTTTATGGTTATTTTAGGAAATTTATAAGCAATGACTCGTCGTGGATCCGGAAACAAAGATTAGGTGTTTGTGCGTATTGGTGACTCATTCAAACCTCCGCAGAATGCTGTATATCCTGTGCAGGTTTCAAAACATTTAATGTAATTTATAGCTTATTTTTTGTTAATTTTTATATCATGTAGTGTTTTATTTTACAGAAAAGCCTTAAATATAAGAAAAAGAAACACATAGATCCAGGACGGACAGAAAGATCTTTTCAGTTGGTAACAGATATTTTGGAAACACTCGATCCAAAGCTTTTAGTATAGGCGTAAGCACAGTGGCAAAACAAAAGATAATTGGTATAGTATTTCCTGCTGAATGCTATTTTAATTTTCCATCTTGGCCCAGGTTCCCAAATTTTACCTGAAAATTTCTCCCGGATAGTCTTCAGCTGGATCCCAAAACTATGCAGGAACTTTGTAACCAAGCTTGGCCCCTCTAGGCAGCCGTAATCAGAATGTCTGTGATACGGGTTCAATAGCTGTACTTATGATGGAATATTTTTCTGGCACAACTTGACGGGAATGTGTGAAAACGTAGCTTTGACACAACCAGGACAATATCTCTGACACTATTTAGCGGGTATATGTGCAGACGTAGCTTTGCACCTTCAGGAATATTTCTTTGCCATAACTTGGCAAGGAGGTAAGCAGACCTAACTTTGGCATCTTCAGGACTATTTCTCTGTTACAACTTGGCGGGAAGGTGTGCAAACCTAGCTTTGGCACCTCCAGGAATATTGCTCTGACATAACATGGCAAGGAGGTGAGCAAACCTAGCTTTGGCATCTCAAGGACTATTTCTTTGTTACAACTTAGCGCGGAGGTGTGCAAACCTAGCTTAGCCCCTCCAGGAATATTGCTCTGACAAAACATGGCAAGGAGGTGAACAAACATAGCTTTGACACTCCAGGCCTATTTATCTGACACAATTTGGCGGGGACGTGAGCAAACCTAGTTTTGGCATCTCCAGGACTACTTCTCTGTTACAACTTAGCGCGGAGGTGTGCAAACCTAGCTTTGCACCTTCAGTAATATTTTTCTGACATAACTTGGCAAGGAGGTGAGCCAACTTAGCTTTGGCATTCCAGGACTACTTCTCTGTTACAACTTAGCGCGGAGGTGTGCAAACCTAGCTTTGCACCTTCAGTAATATTTTTCTGACTAACTTGGCAAGGAGGTGAGCCAACTTAGCTTTGGCATTCCAGGACTATTTTTTCTAACATAATTTGGCAGAGAGGTGAGCAAACCTAGCTTTGGCACCTCCAGGACTGTTTGTTGACCTGGCAGTGACGATTTGGTGACAGTCTTCAGGTAAATATTATTTCTCCTGTGTTATCGGTTTTACAAAATTTGACAATTGCACCAAAATGCAAGAAATTTTACTCATGAAAAATTATATATCATAATTGATAATTGTACTTGATTAAAAAAAGAGTATTTCCTAGTGTACTTATACAAAAGTAGCAAATCCAAACAATAATCTTACTAGAATATTTTCACCAACAGCCTGTTTGCAGAACAAATGCTCGTGCATGTGACTCGTTAAGCCTACGCTCACGGTTACTTCAACGACCTGATAACATTTTCTAAAGAAATAGCAATGAAAAGAACACTTCCGTTCCTTGTAATGAATACAATCTATTTTCTTTGTAATGGACACACTTGTTATGTTATCTATTTGTTTTAGACACTACTTTCCTGTTCCTATGACAAACTGACATACAATCTGAGCTTCATAACATCGCTACCATCACGCAAAAATATAAGAAACACCATCGCCACGCTCTGGTAAATAATCTGTTCTGAAATCTACTCCTATAAATAGAAAAAATGGCGGGAACTATGCATAATGTTTACAGACAGGAGGGGGATTAACGAATCTGACATTCCCGGCTTAGTAATCAACAGTTAGGCATGTTAATCCCATTTCGGTTCTGGAATGTGTACAAATACTACAAAGTTTTCGTTACGTGCTTGTTGCCTTTAGCGTACACAGTTCCCGTATTAACTATTCACTACCAAAATGAATCGTTGTATTAGCTCAGTATAGCGAAATTATAAAGTTTTATTTTGTGCTGAGAAAGTAGATCAGTTCTGATACGCCTAAATGAATAAACAAGTGATACGCAATAACATGCGTCTAAGAGAGCAAATATAAGCCAAGATACCGTGCGCTCCATAATAAACAGCACTGATACAGGTATAAGGCTTTATTTTATTTACATCGTTCCACAAACATATACATGTAAAAACAAGTGAAATCGGTTATACAAGGGTATAAACCATGTTCTGTATGACCTCCGTTCAATTTGAGACAACACGCGTACCGTTCTTGAAGGTTTTGCATCACTGAAACTCTTGGTGATTCAGTTTTAGTACTGTTTATTTTGGCGCATACGGTACATCACGGATAATTACACCGCTGGGTTCTGTGCGCTGGGAATAGTTCTCACTGCGCCGTTTTTGGCGATCCAAATGGCATTTGCTAAACCCTGGACACTGCTGCACTGTACACGAGGGGTCAAACCATCTGCTTAAGTCCCTCAACCATGACTTCCACGTCTTCCCACTGATCTCTTGCTCTGTACTTTACTTTCTATTGTACGAGTCGAAGCAGCTCGTACCTTTTGCCTCTCTTTACATGACCCAAATATTGCATTTTTCTCTTTGATAGCGTTTGGCAATCCTTGTTGTGAACACATGAATCTGATTATCTCGTCGATGATATATATATATATATATATATATATATATATATATATATATATATATATATATATATATATATATAGGGACTGTTTTACTCCTCCAATAAGAATGTTAATATATTTTATATAAAAATGTTAAATTGGTTTGTGTATGCTTCAAAAACTCGAAGGGTACTGCAACGATTGAGCTCACACATTGACACGACATATAGCCTGCTTCAAAGATTGATTTTATATGTTATATGTTTTTCAAGTTCAAGCAGGCAAAAATAATCTACCATTTTTCAATGAAATCTATATATCCAGCAGAGACCGATTATGCGAGCTAATTATGACCGGAGGGCGTTCTAATTATCAAACACACACACACACACACACACACACATATATATATATATATATATATACATATATATATATATATATATATATATATATATATATATATATGTATATATATATATATATATATATGTATATATATATATATATATATATATATATATATATATATATATATATATATATATATAATATTAAATATAAAGCTACAGTTTACGTTTTAGAAAACATTTAGAGTGTATTATTAAACTGTGTGTACAGTAGGGGGAGGGGGTCGAAAAAATTAGTTTTTTTTAAACCTTATACCGCAGAAAACTACATTGCCTCTGGGGTAGACAAGTAAAAAAAAGTATACATTTAATCCCCGGCTAGCGCATCATACTTAAAATGTCGGAGTTTTTTCGGAAATCAAGCCGTTTTTCAATTATTTTTACAGTGCTTAGCCAATAATATTTTAAAGTGCTATAGTGAAAATTGTTCAATTAAAGGTTTAAACAATAGCAAATAAATGTTAAACGGGCAATATCTTCTAATTTGGGGTAGCGCAAAAGCCTCAAATATCATTAAGTTATTGGCTTTTTATAAAGTGCGTTAGCCTCAAACGTGCTGAAAGATATAGGTATCACAACTATGTACAATACTTAAAAACTTATTTCTCCTACGCAACAACCAATTAGTTATTAGGTTAAGAGTAATATTGTATTACTGTATAAAATTAATATTAAAGTCAAAATAAATAATAAAACACGATAACACAAACGGATTTTGCTATATAATTACACCTATGTATAGTAATGTGTAGACCTATAGTACAGTAAGGTTATTTAAATGTATACATTAACATTAAAACTTACATATACAGTAAACGTGCTACAGTATTTATGTACAGTTGTATTACTACTACACAAGAAATAATTGTAACACATAACTTGGGAAAGGCTCCACTCCCCACGCCCTGTCTGTATCCTACATCGTGCGTCCTATATCGTGCGCTCTGCTATAACCTACAAATCATTTTCCATTTTCGGATAATTGACGTTCGGATAATCGACGCCCGATTGTATTTTGAAAAATTGTTCCCTTACATACATAAACATAAAGAAATAATCAATATAAATACTAAAATACACACCTATGGTGTAACGACTTTCTGAGCTTCGGGTTTCAAAATTTGGCTCCTAAATCACGGGTTTCATATTTTATTTAAAGTTTGAAGGAGATGATAGTTTCTTCATAAAAGAGGTATTTTTTAAGACGATAACTTCACGTAAATATTAATCATTAGTTATAGTTTGAAACATTTAAAATCCATTTACTCTGGTTTGGAATTACAGTATCTATTTTTTTTTAAAGCAACGAGAAAACACAAATGTTTCCAGATTGTACCAAACATAGTAAGCTCCGCTACGAATATAATTTTCTTTTAGCGAATTTTCCATGACGTTCGGATAATCGATGCTCGACTGTACCTAACCTATCTATCCATATGTATGTTATAGTTTTTACATATTTACCGCACAGATAATTATTTTGTGGTAATAGTACGCCCCAGTGGCGCCCAGTAAAGATTCCTCTTGCGATATATGGGGACAAATATCCCGGTTGAAATATCTCAAATATCAGTTGATTTATTATTATTGTTTATTTTTATTCAGTGTGGCAAAATCAAACTAGCATCCAACATTCTAGACAGCAGGCCTGCTAATGCTCCAAATATAATTTAGGTATAATAGTTGGGTACTCTTGCACCACTTTTGGCCGTCATTATCTGGTCGTATGAAACTTTGTTGACTCGAAACAATTTCCCAACGATTACACAACTGTAATTGCGGGGGAACGACAACGTTTCTGTAGATAATCCGTATTTAACTAGTCCAATTTTAGTAACGCAAGTCCAGCCTAAAATAAACGACAAAGATAGGTGTCGTCAGAGTTGCATCTCCCTTTTCTCTCCCTCATATCAATCTCTGAACGTTGTCTTTTTGATAAAGATGTTAATTATGAATACAAACCCTAGAAAGATAATGCCCGAAGTCTATTGTTCTACCGATAAGCCACGAGTCGAAAGATTCGAAGTTTCCAACAGATTGTTACCAATTACGTAAAGATATCTAACATTAGATGGAACGTGGTCAGAAATTCCTTCAGGGCGTGTGGAGATTCCGGAGGCGAAGGGATGTTATCTCCAAGGAAACATATTGAAATTAAACGCCATTTTATGCCTTATAACGGTTACCACATGTCAATAATTAGTTAATTTAACGGATAAATTCATTAAATTTTATCTTAATTTAAATATATTTCAATTTCACTCAAGAGTACGCAATATTGAGTCTACGACACTTCTTTGAAAGTTTGTTACGAACGCCATTTTTATTCACAGCGATTGACTCGTAGATATAAGCTATAGATGGTACATTTAAGCGCTCATCGTGAGTTCTATTTCCCAAATACGCTGCCTACGCTAAACAAAGCTACGCACATGGAGGTCTTTTACGCAAATTGTAGGCCCTACGCGCATTCTATTATCAGCTTTCAGTTCACTGTCAACTAGTTTTATAAGAAAACTATCTGGAAGTTATATTTGGACTTTCTATAGAGAATATGAAATTTATTTAAATTTGTTACCAAACTCGCCGATTTAAAGTAATTTTTAGGCTAAGCAAGATTAAAAAGGAATTTGATAATCGTCTGGAAGGGTTAACATCCTATCGGCTCTCACTGCCCCCCCCCTGAAGATTAGAAATCAACGAACTAAAAAGTGCAATAAATTTCATTAGAACTAGCTTTGAAGGCAGGCAGTGGCGCACTGAAGGAAGGAACCCCCTTGGCCATCCCTATAAAGAAAAAGAAATTACGCGCGTCGTCCTTCGTTGGAAAACGTATAGTGCGCGTGCACCGTATATAAATTTAACTACCGAGATTAACCAATAAATAATAGATTCATTAATAGTGTCATTAATAGATTTTTTTAGTTTTATCTGTGGATGATGTATTAGTTAATTAGGAATTTAAAATACTAATAATATTTAAATTGATCAAAAATTAATAAACTTGAGCAATATCCCCTAAAAATACACAGTTAGTGAGTTTGTGCCCTAAAGTAAAAATTACAATCGATTTGATGTCGTCCCCGGTTGTTAATGTCCTTGGCCCCCTTTAACGAAATTCTGGGTGTACCGCTGAAGAAAGGTGTTCGTTTATAAATATATCTCTTATAAGTTGGAAATGAGACTGACCCAGACAAGAGTCACCTACAAGAAAGGCAAAGTAAAATGCAAGCGGAAATAAAAATAAAAGGGGAACGTAAGCAACATAGATGTTATCCTGCTTTAAGTCCCAAGACTTTTTATAATTAAAATTTTCTTGGTCTAGCATCTTGCACAAGGCTCAGACTTTAACATAGGGTTTTATCTCTCGAAAAAACCCAAATCTCCAGAAATTTCCGGAAGTATTAGAATGTTAACAATACCCTACGTTAGAAGGATTCTCTAGAAACAACAATAACCTACCCGTTATAGGTCTGGTATGAGCCCTGGAGCCTTAAATACCTGCGGTCTCACTCAATAAACCATTTTCAACTCGTAACCTAACTGCAGTTCTTTTACTATACTGTTTATCTTACTACATTAATAAAAGATAAAATATATTTTAGAAAACGTGATTGTTTTCATCAGTTATTTTGAACCTAATTAAAACAGTTATGAAAAATTATATAAAACTCGAATATGTTGTCAATACATTCAATACGATTTTGCCTACAAATAATATCCCTACTCAAACTAGCAGACTTTTTAAGTTTGGTTTTAAAATTTATAGGCCTATATATATATATATATATATATATATATATATATATATATATCGTATATATATAAAGAACTTAGTCAAAATACATATTGCGATATATATATATATATATATCGTATATATATAAAGAACTAAATCAAAATACATATTGCGATATATATATATATATATATATATATATATATATATATATATATATATATATATATCGTATATATATAAAGAACTAAATCAAAATACATATTGCGATATATATATATATATATATATACAGCGGAGTTTAGAATCATTTTTCATAACCTTTTAAGTAAGTTTCAAATGACTGATGAAGATAATATAATGTTTTATAAACAAACTTTTATCCTTATAGTACAACAGCTGTAAGAGACTCACAACATTGGCGTAAATTTAAACGAAAAACTGCTGCCGATTAAATATATTCGAAAAAAAAATATCCGAAACTTTCTTATTTCCTGAATATATAAACAAAAGTTATATAAAAAAGTAGATTTCAACCGTTCAATATAATTCTTACATTTTCGTTTTATAAGAAGAGCTGAGTTCAATTCCCGTGGACAGCAAAATATTTCTCAAGCTGGGTCTATTAAAAAATGGGTCTATTAAAATATTCTCTTTGAAGTTAAAAAAAAGTTTTTTTTTAAATCAACATACGCTTGTTTATATTGTAGTAATTGTTATTTAATAGATCAAAAATATCGAAAATTATTTATTGAAATAAAACAATACGTGGCAGATGCTAACATAAGTCTGAATTTATTAGACTTTAAAAACTATTCTGTATTTGTCATTCTCTATTTCTCATTGTTCTTTATTTATTAGCCTTTAAAAGTTATTCTGTATTCAAACATCGTTTTCTCATTACGTTTATTAGTTATTATTCTAGGAAGCTGAGACCGATAGATAACAATATGATAAAGTCACAGAGGGCAATACAAAATATTAAGCTGGTATAAGAACTGCAAGCTATATGGTTGTAAATGTATGAGAGGAAAATAAATAAATTAAATGACGATTTGAAATGTACATAAATATTTCCACAACTTTAGTAGTCTAAAGAAGTTTTAAAAAATGCACTAAGGTTTTTCAAAAAGTTAACACAAATGAAACTTGGTTTCGAGAAAAACATTAAAAGAAAAGAGCAAATGTAGGCTAAATGATAAAATTTCTTATCAAAAGTCTTTAAAGCAATAAAATATTTACAAGTAGCATGTTTAGGAAATTTTACTGTCCGTCTGTGTTTAAAAAGTGGCTATAGTAAGTTAAAATACATTTTAAGTATATTTTAACAATAGTATTGTTGCAATTTTAATTGCCAAAAACGTAAATAAAGTAAAAAATGACTTATTTATATAGAGAATGAAAGTTATTGTTGCTGAAATGAAATACTTTTCATTAAAAAAGTTAAATAAATGTATTAAAATGTCTTTGCAATTCAGTCACATTTATTTTGAACAAATTGCATAAAATAAACAAAAATTTTCTATGAGGTTATGTACCTGAGAGGGGTCCACTGCAAAGCCATTTTCTAGGTTAGGAATATTCACACTTCACTTGTTCACATCACGACAACACTGCTGCGAGTGACGATCGACTGCACTACCAGACCTCGGAGTTACATCACCGAGTTTTAATGGCCTAATTTATCTCAAGATCCGTTCTTCTGTACGTTGAAATTTAAATAAATAGCCGAGACTAAAGTGTAAACGTAAAGCACAATTAGGCATGGCCTTTTTGATTAAAATATTCGTAACGGATCGACGACCATACGATTACCTGCTTTGTACGTTTTTCTCTTTTTGTATGAAAATATTAAAAGCCTTCCATTCAAATATACTTTCTGCTGAGGGAAATTAGGAAGTAATTTTATTTAATTACCAATTTGAAGGGTATTATTTGTATTTTGCGTTTTAAATCCATAACTTACAGCAGTTGTCCAACAATATCCTCTAATGATATGCTGTCAGCTGTAATTGCATCAAATATTATAAGTATAAAAACTAACCGATACATAAATTTTAGGTTTTTTAGGTGTAGGATAAATAAAGGTTTTATTTTAAAGACAACATATTTGTATGTAAGTTTCTTTAGTACAATAATTTGTTTAAAAATATGTTATATTTTATGTCAAATAGTCTCTTATATGTTAAAACAGTAATGCAAAACAAATCATTTTAAAGTTAATTCTTACATAGGTAAAAAAAAACAAATTATTTTAGTTACTTTTTATGGAATAATTACAATTAATATAAAGTAACATAATCTATGCGTTAAACCAGCTGCTCAACCACATAACCTATAACGTTAAAACAACTGCTTTATGAAATGATATGTTATCAGTTACTTTAAACCAAATGGGAAAAATATTATACTGCATACCTTGGCCTTTTTGTGAAGTTTTTCTCCTATATAAAACTAAAATTAATTCATTATTAAATTTAATTTAATGAATTAATATTTGAAAAAAATGTATTATCATTAATTGTCATCTACTACAAGCTGAAAAAAAAATTATTTGAACTTGAGTGGATGAATAAAACGTATTTTATTAACGATGGAAAATTTGAACAAGGTAATGTCATATATAAAAGGAGAGTGTGAACTAATAGAAGGAATTGAAAAATCAATTGGACGCTTATAAAAAAAAAGATGAACATATTGTGTATTCGGTGAAATGGTTATAAAATGTATGTATTTAGACCGCCAGTAGCTAAATGAATATAACCATGTATGTCTCACTTTAATGTAACGTAAAAATTCCCCGTTGCCTTTATTTAAACTAAGCAGACATTAGGCAGTATAAAGTACAATATTAAGCAGTAGGCCTACAAAAAATTTTATAGATTAGGAAAATAAGTCACTATAAAAGCTACTTGTCATGAGAATCTCATTAAAAATGTCATAAATGAAAATGTATTTTCCCTTAGATTATTTTCAACGATTTAACAATATTCTTTAAAATATATTAATATGATGCAAATTTTCATTTTAAACATTTATTGAAATAAAAATATATGGTATATTGCGCATGCGATCATTTATTAAAATGTATAGTTTTTAATTTAAAATTGAAAATGTAAATGTAGGGAAAGTAGAGGCCATTTTATTATTATGTTGCTTTTAATACTTTTACAAAAAGTGAAAAGTACACTATTTTCATCTATTAGCAGATTTTGTCAACAGATTTCACCAAACAAATTTCTACAGGCACAATACTATAAAGTTAAATTTACTTAAAATAATTTTATGAGTGTTCTACTTTTAAAATATAGATAAAGAAAAAACTAGTTAATTAGTTAAACATCTTCGTGAAGATTAATAAATGAAGGCGCCTTTGTTTATTAATCCTTACCGATTACCCTAAAAGAAAACCATCACAGATCAGATAAAATTATAATGCTAATGTGTTTGTCCTCGTGGCATCTGATAAATAGCCTACTTTTATATTGTTTGGTCAGCATTTGTTAGGAACGTGTGTTACAGTTTAGATTGTTAGCCGGAAGAAATAATACGACACTTAAAGACGTCTTCGATGAACCATTTATCTAAACGTTGTTAGGATACTTATTAACATCTTTTAAGCCCTAAAAGTTCCACTTTTATCCGAGTCTCATCGCATACTCGGTAATCCTAATTCTCACATCGGATTTCACGACCTGCTATATCAGAGGTTTCCAATAACACTTACAATTCTATTACTCCACCTATTCATTCATTAATATCTATTAAGCTTCAGTTTATACCTTTGTCCAGCTTCAGTCACTTGTTCTACGATACCACCCTTCATACACCCATGTCGTGAGTTAATATTAGGCCTTTCGGCACTTTTGCTCGCTTTACCACATATCCTTACATGGGCAAGGTTACGATGATTGACAATATCCTTGGTATATTTGGCAAGATGTCGATTGTATAAACACGACTATTGCATTGTATTGCAGGCTATGTCATTACCTTATATCTACGTATATATATATATATGAATCATTTTTTAAAGGTGATGGCAGTCTTAGTTATAGGTGAACCGCCTCATTCATGGATGGTAGCAGCCTTCTTTATTGGCGATAGCAGACTAATTTATTGGTGTTAGCAGACTAATGTAATGGTAGTAGCATGCTCGTTTATATGTATTAGCAGACTCCTTTATAGGTAGTAGGAGGCTCCTTTAAAGGTAATAGCAGCCTCCTTTATAGGTAGTAGCAGCCCCCTATAGCTAGTATTAGGCTCCTCTATAGGTGTACTAGCAGGTCACTTTATAGGTGGTAGGAGCCTCCTTTATAAGTAGAGGAAGGCTTCTTTATAGGTGGTAGGAAACTCTTTTATAGGTGGTAGGAAACTCTTTTATAGGTGGTAGGAGCTCCTTTGTAGGTAGTAGCAGGCTCCTTTATAGGCAACAGCAGGCTCCTTTATAGGCGGTAAGAGCCTATTTTATAGGTAGCAGAAGGCTCCTTTATAGGAGGTAGGAGCCTTCTTTATAGGTGGTAGCCGAATCCTTTATAGGTAGTAGCAGGGTCTTTAGAGATAGTAGCAGCCCCCTTTATAAGTGGTAGGAGCCTCATTTATAGGTAGTAACAGGCTCCTTTATAGGTGGTAGAAGCCTCCTTTATAGGTAGTAGAAGGCGCCTTTATAGGTGGCAGGAGCCTCCTTTATAGGTAGCCGGAACCTCCTTTATAGGTAGTAGCAGGCTCCTTTATAGGTAGCAGCAGGCTCCTTTACAGGTAGTAGCAGTCTCCTTTATAGGTAGTAGCAAGCTCCTTTACAGGTAGTAGCAGTCTCCTTTATAGGTAGTAGCAAGCTCCTTTTTAGATAGTAGAAGGCTCCTCTATAGGTAGCAGCAGGCTCTTTCATAAGTAGCAGCAGGCTCCTTTAGAGGTGGTAGGAGCCTCCTTCATAGGTAGTAGCAAACTCCTTTATAGGTAGTAGCAGCCCCCTTTAAAGGTAGTAGCAGGCTCCCCCATAGAAAGTAGCAGACCCCTTTATAGGTAGTAGTAGGCTTCTTTATAGGTAGTAGCAGGTACCTCTATAGCGTAGTAGGAGCCTCCTCTATAGGTGGTAGGAGTCTCCTTTATAGGTAGTGGCAGTCTCCTTTATAAGTATTAGCAGGATCCTCTATAGGTGGTAGTAGCCTCCTTCATAGGTAGTAGCAGGCTCCTCCATAGAAAGTAGCAGACCCCTTTATAGGTAGTAGTAGGCTTCTTTATAGGTAGTAGCAGGTATCTCTATAGCGTAGTAGGAGCCTCCTCTATAGGTGGTAGGAGTCTCCTTTATAGGTAGTAGCAGGCTCCTCCATAGAAAGTAGCAGACCCCTTTATAGGTAGTAGTAGGCTTCTTTATAGGTAGTAGCAGGTACCTCTATAGCGTAGTAGGAGCCTCCTCTATAGGTGGTAGGAGCCTCCTTCATAGGTAGTAGCAGGCTCCTCCATAGAAAGTAGCAGACCCCTTTATAGGTAGTAGTAGGCTTCTTTATAGGTAGTAGCAGGTACCTCTATAGCGTAGTAGGAGCCTCCTCTATAGGTGGTAGGAGCCTCCTTCATAGGTAGTAGCAGGCTCCTCCATAGAAAGTAGCAGACCCCTTTATAGGTAGTAGTAGGCTTCTTTATAGGTAGTAGCAGGTACCTCTATAGCGTAGTAGGAGCCTCCTCTATAGGTGGTAGGAGTCTCCTTTATAGGTAGTGGCAGTCTCCTTTATAAGTATTAGCAGGATCCTCTATAGGTGGTAGTAGGCTCGATTATAGATAGTAGCAGGTTCCTTTATAGGTAGTAAAAGGCTCCTCTATAGGTAGTAGCAGAGCCCTTTACAGGTATTAGCAGCCTCCTTTATAGGTAGTAGCAGGCTCCTTTATAAGTAGCAGCAGGCTCCTTTTTAGGTAGCAGCAGGCCCCTTTATAGGTGGTAGGAGCTTCTTTTTTTAGGTAGTAGCAGGCTCCTTTATAGGTAGTAAGAAGGCTTCTCTATAGGTAGCAGCAGGCTCCTTTATAGGTAGCAGCATGCTTATTTTTAGGTAGTAGCAGTCTCCATTATATGTGGTTATAGCGTCCTTTATAGGTGGTAGCTGCTTCCATTATAGGTATAGCAGCATCCTTTATAGGTGGTAGAAGTCTCCTTTATGTGTGATAATAGCTTCTTTTTAGGTGATAATATTCTTCTTGATTAAACGGAACTACAATCTCGGTATCCTCTCCTTGTCGAAAATTTGATTAATAACCTTGAGTTGCCCATCACGCAGGTTATTATAGTGTAACTACTTGTCGGCTTTATCCGTGACAACATCGATATCACGACATCGACACCACGACTTAAGAAGCAATTAATGTCAGGTTCTGTAGTAAATTTCAATACCTTTCTTACATGTTGCTGACATACGTCACGCTCCGTCGGATTAAGTGTCGTACTTGTGAAACATATGTTGGTATGTTAAGTGCTTAACCTTATCAGCTGGCTACTTGGCCAGACATTGCTTTAATTAACTTCACTCGAGATAACAATTTACATATTCTACATTTTATTGACGAATCAAAAGCGTGCTTGGTTACGTGTAAATATCATTGGATCCCTAATAAAATGCATGTAATCGTGCTGAGGGTCATGGGTTGTTGAATGTCCCCTCGTAAAAGCGTGCATTTAATGAAGTTACAATATATGAAAACGGAACATTCATATTACACAGGGCAAGCAAAAGAGGAACTTCAGAAATGCATTAAATTCTTTAAAACGCTTCATTAAAAGGACTATTTTTTAAACTAAATTTTTGAATTAAAAAACATTAAATTAATATTTTTAGCAAAATCGTCCCATCATAGATCAATGCTTTAAGAGTCAAACGGGACATAGTCTTGATTATTATTGATTTTGGACATTTTTGTTACAATTTCTTTAGTCATAAATTATTTGTATATTTTGAAAGCTCTTTTTGTATAATGCACTCAAAAGTTGTATTGCTCATCGTTCAAAATGTATCTCCGTTGAATTTTGAGATGTTTATACATTTTAAACAATACAACTTTTTGATACATAATATAAAAACAGCTCTTGAAACATACACATAATCTATAACCATAGAAACACACAACACAACAAATGCGAACGAATCATATTAGGATGGAGTCTGCATAGATACGCAGAACCCCTCTAACAGTTTCCAAAAGACAAGAGTAAATAAGGAAAGTTGGTGAGGTGGGCAATGAATCATTCGTTCACTAGTTACGTACAAATTCTAGTTCGTGAACTAGTTAATACACATATTTTAAAAATGTAAGATAAACTGATTTTTAACGGGAAGCTTAGTATTTCAAGCGATACTTCACTCAATAAGCTTATTATTTCTTAGTAATATTTCATTTAGTAAGCTTAGTATTTCCAGTGATACTTCACCCAATAAGCTTATTATTTTCAGTAATACTTTACTCAGTAAGCTTAGTATTTCCAGTAATACTTCACTCAGTAACCTTAGTAGTTTCAGTAATACTTCACTCAGTAACCTTGGTATTTTCAGTAATACTTCACTCAATAACCTCGGTCTTTTCAGTAATACTTCACTCAGTAACCTTGGTATCGTCAGTAATACTTCACTCAGTAACCTTGGTATTTTCAGTAATACTTTACTCAGTAACCTTGGTATTTTCAGTAATACTTCACTCAGTATGCTTAGTATTTTCAGTAATACTTCACTCAGAAAGCTTAATATTTCCAGGCATACTTCACGCAGTAAGCTTAGTATTTCTAGTCATACGTTACTCAGTAAGCTTACTATTTCCAGTCATACTTCACTCAGTAAGCTGAAAATGGAGTCATTCCGAAACTCGTCAACAAAGGAAAATATGGAAATGTTAGGAAAGGCAGAAAAATGTACTGGAATATACATATATATTCCTAACAGAATATGTGGTTGGGCATTTTGATTTATGAGCCCTGGAGCCCTCACTAGTGAATTTTGTCCAAAGTGAATAACACCTCTTACTATAGTTAAATTAAACCTACATTTCAATTGCAAAACTATCATCTTCAGAGAAATTAACAAGAATAACTGTTATAGTTTACTCTAAAGTACATAAGGAATTAATGCAGAACGTTTCTGTGTTTAAGAGGTTTTATTTATTTAAAAATAAAAAAATACTCCAAGATGCTCTAAGTTCTGTCTTTTCTCTAGTACGTTAGCATAGGGTGTAAATATATTCTGAAGGGAAACTAATCCTTGGGAGGATCTTTCATTCCCGCTGCTGATAAGACCAAATACTTTATTACAACTAAGCAACACACACACACACACACACACACACACACACACACACACACACACACACACACACACACACACACACACACACACACACACACACACACACACACACACACACACACACACACACACACACACACACACACACACACACACACACACACACACACACACACACACACACACACACACACACACACACACACACACACACACATACACACACACATATATATATATATATATATATATATATAAAAGATTAAATAAATACACAATTACAGGAATAATTTATTGAAACAATACACTCAAAGCTTTTCGTTGGTTGACATTACCAACATCCTCAGGAATTACAATACTAAGAATGACAAAAGAACTGTCTAACAAATTAATTAGTTACTAGATTGGCTTTATCTAGTAACTTCATATTTGTTAGACAGTTCTTTTGTCATTCATAGATTGTAATTCCTGAGGATGTTGGTAATGTCAACCAACGAAAAGCTTTGAGTGTATTGTTTCAATAAATTATTCCTGTAATTGTGTATTTATTTAATCTTAAAAATAATTCTAACAGGAAAACATATTTGATATTCTTTATATATATATATATATGCTTACATGTACACTTATGTACACAATACACGTTATAATGTACGTTTTTCTGATGTGACTCATCTTGAAAACATGTAATTCACGTGGCATCAAGTGTGCAGATAAAACTTTAGTATGTCATAATTGTATCGGAGAACATTTTGTATAGCTATTTATGTGTGTGTGCTTATCGTATCGCTGCGTTACTAGACGTAAATAGTTTCTACTAATTTTTACCATTTTTAAGTCTTCCCCAAGTAATAGAGCATTACTTGAAGTATTAGGCCTAAGTATCTACGAAATTTCAAGGTTTTATTAACGTTTGTGTAGTTTTAACAACTTATTTTATACACATATTATTTATTCTATTTCTTTATTTTTATAACAAATGTTTCTTTATTTAGACAGTTCTAACGGGGGGGGGGGTATTTCGACTAAATTTAACCGCCTCATCTACCCCATGATACCCCACTGGCTCCAGACGGTTGAGTAGATGGTTGGAAACGAACTCTCTACTACGAATCTATAGCACACAGCTTAGCCCTAACGGAAGTACTAGTTTTGCTTTGCGTGCCATTTCAGTTTTGAGTAGGCAGGTAAAGAAGAGGTGCTTGCCATTCCTACCGTCGCCTCTAACTAGGTATATATAAGGTACTACCCCTATACCATAAGGATATTCTAACCCCCGGGGTTCCTGTATCATCTATCGTGGGAGTTTTCTTGGCAGAGTTTCTTTCTTGTCCGGTTTTATTATCCCTCTTTGTGAAACACATACCGTACGGTTTCACTTCATTATCTCCGGATTTACCATGGAAAGAGTTCGTTAGCTTGGTACATCAACAATCTATCCTGAAACCTTCCTGAGTGGATGGCTGCCACGAGGGTTGGGCGGGTTCAGGGGGCCTAGCTCCACCCGGGCGGCTATCGTCACCAGGATCAAGGGGGTGATGCCGAGACCCGTGGTACCAGGCCTAGACTGCCTCTGGTGTGAGATTGTTCTCCAACCAGTTCGATTCCCACGTTATTCGAAATTGACGAAGTAGAACCTTAAAGGTTTCCCTACTGTCAGAAAAACCTACTGTCAGAAAAACCTCCTGATTGGTTCGTTCTAGAGAATGTTGTCGGGCCTTTGATGGCTACCTTATCTATTGAAACAGTGAACATATCGACAGAAAGTACAGATATAAACATTAGCTACATTAGTCGAGTGGGTTACAGACAGGTTTGCCTTTTAATTCAGAACTAATATGAAGTGTTTAGCTACTGACCGGGGTATTTTGTCCCGGCTTCACGTGTGTAGAAGCAACATTTTGACCCATTGAGAGTTTAAAGATACGTTAAAGGGACTCCCTCACATTTGGTCTCAATAGTTCCGCAAGGGTGTGTCTGTTTGTTTATACATATGACTTGGGTCAACAAAGAAAACTTTTATATAAGTTGCTTAATAAACTTTTATGAAATTTGAAAATAACCCACTTTAAAAAAATAAAGTAACTTTTAACGTCCCACACTTTTAGTTGGTCACAGAAAATTCCAATGCTCCTCCTTGGCACCAGAAAAACGTTATCCTATTCCTTCTATATCATTTCGAAATGAAAAGTAATTAATTTTTTTAAATTACAAACTGGATCTTATAACAACTTGGAGAATCTTGGTGTATTTATTAATATTATTATTCCTTGTAATAGCTCACACTCCTGATATATATCTTGTACAAATTTTCAGTCGTTAATAAAATAAGTTTGTATTTATCCAGTCAAGTTCAAATACAGTTTTGTAACATATAGTGGATGGCAATCGTTATTAAAGTTTTTTCATAAATTTATTCAATAATTAAATAATTAAATTTTTTGGGGTATAGTCGGATCCGAAATGATAACCATATTGTTCGTGCCTTAACACTGCGGCAACTTTCCAATACCTATAAATATATCTTTCAAAGATCTATATGAATTTTTTCCCCCATCTTGTTGTCGAAACCTCTATTGTACCACCTTAAAATGTTGCCATGGCTACCACACAATATCATAAATAGTGCTCTAGGGTAACTGAAATAAAATTTTTGTTTGTTACCCTATGTTGGTTACCCAAGTAAATACTTGGAAATTTTTTTTCTACTACTTGTTTTATTTTAAGTAAATAAAATCACTTAAACACACAAACTTTAAATTTAAATCGTAAAAGGTATTTTCTTTATTTATGAAGAAACTAGAGCTTAAATCAAGAGTTGGCAATCTGCGACGAACACATTGTAAATAAAGAAGTTTTATTAACGCGCGACCGTTAGCTGATGCAACCATCCGCAACGACCTTTGCATTTTGATCCACAGCATAGGTTACATAATTACAGATAGGCCACAGCTACGTCACTCACTGGACGCGACGCAGTTGCAAGCGCCTGCTAGATCCGAGGGAACTCGTCGGATTCGGTTCGTGCAAAAAAGTGTTTATCCCGACAAGCCGAAACAAGAAGCGATGTAAGTATGCATGGTGTTTGGGTTAAGTGTTCCTAAGCGACGATGGCACAGGCAGGCGTAAGACATCCAAGGCGTGACAGATATTCACCCTAACATTGTCCCTCTATATTTTCCTTTAACTGCAAGATGAAAACTACTGTAGTTACTTTGACTTTGTTTTAACCGATGATCACCGTGTTTGTGTGCGAGTACCACTAATGTCTGAGTAACTTGTCATATTCTAAACAACAATGTTTATATTTGAAAGACAAAAAAGACGTTAAAAACACTGGGGTGAGATAATGTTTTACTAAGATTTAATAGGTAACGACATTCAAAGTATTGAAAGTAGACAGAAACAGTGTGTGTGTGTGTGTGTGTGTGTGTGTGTGTTTGTGTGTGTGTGTGTGTGTGTGTTTATTTGTGTTTGTTGTTGTGTGTTTGTTTTTGCGTGTGTTTTTGTTTGTTTGTTTGTTTGTTTGTGTGTGTGTGTGTTTGTTTGTTTGTTTGTGCGTGTGTTTGTGGGTTTGTTTGTTTGTGTGTGTGTGTGTGTGTGTGTGTGTGTGTGTGTGTTTGTGTGTGTATGTGTGTGTGTGTGTATGTGTGCGTGTGTGTGTGTGTGTGTTTGTTTTTTTGTTTGTGTGTGTGTGTGTGCGTGTGTGTGTGCGTGTGTGTGTGCGTGTGTGTGTATGTGTGTGTGTGTGTGTTTGTTTGTTTGTGCGTGTGCGTAAAAATTTATCTTTGTGTTTCCACCTTAAAACTTGAATGCGTAGAGTGTTTTATAGGACCCAGGTTCTTTTAGCCCCAACAACCCCTCCTTCTGAACATTTCAGAGATAAACACTTCCAACGTACAAAACCCTTCTAGGAAGCTAACAATTGTATACAAAATCAAAAGACGTCCGTTCGAGTAGACAAAGCAGCAGATACGATAAGAAGAAGAATATTCTGCAATGGTCCCGTGACCAATCCACGTGACATAGTGCATATACGCTTCGCTACCATTTTAAATATTCACCTGTTTCTTGAACAGTAAACAAAGGGAACCCGGTTAGTAAATGTGAATAATTATACCTGGAATGCATTTAAATTGTCATTGAGAACTAGATATTTTTTCTAAACCCAGATTAATCGAGAAATGCAATCGATAAGTTTCTCTGGCATTTAAAGATGTCCACTTTACTTACTACAGTCACATATAAGTGAGAAGGTGTTGTAGTGTAGACCCACCTGGACTCAGCACTTGGGGGACTTGCAATGCAGTGGACGCCAGGCGCAGAACGAGTGACAGGAAATCACAATGGCAGTTAATAGACACAGCTTACGCTGCCCACGTCTGCACAGTTGCGGAGGAATGTCTGCGTAGGAGCCCAAGTACTCCTGTCTTCGACGCAACGAATGAATGAAATTATACCGTCAAAGCTAACAATGAAAAGGCGACAAAGGCTGACCAATAATAAACCGGACTGTGTAATAAAAAACCTACATTTTTCGAAAACAATATCATTAAGACAGATTATATGATAGACTAGACGATACATCTATTTGTTGCTTTTTCTACCCTATTAGGAATTAAACATCATTAAAATGCTAACTGATTGAAGTATATTAAATTAAAATTAGATAAGAATTTTTCCATTTGAGAAATTCTACTATTTACACTTTAGTAGAGATAAAACTAGACAAGTATTTGACTAAAAAACATTGTAGAAAGTTAGCAGCTCATTACTGTTTTTACCCAACCAGAATGTTTCCATAACCTAAGTGCTGTTGTGACTGGGTGTCACTTGCTTTTTGCTGTAGACATTTTCTCTTGTAAGGTAAGTCAACGAGATGTCGACACCACGCTCGGCCGTTCTTCCCCCTTCAAATACCTTTCTAATTTCAATTCGACAATACATTTTCGCTAACAACTTTGCAAATAACTCTATAAAAAGGTTTCTCCTCAGGTACAGGTGTTTACTATATACAACTAGTATAAAGCTATTTATCTTATAATATCTTCAATGTTTTCAGGATTTTCTTTTGCATGTGGTGTTCCAGTGTTTAAACTTCTTAGAAAATAGACCTGGTGGTTCCTTTGCTTTCCGCACAACGCTTTTTTTACATTTTAAAGATTACTGTTAAAGTAGAAGTATTCATTCCTTACTTCGAGAAAGCGAACTTCTTGTGCAGCGACAGAGTGATGAATAAAATATTTGGTGGTAATAGAAAGAAATGGCCCTTTCCTTTCTTCGCCCATCCCTATTGTTCTATTAAGGGGTGACAAACGTTGACTTGTCCATGACTCCGATAGAGAGTATGTATTCAGGACGTAACTCTGCAAACGTGATGATACAATATCTTATACTATGAGGTTTAATGGCCATACTTTTCACATGCGTTTGGAGGTTTAATGTGTTTGTGGTGAGGGACTCCCTTACTGTTCAGTATATTTATTTGTACCCATTTCATTACCACTCACTTGTTTCGCCTTTTACAAGTGGCATCCTCACATACAAGAAAATATTTTCTGAAAGAATATACAATTTTCTTACCACTGACGACTATACTGGTGATCGCCCTTGCTAGAAAGAACCTTTGTGAGAACCTGATTTTATATCTTGATTTTGAATACAGCGTTTGACATAACTGTCTGTGGGCAGCACAGGATATGCACGGGACCCAATTACAGGTTCAGATATTGCCTTGTCACAAGCGATCACAAAGGCATGTCTGGAAATGAAGTCATCAGAGATCGGGAAAGGCGATCGAAGTTTTGCAACTACGCGCGAATAATGGCTTACTGGGCTTTATTTAATATTGTAATAACAAATCTGTCATTGCATAGGAATTCCCTTACTTGGCCGCTGGTGGAAGTGGCGTAGTAACGTAACGCAATAGCGCACTAGGGGCCCACCCAAAATATGTAAAACTGATCACGTCTACTACGCAAGTTAATAAATGTTATTAGGTCTGAAATGAATCCAAAATCATAGAATGTATTAATATCTTAGATAGAACGTTAAATATAGATAATATTATTCTTTGTTTACAAAAAAAAAACTTTGTTTCGTGAAAAATTATTATTTTTTACTTCGATTTGTATGTCTAAAACCTTGTATATATATTATATACTTATTATTTATTACACTTATTTAAAGATGTTTGTAATATTACCCACTGTGCAAGAGTTCTCTACAATTCCTACTATCTCTTCACACTCTCCTTATATATATATATATATATATATATATATATATATATATATATATATCGTTTAAATTTTCAATCGTTGATAAAATACTTTCTATTCAACCACTCAAGTTCAATCACATTTTTTTAAACTTGTAATAAATGACAATTTTCAAATATTTATTCGTTTATTAAATTTAATTAATTAGTTTTAGTTTTATATCGGAGAAAAACTTTCACAAAATGGGCAGTGCATGCAATATAGTTATGTCGTTCTATTTGGCTTAAAATAAGTGATAACATATGATTTCATAAAACAGCTTTTTTATGTTATAGGTTGTGTTTTAAAGCAAAGGTTGAGATTATTTATATTAATTGTAATTATTTAATATTAAGTAACTTATACAAAAGTTTTCTTTGTTGACCCAAGTCATATGTATAAACAAACAGACACACTCTTGCGGAACTATTGAGACCAAGTGTGAGGGAGTCCCTTTAACGTATCTTTAAACTCTCAATGGGTCAAAATGTTGCTTCTACACACGTGAAGTCGGGACAAAATACCCCGGTCAGTAGCTAAACACTTCATATTAGTTCTGAATTAAAAGGCAAACCTGTCTGTAACCCACTCGACTAATGTAGCTAATGTTTATATCTCTACTTTCTGTCGATATGTTCACTGTTTCAATAGATAAGGTAGCCATCAAAGGCCCGACAACATTCTCTAGAACGAACCAATCAGGAGGTTTTTCTGACAGTAGGGAAACCTTTAAGGTTCTACTTCGTCAATTTCGAATAACGTGGGAATCGAACTGGTTGGAGAACAATCTCACACCAGAGGCAGTCTAGGCCTGGTACCACGGGTCTCGGCATCACCCCCTTGATCCTGGTGACGATAGCCGCCCGGGTGGAGCTAGGCCCCCTGAACCCGCCCAACCCTCGTGGCAGCCATCCACTCAGGAAGGTTTCAGGATAGATTGTTGATGTACCAAGCTAACGAACTCTTTCCATGGTAAATCCGGAGATAATGAAGTGAAACCGTACGGTATGTGTTTCACAAAGAGGGATAATAAAACCGGACAAGAAAGAAACTCTGCCAAGAAAACTCCCACGATAGATGATACAGGAACCCCGGGGGTTAGAATATCCTTATGGTATAGGGGTAGTACCTTATATATACCTAGTTAGAGGCGACGGTAGGAATGGCAAGCACCTCTTCTTTACCTGCCTACTCAAAACTGAAATGGCACGCAAAGCAAAACTAGTACTTCCGTTAGGGCTAAGCTGTGTGCTATAGATTCGTAATAGAGAGTTCGTTTCCAACCATCTACTCAACCGTCTGGAGCCAGTGGGGTATCATGGGGTAGATGAGGCGGTTAAATTTAGTCGAAATACCCCCCCCCCCCCGTTAGAACTGTCTAAATAAAGAAACATTTGTTATAAAAATAAAGAAATAGAATAAATAATATGTGTATAAAATAAGTTGTTAAAACTACATAAACCTTAATAAAACCTTGAAATTTCGTAGATACTTAGGCCTAATACTTCAAGTAATGCTCTATTACTTGGGGAAGACTTAAAAATGGTAAAAATTAGTAGAAACCATTTACGTCTAGTAACGCAGCGATACGATAAGCACACACACATAAATAGCTATACAAAATGTTCTCCGATACAATTATGACATACTAAAGTTTTATCTGCACACTTGATGCTACGTGAATTACATGTTTTCAAGATGAGTCACATCAGAAAAACGTACATTATAACGTGTATTGTGTACATAAGTGTACATGTAAGGATATATATATATATATATATATATATATATATATATATATATATAAAGAATATCAAATATGTTTTCCTGTTAGAATTATTTTTAAGATTAAATAAATACACAATTACAGGAATAATTTATTGAAACAATACACTCAAAGCTTTTCGTTGGTTGACATTACCAACATCCTCAGGAATTACAATCTATGAATGACAAAAGAACTGTCTAACAAATATGAAGTTACTAGATAAAGCCAATCTAGTAACTAATTAATTTGTTAGACAGTTCTTTTGTCATTCTTAGTATTGTAATTCCTGAGGATGTTGGTAATGTCAACCAACGAAAAGCTTTGAGTGTATTGTTTCAATAAATTATTCCTGTAATGGTGTATTTATTTAATCTTATATATATATATATATATATATATATATATATATATATATATATATATGTGTGTGTGTGTGTGTGTGTGTGTGTGTGTTGTGTGTGTGTGTGTGTGTGTGTGTGTGTGTGTGCGTGTGTGTGTGTGTGTATGTGTGTAGACGGTGTTTAAAGTGAGGTACATAAATAACAACATATAACACTCATTATTTCACTTCCATTTAGTGACAATAACCGTGGACATTCAATGATATGAACAGTGGATATTCAGTTATATTATTTGTGGATATTTAGTGATAATAACCGAGGACATTCAATGATATGAACAGTGGATATTCAGTTATATTATTTGTGGATATTTAGTGATAATAAGCGTGGACATTCAATGATATGAACAGTGGATATTCAGTTATATTATTTGTGGATATTTAGTGATAATAACCGTGGACATTCAATGATATGAACAGTGGATATTCAGTTATATTATTTGTGGATATTTAGTGATAATAACCGTGGACATTCAATGATATGAACAGTGGATATTCAGTTATATTATTTGTGGATATTTAGTGATAATAACCGTGGACATTCAATGATATGAGCAGTGGATATTCAGTTATATTATTAGTGGATATTTAGTAATAATAACCGTGGACATTCAATGATATGAACAGTGGATATTCAGTTATATTATTTGTGGATGTTTAGTGATAATAACAGTGGACATTCAATGATATGAACAGTGGATATTCAGTTATATTATTAGTGGATATTTAGTGATAATAACCGTGAACATTCAATGATATGAACAGTGGATATTCAGTTATATTATTTGTGGATATTTAGTGATAATAACCGTGGACATTCAAAGATATGAACAGTGGATATTCAGTTATATTATTTGTGGATATTTAGTGATAATAACCGTGGACATTCAATGATATGAACAGTGGATATTCAGTTATATTATTTGTGGATATTTAGTGATAATAACCGTGGACATTCAATGATATGAACAGTGGATATTCAGTTATATTATTTGTGGATATTTAGTGATAATAACGGTGGACATTCAATGATATGAACAGTGGATATTCAGTTATATTATTAGTGAATATTTAGTGATAATAACGGTGGACATTCAATGATATGAACAGTGGATATTCAGTTATATTATTAGTGGATATTTAGTGATAATAACCGTGGACATTCAATGATATGAACAGTGGATATTCAGTTATATTATTATTGAATATTTAGTGATAATAACGGTGGACATTCAATGATATGAACAGTGGATATTCAGTTATATTATTTGTGGATGTTTAGTGATAATAACAGTGGACATTCAATGATATGAACAGTGGATATTCAGTTATATTATTAGTGGATATTTAGTGATAATAACCGTGGACATTCAATGATATGAACAGTGGATATTCAGTTATATTATTAGTGAATATTTAGAGATAATAACGGTGGACATTCAATGATATGAACAGTGGATATTCAGTTATATTATTAGTGGATATTTAGTGATAATAACCGTGGACATTCAATGATATGAACAGTGGATATTCAGTTATATTATTTGTGGATATTTAGTGATAATAACCGTGGACATTCAATGATATGAACAGTGGATATTCAGTTATATTATTTGTGGATATTTAGTGATAATAACCGTGGACATTCAATGATATGAACAGTGGATATTCAGTTATATTATTTGTGGATATTTAGTGATAATAACGGTGGACATTCAATGATATGAACAATGGATATTCAGTTATATTATTAGTGAATATTTAGTGATAATAACGGTGGACATTCAATGATATGAACAGTGGATATTCAGTTATATTATTAGTGGATATTTAGTGATAATAACCGTGGACATTCAATGATATGAACAGTGGATATTCAGTTATATGATTAGTGAATATTTAGTGATAATAACGGTGGACATTCAATGATATGAACAGTGGATATTCAGTTATATTATTTGTGGATGTTTAGTGATAATAACAGTGGACATTCAATGATATGAACAGTGGATATTCAGTTATATTATTAGTGGATAGTTAGTGATAATAACCGTGGACATTCAATGATATGAACAGTGGATATTCAGTTATATTATTAGTGAATATTTAGAGATAATAACGGTGGACATTCAATGATATGAACAGTGGATATTCAGTTATATTATTAGTGGATATTTAGTGATAATAACCGTGGACATTCAATGATATGAACAGTGGATATTCAGTTATATTATTTGTGGATGTTTAGTGGTAATAACAGTGGACATTCAATGATATGAACAGTATATATTCAGTTATATTATTTGTGGATGTTTAGTGATAATAACAGTGGACATTCAATGATATGAACAGTGGATATTCAGTTATATTATTAGTGAATATTTAGTGATAATAACGGTGGACATTCAATGATATGAACAGTGGATATTCAGTTATATTATTTGTGGATGTTTAGTGATAATAACAGTGGACATTCAATGATATGAACAGTGGATATTCAGTTATATTATTAGTGGATATTTAGTGATAATAACCGTGGACATTCAATGATATGAACAGTGGATATTCAGTTATATTATTTGTGGATATTTAGTGATAATAACCGTGGACATTCAAAGATATGAACAGTGGATATTCAGTAATATTATTTGTGGATATTCAGTGATAAAAACAGTGGACATTCAAAGATATGAACAGTGGATATTCAGTTATATTATTTGTGGATATTTAGTGATAATAACCGTGGACATTCAATGATATGAACAGTGGATATTCAGTTATATTATTTGTGGATATTTAGTGATAATAACCGTGGACATTCAATGATATGAACAGTGGATATTCAGTTATATTATTTGTGGATATTTAGTGATAAAAACAGTGGACATTCAATGATATGAACAGTGGATATTCAGTTATATTATTTGTGGATATTTAGTGATAATAACCGTGGACATTCAATGATATGAACAGTGGATATTCAGTTATAGTATTAGTGAATATTTAGTGATAATAACGGTGGACATTCAATGATATGAACAGTGGATATTCAGTTATATTATTTATGGATGTTTAGTGATAATAACAGTGGACATTCAATGATATGAACAGTGGATATTCAGTTATATTATTTGTGGATGTTTAGTGATAATAACAGTGGACATTCAATGATATGAACAGTGGATATTCAGTTATATTATTTATGGATATTTAGTGATAATAACAGTGGACATTCAATGATATGAACAGTGGATATTCAGTTATATTATTTATGGATGTTTAGTGATAATAACAGTGGACATTCAATGATATGAACAGTGGATATTCAGTTATATTATTTGTGGATGTTTAGTGATAATAACAGTGGACATTCAATGATATGAACAGTGGATATTCAGTTATATTATTTATGGATGTTTAGTGATAATAACAGTGGACATTCAATGATATGAACAGTGGATATTCAGTTATATTATTTGTGGATGTTTAGTGATAATAACAGTGGACATTCAATGATATGAACAGTGGATATTCAGTTATATTATTTATGGATGTTTAGTGATAATAACCGTGAACATTCAATGATATGAACAGTGGATATTCAGTTATATTATTAGTGGATATTTAGTGATAATAACCGTGGACATTCAATGATATGAACAGTGGATATTCAGTTATATTATTTATGGATATTTAGTGATAATAACCGTGGACATTCAAAGATATGAACAGTGGATATTCAGTTATAATATTTGTGGATATTTAGTGATAATAACCGTGGACATTCAATGATATGAACAGTGGGTATTCAGTTATATTATTTATGGATGTTAGGTGATAATAACGGTGGACATTCAATGATATGAACAGTGGATATTCAGTTATATTATTTGTGGATGTTTAGTGATAATAACAGTGGACATTCAATGATATGAACAGTGGATATTCAGTTATATTATTAGTGGATAGTTAGTGATAATAACCGTGGACATTCAATGATATGAACAGTGGATATTCAGTTATATTATTAGTGGATATTTAGTGATAATAACCGTGGACATTCAATGATATGAACAGTGGATATTCAGTTATATTATTTATGGATATTTAGTGATAATAACCGTGGACATTCAAAGATATGAACAGTGGATATTCAGTTATATTATTTGTGGATATTTAGTGATAATAACCGTGGACATTCAATGATATGAACAGTGGATATTCAGTTATATTATTTGTGGATATTTAGTGATAATAACCGTGGACATTCAATGATATGAACAGTGGATATTCAGTTATATTATTTGTGGATATTTAGTGATAATAACCGTGGACATTCAAAGATATGAACAGTGGATATTCAGTTATAGTATTAGTGAATATTTAGTGATAATAACGGTGGACATTCAATGATATGAACAGTGGATATTCAGTTATATTATTTATGGATGTTTAGTGATAATAACAGTGGACATTCAATGATATGAACAGTGGATATTCAGTTATATTATTTGTGGATGTTTAGTGATAATAACAGTGAACATTCAATGATATGAACAGTGGATATTCAGTTATATTATTAGTGGATATTTAGTGATAATAACCGTGGACATTCAATGATATGAACAGTGGATATTCAGTTATATTATTTATGGATATTTAGTGATAATAACCGTGGACATTCAAAGATATGAACAGTGGATATTCAGTTATATTATTTGTGGATATTTAGTGATAATAACCGTGGACATTCAAAGATATGAACAGTGGATATTCAGTTATATTATTTGTGGATATTTAGTGATAATAACCGTGGACAATCATTGATATGAACAGTGGATATTCAGTTATATTATTTGTGGATATTTAGTGATAATAACCGTGGACATTCAATGATATGAACAGTGGATATTCAGTTATATTATTTGTGGATATTTAGTGATAATAACCGTGGACATTCAATGATATGAACAGTGGATATTCAGTTATATTATTTGTGGATATTTAGTGATAATAACCGTGGACATTCAAAGATATGAACAGTGGATATTCAGTTATATTATTTGTGGATATTTAGTGATAATAACCGTGGACATTCAATGATATGAACAGTGGATATTCAGTTATATTATTTGTGGATATTTAGTGATAATAACCGTGGACATTCAATGATATGAACAGTGGATATTCAGTTATATTATTTGTGGATATTAGTGATAATAACCGTGGACATTCAAAGATATGAACAGTGGATATTCAGTTATATTATTTGTGGATATTTAGTGATAATAACCGTGGACATTCAATGATATGAACAGTGGATATTCAGTTATATTATTTGTGGATATTTAGTGATAATAACCGTGGACATTCAAAGATATGAACAGTGGATATTCAGTTATATTATTTGTGGATATTTAGTGATAAAAACAGTGGACATTCAATGATATGAACAGTGGATATTCAGTTATATTATTTGTGGATATTTAGTGATAATAACCGTGGACATTCAATGATATGAACAGTGGATATTCAGTTATATTATTAGTGAATATTTAGTGATAATAACGGTGGACATTCAATGATATGAACAGTGGATATTCAGTTATATTATTAGTGGATATTTAGTGATAATAACCGTGGACATTCAATGATATGAACAGTGGATATTCAGTTATATTATTAGTGAATATTTAGTGATAATAACGGTGGACATTCAATGATATGAACAGTGGATATTCAGTTATATTATTTGTGGATATTCAGTGGTAAAAACTCCGGAGATTTAGTGAAATGAATACATGGTATTCAGTGATGTGAACAGTTATTTATTACAAAATAGGTGCACGTGTTACTTTGACTCAAACGCATACAATACGGTTTAAACAACAAAAGGAGTAAAAATACGAGCGAAATATTGCAATTCAAAAGCAGACCAATCGACCGACTCAATTCTACCGCAAATTGCACCGATAAGTAAGAAAAATCTTTAACAAAAGGAAACAAAAATCAATAGAATAATAAATTATACTTTAATATGAAATCCTAAAATATTTAGCACAGCGTGTTACTTTTACGTCTAACAGATGGCGCTGCTGCAGGTGTGCCATTGTATAGTATAGCTATAGACTATATAAACATGTATTTACGTGGATATAATATTGTGTCGAAATTTCATGAACTTTCGTAGATGAAGATTTTGAACAAACAAATATGAAGTTTTTTTTCTACAGAATAAGTTTATTTATCTGTCTCAAACATTTCTTAAATCTTCTCGCCGTTAAATTGTACAATAACTAATTAACATTATGCAGTATTCCTATAAGGGTCAAGAATAGTATAATATATTTACTCTTAATAAACGAACAGCATTTATAGTGGTTAAAAGCAGCAAAATACTTACCTTAAATTAGAAAAAAGTAACTGATAGACACAAAGTAACAATTGGCTATAATCAGCTGAACATCTGAAGTTTCTGTAGCATTGTTGCAACTGATAAAGAAAAACATAACGTACAAAACAAAAGTTCATTAACTGTAATAGTTTAAAATTTTATTCCATTACAATTTGGCAATCATTTTAAATTAAGTTATAAAGCCACATATCTACAAACTAATAAGAAATAATTTCCGCCAACCATTAACGATAAAAAAAACATGGCATCCAGTTTGTTGAATATTGTAAAGTATTACGTAACAGTTCGTATTAAATAGCCGTTGTAAATAAATAAACATTGATAAAGACCGAACGAATTGTTTCGAAATCTGCAATTATGTCATACTGTTGAAACAACGTCTACTTAATGTTTGAACTTAACAAAATTAAAACTAGCCTAACTTGTAAATGAAGTAAAGTTTATAAAAACTTACCGAGCCAAAAGGTTTTCGATCGCCCTGATTCATTATTTCATCACATTATAAGTTCGGCAAGTCATGAAATTCTTAATTTCAAACATAAAAGGGTGACATTTGTAGTGGACTGTGAAATCCACTAGCTTATTTAATATTAATTTATCATAACTTGCAATTGTTTGGTTGTACATCTTGAGGTTTTTGAACAACACTTATTTTTTAATTAATTTTATTGAACATAATTGACGAGTTTCCAATAAATAATCAATTACAGGAATTTTATAACTTTGGCATTATTACTTATTTGCAAACGAGTTTAACATTTTCTTAAATAACTTATAAAATTTGTTTTCCGAATATATTTTACACGTTAAGGATAGTAGTCACAAATAATGACGTACTCACCTTTTCATTATCTCTGATTTCCCATTGTAGTTATGGATAGTACTAACAGATAGCGCGCATATGTCTCTTGCGCTTCAATACAATAACAATTACTTCATTGTTAGACCAGAGCGAATCACTTGGAAGGATGACTTGGCCAATATGAATCTGTCATTTGTTGAAAGCATTGACTGTGTAGTAAAAACAATAAGTGTTGACAGGGTTCTTTGTTTAACATTAAAGCACACACAATATACTCCCAGTACATTATTTACGTTTTACAAAAATTCTTTGTGTTTAGGCCTTCATTAACCTTTTTGGAAAATAGTCATGCTTACAAGTTTCTAAATGTTAACAAGATATTAACAAGAATTATACGGTTTAAAAAAATAAATAATTTTTAAGAATTAGATAATTTTTTTTTGACAGTGTCGGAGGTAAAGGACACGAAGTTAACACCTATGTTAGGCTTCCTTATGTGAAGGCTTACTTTGAGAAGGTTTCTAAAAAGCTAAGAATATATAATGTTATCAGCGTTCCACTTATTTCTAATAATGTGTCTGGTAGTGTTAGAAGAGGTAAGGATGAGACTGATATTTTGAATAGGAATAATGTTGTATATTAGGGTTACAATGAACCAAATCATTCGTTTAATTTCCGAAATCCTAGGATTTTGGACACGGAAAGTAATTGGAAATGACGAATTTTGTCTGAAATGCTCCATAAAAAGATGCAGAAAATTTCTAATAATGTTAAGGAGGACACTAATAAATTGGCC